>OW203741.1:16926904-17317629 GCA_934045075.1 Yponomeuta sedellus | reverse complement strand
TTTAGCAATAAGGCCGCCAATTGTACTATGTACATTTGCAATTGTTTTGTATTTGTTGATTTTCAAGTGTACAATAAAGAATATTCTTATCTTCTTATCTTATCTTACAACGCTCTATATGTTTGTCTACTTACTTCTACATAATCTCATTTCGTACCGAACCTGTGCGTTTTCACAGAATACCGGCGCCAAAGTTGGCTCATCGCCAAATAGACTAACGTCTCGTACCTATACGTAGCTGGAAGTTAAAGACCATCGTGCCACCGGGAATCCTAACCAGATAGATCCTTTCAGACCTGGGGCCACCTTCTAAAATCTTGCCCCAGATTCGCCAATAAAAGACTCTCCCACACTATAGCATCACAAATAAACAACGTCCTTTCTTTCAACTTGTCTCAAATAATTAGTAAAGAAACAACGCTCAATTCCTTCCATAATTTCATCACATACATAGTCCAAAATCTAAAACTGTTCAACAATACATGTCGCGACACTCTCATAAGCCACCCAATTTAAACATTCAGTGTGCTCGCGGTGTAACCCATTAGCACTGCGAGCGCAAATGAAGCTTCAATTTATTCAAAAAAAAAACCAGATAGATGAAGAATTTAAAATGTTGCGCATTGGATAATAAATAATGTGGAAAAATCACATACAAACATACGCAGCTTGGTTAGCTCCGCACTCCGCACGTATTTACTTGTCTTTCCTGTGGGAATAGCGGACTAAGCTGTCAGGATGGTAAAGGGGCTGGGCAATGTGTTTTTGTCCCATGCAGTTTTAGGGAGTCACCTTCTACTGCCATCTATTTAAAAGACGTCTCACGTCAAAATACTCGGTGGCGCAAAAACATCAATAGTTTTCTAATTTCGAACATCTATTCGAAATTAGAAAACTATAAATAGTTTTTCGTACATGTACATTTAGTTACATATTAAATGGATCTAATCGCGATTATTTATTAGGTAAGACGTAATTACCTTATTTCTTACCCACGTCTTACCTTATAAATAATCGCGATTAGACCCGTTTATTATACATCTGTGTATGAGTATCGCGAATCATTAAGATATACCATGTATATTTAGGCCATGAAATTTTTATCGCATTACAATTTGAAGAGGATGATCTTAAATGGCTACCTTCAGAGTTAATGCACATTGGAGCCATATTTATGACATTTCCTTTTCATCCTCATGCTCACAAGTACTTCCACTTGTGAGCCTGAGGACGCCTCGTGTTAGAGGAGAAGCGCGTCGCGTATTTGGTGTCGGTGGTGGTGTATTCGTGTCTTGCTTCTGCTTGAAAAAAGTGAGAAAGAGGGCGGTGCATTAACTGACTGCATGGTGCTTGTGGGATTTTTGGAATTTAGCAAAGTAATTTTCACATTTTCATGCTTTTACCATAACATGCCGTAACACTTCCTGCGATATGTTTGTGCTAATTTCTATAAATAAATAATGAATAATTAAATATTCATGGACATATTACACAGATCTCGCTAGCCCTATACTAAATGACTTATGTTATAGGTGCTAACTCGACGATAGATTTAATACAATAAATACTTAGATAACATCCAAGACCCGAGACAAACTAGAAAAGTTCGTTTCCTAGTTTGATCCGGCCGGGGATAGTGCTAGTACTCTTGCACCACCCAGTAAAAAACAGTGTAAATCAAATTAAGGCACGCGTTGTCGAAATAATCTATACGGGATTACACGCTACGACAGCAGGCTGGAGTAGAGCTTCAGCCTCCACGTGTCACGACGTGACAGACAAGTTTTTGAACGCACCTGCTCGTCTGAGGCTGCGTACAGACTAACCGAACGAATGGTGACGAACACTGGCATCGCGAAATGCCAGTGGAAAGAAGAAAAAAAGAAACAAATCAAAAAAGGAAAAGAGATGCGGCGGAGGGGAGCGCGCGGCCGCTCGCGGCGACGCACGCGGAATCAGGCAGCCGCGAGCATATTCCGCGTTTTACAAGCCTCCACCAACCCGGACTTGGTCCCGCTGGTGGAAAATAGCCTAGCCTTCCTGCGCTGCAGGAAAAGTCCCGTGCCCCGGCAGTGGGGACATACAAGGGTTGATATCGATCAAAATCTACGAAACGGTTGGTTCGTTCCCTCTTGCATGCCCGGTTGGTGTAAATCTGGCAAGAGGCGCTGTGTCATTTGTCATGTTTTATCCGCGGTATTGTGTGAGCGCGATGGCTATGACACTGGTTGTCAGTTTGCCAAGAGTAATACAATTTCATGTCACATATATCGTGCTGTACCTTCGAAAGTGGAACTTCAAAAATAGTACGTTAAAATATATCCACAAAGAAAGTAATTCTTTTGTAATGTTTTAGCCGTTTAATACGTAGGACATCACTAGTAACTTTCTTTATTCATAACAAATGTACTTAAGTAGAAAATATGAACAATTATTGTTTTAGGTCCATTTTTTTTCTTACAGCTCTTAAGATCGACATATTATTCATTCAGAAATCAAGTAAATAATACGAACGTAACAGAATAATTTTATAATTTACTTTATCTTTACTGAAATATCTTTTTTTTATTTTATGAATTTACGGTTTTTTTTAATAATACGTATTATATTAATAAACAATTAATATATTAAATAAATATATTAATAGATATAATCTAACCTATATCTGAAGATATTCAAAAAGATAAGACAATATGGCTAGAGAATTATGTTTACACCGGAAAAAAACAAAAAATACCTTAATGTAAATAATAAATAATTTTGTACTTCTATTTGTGTTTCTGGAGATTTGTAAAGAAAGAAAGAGGGACATTTATTATTCCAAGACATATCACAGAAACAAAATAACAAGAAAAAAATACTTAATGAGAGCTTAACAGAAATAAACGAAATACACAAAAAAATAAGACATAGTTTAGATAGACAGACAGACAGACAGACAGACAGACAGACAGACAGACGGACGGACGGACGGACGGACGGACGGACGGACGGACGGACGGACGGACGGACGGACGGACGGACGGACGGACGGACGGACGGACGGACGGACGGACGGACGGACGGACGGACGGACGGACGGACGGACGGACGGACGGACGGACGGACGGACGGACGGACGGAAAAGTTACACATTTATATCGTGTATATCGTGATTTCATTTTGAAGACAGGGTTTAAAGTATTGAGCCCCTAAAATGGCCCCGACTCAGTGTTGCAGGAGCACCGAGATACTACCTGCAACGCTATTATTCCGATGACGCGGCCATGTTTGTCATTAGTTATAAAATAGGACAGCCGTAACGTCGTGCAATCGTGTCGCATTTCTCTGCAGCTCTCAGCCTTATCCTATCTTAGTTCTAAGCATTGTGTTTTGTCCTAATCTCCGCCGGGCACAAATATAACCTTCGTCGGGCTCCTGTTTTGTGATAACATTAACATTCTGTCTTCAGTTGACGGATATGAAGCGCTCGGGGCCTAGTGAAACCAAGTGATCGGAATCAATTTCTTGGGCAACACCGTGCTGTCAGGTGCTGGATGAGTGACTATCCCTTGACTATTGCTAGTGGCACGTTTTCCGAGCGCTTCCGTGCTTTGCAAGGCACGTTAAACCGTTGGGGCCGGCTGTAATGTAATGGCAGTCGCTAAGGCTTGTCAGAAGCCTTATGGGCGGATTGAAAACTTCTGACAGTAAGGCCCGCTACTGTCTTACAATCCTCCACCAACCCGAACTTGGTCCCCGTGGTGGAGATGGCCTAACCTTCCTACGATGCAGGAAGAGACCTGTGCCCCAGCAGTAGGGGCATACAAAGGGTTCATATCAAAAAGTAGACAGATCTTACAGTGACGTAATGATTTCTTTTTACTTGACTGTGCCAGAAGGAGGGTATGTGACTGTAAGAATTCATATTCACTGAAAAAGGCTAAACTGAATAGCTAGTACAGTCAGTTAGCATTTAATACCACAGAATATACCTTGGCTACTATCGGATATAATGGGATATACCTACTCGTGTAATAGAAATATCGAAACTAATATGTCACTAACTTCACATAACTTTTCAAAATAGTGAAGAAAACTTTTATACAGAGCAGGAAGTAGTATTACACTCGTATGCTTTCGGCGAAAACCGAAGCCTACTCTAGAGACCGAGGTATATTCTAAAAGCTAACAGACTATAGATACTTAGTCTAGATATATTTGCATGTTATGTACTTGCCTGGTAACCATAGACCAAGGTTCAGGACAAGTGATTGTGTGGAACTTATTTATTAATTTTCATACGAATATTTATATTTTTTTTTGTTGGACTAACCCGTGCTAAGGTCAATTTTAAAAAACCACTTCGAGGCTACAAATTTCACCCATGCCGGGACTCGAACCCGCGACCTCTGGCTAACTGTGCCATGGGTGGAATTTTTAGCCTCTAAATAGGTTATTAAAATACGAATACTTATTCTTCCCTAGCGCGCAACACGACTACGTCCAAGGCCACCACAAAAAATGCCACTAAGAATGTCACTAAGGACACCACTGGGAACGCCACTAATAACATCACTCGGAACACAACTAAAACATCACTGATACCCTCAATACAACCACCGCCGATACTACTACCTCTACGGAAAAGCGTCTCTTAACTACAAGCTATACTGGGTGGCGCAAAAGTACTGGCACTAAAGAAAATACTTTTATTTTTTTTATATGACATTTTCTGTCATTCTGTTGTTGAAAATTGTGTAGTGAACAAATGTAAAATACACTTGTTAGGGAGTAGACTGATGCCCTACCTGACCAGCCACCGAACGCCTCCTCGTACTTCCAAGCTCGCCGGCAGCGGGATCGCCTTGACCATCAACTTTTATGTTCCCCAACGTACGGCACATCCACAGGTTCTTTTGCGATGCTAATCCTCGTTGTCCGTGTCACAGAACTCACAGAACAGTACCACAACACACTGAACGCAGAATCTTAATATTTTAATTAGACCTTTTTAGTAGCGGGCGCAGTTGCATCGGCCGCGCGGGACTTAGTTCTCTTGCCCTCCGTCGCCGTTCGCGAGGGCGCTAGGCGTGTAGGTTGACGCCGTGTTGGCCAACCAGAGCGAGGTTCCTCGGTGACGTCGGCGCTAACAGGCGATAGGCAATTAGTCATTTCCCATCCATTTAAATTAAATATTTAGCAGATTTACCATTTAATATTTAGCTGTCATAAATGAGTAGAAAATAACTCGAAAAATAGAAAAATGATTTTTGAACATGAAAAGGAATGCTTAACTGATTCCGGTACGGAACATGCCGCTCACCTTGAAATAATGTAATTATTTTAATGAAAGAAACAAAAAATAAGAGAAGAGAGTCTTACGAAACCAACGGTCAGTCCTTTAATCCGCTAATGAATTTAAATTAAAACAAACCCTAACGCAATTAGGTAACAATCATATGAGGATCTTATATGATCGTATGAATGAATCTAAGTAGAACAAAATACCTACACATAATCGATTAAGGAGCTGAATATTAAATCTTCGTAAGAACTTCGTAAGAAGAGGAAACAAAATATTTTATTACTTTTACTCTATAGGAAGAGGACAAATTTTAACAACTGCTCTCTTATAGAAATGATTTCCTGATTGTAAAGTTACTACTCGTGTTATATTGTCAGAGCCAGGATGAAGCGCGTGTACGCGTGCCAATTTCCACTGTAGAGGTGGAAGATTGTCGTCACAGACGATGACAACAGTACCTTCACGAATAGGGGAACCACGGTCGCGATACCACTTGCTACGCTGTTGAATCTCATGTAAATATTCGCGACTCCAACGCTTCCAAAAATGTTGTAAACATTGTTGTACCCATCTCCATCGAAGTAACCGACTCGGATTAGAATCTAATAAAGATACATCGGGAATTGCCGTCATCGGGCTACCGATCAGAAAATGAGCGGGCGTCAAAGGCAAGGGATCACTTGCGTCCGCACTTTGCACGCATAAGGGACGCGAATTCAGAACCGCTTCGATCTGATACAACAATGTATGCATCTCATCATACGTAAGTGTTTGAGTACCTATGACTCTTTGAAAATGGTGTTTGAAACTTTTCACACCTGCTTCGAATAAGCCGCCGAAGTGCGACGCATAAGGGGGCTGAAAATGCCAAGTAATACCTTGTTGTAAGGTCTGAGAATTGAGAGCACCTTGCACGGAATCCTTTTTAAGAAATTCGTATAACTCTTTTAAATGATTATTACAACCGATAAAGTTCGTACCGCAGTCGGAATAAATGTCCGTACATAGACCTCTACGCGACGTAAATCGACGAAGAGCAGCCAAAAAGGCTTCACTCGTTAATTCGGATACGATTTCGAGATGTACCGCTTTTACACTCATACATACGAATAGTGACACGTAACATTTAATTATTTTCGCATTACGAACTTTATTGGCGCGTACATAGAATGGGCCTGCAAAATCTACGGATGTCTTTAAAAAAGCACGTTCTGGTCTCACTCTCACTGCGGGAAGGGGTGCCATGGAACGCTGTGACCTCCCAGGGCGTGCCCTGAAGCAACGTACACAACGATGTATTCGTTGGCGAATTACATCACGACTTGACAAAATCCAGTATTTTTGTAAAAGCGAATATTGCACCGTTTGCGCTCCCGCGTGTAGCTGGGTTAAATGAGCATCGTCAATTATTAAATTAGTCAGATAATGACGTTTAGGTAGAATCAATTGATGTTTAGACTGAAACGGCAATAGCGACTTGTGAATACGTCCACCTACGCGTAAATTATTGTCTTTGTCTAAGAAAGGATTAAGTCGTTTCAATTGATTGGATACCAATTTATTTTGAGACATATTTTTTATGTCATCGGAAAATGTGGACTGTTGTACTAAATGCACTAGTCGATTTAGTGAAAAATTATACTCGGGAACCGATATGTGATTTGGATAGGAAGTTTTTTGTTTGTTTACCCTTCCCTTTAGAATGTGGTAAAATCGAAAGATGTAGGACGTCACTCGAACTAATTTATTGAGAGTCGAAAACTTTTCAATAAATTCCACATTCTCGGCCGGTGCAGAAACGGCTAGTACGGAGGAAATGGGGGGGCTACGCTTCTCTTCGCTCGTCTGGGAAGGTTCCAAGCGTGTAGGCCAGCAAGAGGAATCCTGGGACAGCCACTGAGGGCCGTGAAACCACATGTCATTTTTAAGGAAAGTGGAAGGCAACATACCACGTGATGGTGCATCGGCTGGGTTCTCAGCGGATGGCACATGCCGCCAGTGTTCACTCGGCACTAGTGAAAGAATTTCACTAGTACGATTGGAAACAAAAGTTTTCCACTCGTATGGTGGCGATCGTAGCCATGCCAGTACGATGGATGAATCTGACCACGCATACACGTCGTCTCGACTCACTTGGTCGCTATAGGTACGTAATACCGTATCGATTAGTCTTGCGAGCAAAACGGCACCCATAAGCTCGAGACGAGGTATGCTCAAGCACGGAGAAAGGGGGGCGACGCGGGTCTTCGACAGTAGAAGATGTGCACGCGTCTTGTCAGTGTCGTCCGTAAGACGTAAATAGACACAAGCGGCGAACCCCCGCTCGCTTCCGTCACAGAAGCCATGTATTTGAAAAATACAATTATCAGAAAATACCTGACGTGGAATGGAAATACGAGATAAGAGTGGTAACTCTTGTGAAAAGGCAACCCACGCATTGATAATATCTACTGGGGGTCGGTCGTCCCAGTTCACGCCGGAAATCCATAACAATTGCATTAAATGCTTGGCGTAAAATATTACTGGTGCAAGCCAGCCCGCAGGATCGTACGTTTTTGCGATTTGCGAGAGAATTGTACGTTTAGTAATTTTGTCAGTAACACATTGAACACTGAATGTAAATTCGTCAGTTTGCGGGTTCCACTGAAGTCCTAGGACTTTAGTTTGATGATCATTTTCCATAGGGGCGAAAGGCACGGGAGCGAGCCGCTCACCGTGAACATTCGGCGCCTGCACCGCCGCGAGTATCGCGGGCGAGTTGCTATGCCACTTACGTAACTCAAAACCTGCAGAAGCACAAATACCTACAAGTTCCTTCTGTAGCTGTAGAGCCGTTTTTTCATCACATGCCCCCGTGATGATGTCATCAACGAACACCTGATCCAAAAGAACCGCAGCTGCGCGCGGGAAGCGTGCAGCTTCGTCAAGCGCCAGCTGTTTGACAGTGCGTAACGCCAAGTATGGGGACGCATTAACACCAAAGGTCACCGTACATAAGCGATATTCCAGCAAGAGGTCATTAAGTGACCTTCGCCACAAAATACGTAAGAAATCGCGGTCAGAAATTCGCATGATTATATTACGATACATTTGTTTTATGTCGGCGGTAAACGCAACATTAGGTATACGAAACTTTAAAATAATCTCGACGATATCCTTATGCAATTTAGGACCCGTTAGAAGGTTGTCATTCAATGAATTACCGTTTGTAGTTTTGCAACCAGCATCGAATACTACGCGCGTTTTCGTAGTTTCGCTAGCTTCCTTCACCACGCAGTGATGAGGAATGTAAAAGACTTGCCCGGGTTGCGGGGCTTCCTCCACCGGCTCCATATGCCCGAGGTCGAGGTACTCTTGTAAACAAGCATGATACTCCTCCTTGAGTTGAGGGTTGGCTTCCAATCGACGTTCGAGTTTATGGAACCGAGCGAGAGCCACATCTCGAGAATCGCCTAAGGGTTGTGCATCAGGCCGGAAGGGAAGCGCGACCACGTATCGTCCGGATTCGTCACGCGTGTACGAGTTCTCGTATATGTTCTCGCACAGACGTTCGGCCGCAGTGAGCGTCTTCACTTCAGGTACCGATTCCAACTCCCAAAATCTCTTCAAGTCACCGTCATCGCAGAATGAGCTAAAGCAAGCTTGAACTGAAGAAGTAGTATCGAACGAAAGTGGACCTAGTAATAGGTATCCGAAAATACTGTTCATCGCGATCGGAGAATCGGCTGAACCAGTAACAACGTTACCGAGTAATATTTGGGATAGTATATCCGCACCAATTAACATCTCCACATCCTGTGGTTTATGAAAAGAAGGATCCGCTAATTTTAAATTTTTGATATGTGGCCACCCTGTGTAAGGTAACTCCACACTAGGCATTTTTGGAATTAACTTCGTTAAAATTAATGCTTCGACCGGAATCGAAGGTTGAACTGCGTCGGTGGGTGAGATGCAACACGTCACTACGCCCTTGGGTTGTATTGGTTTACCATTACCTATGCCCTGTACAGGTACATGTATCTTACGTCGCGTTAGACCTAAACGCTGAACACACGTTTCAGTAATAAATGTCGCTTGACTGCCCGTGTCAACCAAGCATCGTACAGTAGCTAATTTTTGTTTACCTATGTTTACATGAACAAGGGCCGTCGACAATAAAACCGTCGAAACACGTGCGGTAGGAAAATTAGATAACGCATTGTCACTAGGCGAAGTCTGTTGTACGGAAGTCATAACGATTTGCGACCTTATGGCGTCGGCATCAGGAACGTTCGTACGAGTCTCAGTCTCAGCTGCCCGCGCAACGGGAGTGAGCGAGACGGCATTACTGCTCGTAGTGTCTGCTTTAACTTCCAAATGAATTAAAGAATGATGTCGTTTATGACACGAGCGACAAACAAAATTAGACTTGCAGTTGTTTACATCGTGACCCACGCTTAAACAATTAAAACATACGTTTTTTTTATCCTTCACAAAGTTATACCTGTCCGTCGGTGACAAATTCAAAAACTTAGAGCATTTTGACACAAAATGAGTATCGTCACAGAACACGCAGTTCCTCTTATTCGTATGAGAATAAGGTTGAAATTGCAATTTCGTATTTACGCGACCGTCGGGAACTTGCGTCGCGAGTACACGTCGCGGGGTAACCTGCTGCGCCTGGGCCTGCCTGTAGGTAGGTTCGGCTCGTTGGAACTGTGCGGAGTTTCTCTGGGGCGTTTTGCCGCTAGAACTACCCACGTTTAGAGAATTCGTTACCTCGCATGCAGCCAGTTCGCGTTCTAAACAGCTGATTAAAGTTTTTACGCATGGAATTTCATTTGGTTTCTGCAATGATAACTCGAATCGTTTACGAATGGAAATAGGTATTTTACGCAATAAAATACTGAAAAGTAAAAAACTCCATTGTTCCACGGGAAGTTGTAATCTTTCTAATGCAAGAATATTTTCTTGATAGGTATTGAGCAATTTACGCAAACTAGGACCGGTTTCCGAACAATGGTCGATATCTAGTATTTTATCCAGATGTTTGGATGCAATGGCACGTTTATTTTCGTATCGAGAAATGAGAATTTGAAATGCAACCGAATAATTATCGTCCGTGATAGGTATGGACTTTATGAGATTCAAGGGCTCGTCTTTGAGCGTTAGCAATAGGTATCGAAACTTTTCGGTATTCGTATAGGTACCCTTATTGTGTACCAGAGAACAGAATAAATCGTAATACGATTGCCACTGGGTCCCCTCGCCCTGGAACGAAGGTAAGGGTAAAACCGGCAATCTATCGTGATTACAAGTAGGTATTGAACCGACAGTGGACAATGAACGGCGTTTCGCTTCATTTTGGCTCTCTTTTAGCTTGTCTAAATGGCCTAAAATGGTATAATAAACCTGATTAAAATCATCCCGAATGATTAATTGGTCATTCTTATTGAAAGTTTCATTTTTCATAAGAATTTTTTCAATTTTAGTTTGTAACTTAAAGAACTTTCTCTGAAGGGAAGTAAGATCTTTTGAACGAGTAAGAAATTGTTGTACATCTGTTGTATACAATTCCAACGTACGATTTAAATCTTGAAAAATAATGTCGCGTTCGAATAAATCTTGTTCCGCCATCTTAGCCGGGCCGCGTAACGGACGCAACAGCTCGTATGGGGACAAGGAAATATGCACTTACGACAGCAAAAACAAAGAGAATCAGCACCAATCCGGCTCGAAGGACCAAACTTATGTTAGGGAGTAGACTGATGCCCTACCTGACCAGCCACCGAACGCCTCCTCGTACTTCCAAGCTCGCCGGCAGCGGGATCGCCTTGACCATCAACTTTTATGTTCCCCAACGTACGGCACATCCACAGGTTCTTTTGCGATGCTAATCCTCGTTGTCCGTGTCACAGAACTCACAGAACAGTACCACAACACACTGAACGCAGAATCTTAATATTTTAATTAGACTTTTTTAGTAGCGGGCGCAGTTGCATCGGCCGCGCGGGACTTAGTTCTCTTGCCCTCCGTCGCCGTTCGCGAGGGCGCTAGGCGTGTAGGTTGACGCCGTGTTGGCCAACCAGAGCGAGGTTCCTCGGTGACGTCGGCGCTAACAGGCGATAGGCAATTAGTCATTTCCCATCCATTTAAATTAAATATTTAGCAGATTTACCATGTATTGCTGTCATAAATGAGTAGAAAATAACTCGAAAAATAGAAAAATGATTTTTGAACATGAAAAGGAATGCTTAACTGATTCCGGTACGGAACAACACTGAAAATAAACATGGATCGTTTTACTCCCCAAGAACGTGGAATAATTGTGTCAATGTTCTTACGGAATAATTCATCAGTGATAAGAACACAACGTGAATTTCGTCGACGATTTCCCCACCGTCCGGCACCGATTGGTCGCACAATTCGACGCTTTGCCACACGCCTTGAAGCAACTGGCTCAACATTGGATAGACCTAAGTCTGGGAGACCAAGAACAGGCCGTTCAGCTGAAAATATCGATGCTGTGCGCGAAGATGTGGAAGAGTGTCCAGAAACATCAACGAGACGACGTGCCACGCAATTGGGCATTTCCAGACGGACCCTGCAGCGTATTTTGGTGAAAGACTTAAAGATGTTCCCGTATAAAACTCAAATGACTCATCAGCTGCTGCCTGCTGACCACCGAGCTCGTCTAGATTACTGCCAGCGCGTCATAAACCTCAACCTTGAAGAGGATGATTTTCCTTCAAAATTGGTTATGAGTGACGAAGCGCATTTCCATCTCTCAGGGCATGTCAATAAGCAGAATACTCGGTTCTGGGGCACTGATAATCCGCGCATTATTCAAGAAACACCTCTACACCCACTAAAAGTTACTGTATGGTGTGGCATCTGTGTTGACAGAGTGATCGGACCCTATTTTTTCGAAGACGCTGGAGGCAATGCGATAACTGTCACTGGAGAACGCTACAGAACCATGTTACGTGAGTTTTTGATACCCAGTTTGGACGAATTGGGGCTGGAGCACATCTGGTTTCAACAAGACGGCGCTACGGCACACACAGCGCGCGACACTATGGACTTAGTGAGGGACGCTTTTCCAGGCCGAGTTATCTCTCGTTTTGGCGATTTGCCTTGGCCTGCAAGATCACCCGATCTGACCAGTCCAGACTTCTTTCTTTGGGGTTTCTTGAAATCTCGGGTGTATGTGAACAAGCCACAGACTCTCGCAGCTCTAAAAGAAAACATTCGTCAAGAAATAACGAACATATCGCAGGAAGTGTTACGGCAAGTTATGCAAAATGTCATAAATAGGGCTCAAATGTGTATCAACTGTGGAGGTCACCATTTAAAAGACATCATCTTTAAATCCTAATGGTACGAAATTTAATGGCACAAATATACATTTAAAAAAACCTAAATCTAGTTTTCTAATTTTGAAAAAATGTTATAGCTGAACCAAATAGGGTCTTTACTTTTGCGCCACCCAGTATTAAGATTGATAGATGACTAAAAAAAGAGGCACGCTATAATTTGCCCACGAACTGCCACGCAGTTTGGTGAATGATTTGGTGATAAAAAAAAAATTACATAACATAAAATTCACATACAGGCACCTGACACATACATTGCTTCCATTGCTTTTCAGTGTGGACCAGAAACTACATCACAAACATATAAACATCCAAGACCTGCGGTTTTTTGTCTCCAGGGGTTTGAACCCGGGACGCTTGCACGATAGGAAGATGCGCTACCGCTGCGCCACAGAGTTCGTGATACCTATCTACTGTGTCAGAAATAATTAAATCAATAAACATATAAATGTCATTGGCCACCAAAAGCCTTCGACCGTATGCGAATGCCTTTGAACGGTTAGTATGTAAGGTTGACAGCATGTCCGTTTCTCCCCTTATTTATAATGTCCGTATCACCACGTCAAGGGTTAGCTGGAAGAGATTCATTGATCTATTGAAATACGCTCGGTATGTACATTTTTTATTTTGTAAATTTGGTTGTTTCGGTATAATTTTTATATGTGCAATAAAATAAAATGTAAAGCAAAGTATTTGTCGCAAAGTCACACTTATCACAATTGATTAGAATGCACGTATGCAAAGGAGTATTTACACGGGTCGATTTAAGCCGTGCGGCTAGTCGCTTCACAAAACGTCGCATCCAGTCGCATCGCTTGCCTATTTATACAGGTGACTAAAATAGCCTGTGGCCGTGCGGTCATTTTCTTCCAAAATTTAGGAAATAATTATGGTGTTCGTGCCATAATCCAAATATCCGTGCCATAATCCAAATAGCGATTAAGGCTGGGTGCATGCTGAGACGCAGGCGACGCAGCACAGCGCAGCGCAGTCTCGTTGTAGTGCCGGCACAGATTTTAGTAAACACGCCTGTACACTGTGAACCTAAAATGTGTGATACAAATCATCCAGGCTATTCAAAAAAGTTATTATGGATTAGAATTGCCAAGGAATGGAGCGAATAGTTGCGTCGCAGCATGCGCCCAGCCTAACACCCTCATGCGGCGAGCAATTGCCTGCAACTAATCGATGACTCGGTCGATTTTAGTCACCCGCCGCATGCGACTTTTTGCCGCGCGGCAAAAGTCGGCAAGCACCCAGCTTTGGGGCCTGCGATTTTAGTCACTTGCAGCCTAGCCGAATTGCTATTTAGACGGTCGAATTTAGCCATGTAGCAAAAATCGTGCGTCATTCACCCGTGTATAACCCGCTTAAGGTTGATCTGCTGTCGACTGTACGCAGCGTGAGCGGCACGAAGACAGCGATTTAATTTGAAAGTTTCACTGTTAGTAGATTGTTGAGTTTCACCATGTAAACCAAATGTGGTTTGTTAATAAACTGAGTTATTACTCACGCATCAGGTCACACTAAACCTAGTTTCAAAGTAATCTGACTCTAAAGCTCCTTACGTGTTTACTAGCCCAGAGCGCTATGGGATTTCTCCTTTCCAGCATTATCTTCCCTTACCAAGTAAATGATTGAGTGGAACTACCTTTACTATGCTTACAACTTTAATGTATATCATAAAAAGGGTTTTTTTTAATAACAAATTTCAATATTCCATGTTTTCGATTTTTTTTCTGTTTCTGTTACCGCCTTCGTTAGTTGGGGCGGGGCGCGAGGCGCGGGGTATGCCTGCCGCGTCCGCCAACGATCCGGCTCAAAGGACCATTTGATGAAAACAGCGTGTTTTTAATTTTTTTTTTGCTTAGGACAGGTTAAACTTGACCCTAGTCACGCCTGATGGTAAGCGAAGACGGGGTCTACGATGTTACGTGCTCACCTGTTAGATGCCGGTTAAATCTACTTTAAAACACCCAGGTTATAATGTCTCTGGAAAGACAGACGATGGCAGCGTGTTCCGCAACTTTGCTGTTCTTATTACAAAAGAATTCGCGAATCGCTTGGTGCGGATCCGCGGAATTTCGACGACAAAAGCGTGCATTCGAGCCTATCGTCTGGTGGTCCGATGGAAGAAAGGGGATGGGGGTATAAGTTCATGTAGTCCCTGTGCACACTCCAAAATACATCTTTATTGGGGTTTAGGAATTACATAAGAGTGGCGATGATTTTAAAGTGCCGTGACAATGTTAATTCGGAGAGATTTGGTCAGCGAGTGACGTAGCGGTAGTCACAATTTCTTCTTTTTTATCTAGTCTATAAACATCCCACGGCAGGGCACAGGACTTCTCTCAGAGAGAGTATGGGCTTAATTGCTAGTCGTGCCCACCACAGATTGGCAATTTTAAGCGCTGAAGTATTGAAACACCTCAGACACTCGGGTTTCCTTACGATGTTTTCCTTTACAGTTAGCGAATTGTTATGAATACTATATTCTACCGGGTGTCTCATTCAAATCGGTCAGTATGGGAAAGTCTGAAACTATAAGACATACGAAGATCTGTTCTGAGGAACCATGTCATCAATTTTAATAACAAGAAAAACAGCATTCATACATTTTAAAAAACATCTGTACTCCGTTCGGGAATAGAACCCGGTTGTTTGGAAAAAAAAAACTTCTATTAATCAAACACTAAAAATCTATTAAAAAGCCCACTTAAAATAAGTATGTAGATACTGATTTAAAGATTAAGATCGTTACCTAAACGTGTTGACTATTGTATTGAAACAGGCGGCGGTCACTTCGAGCACATACTAAAATAAATTAAAGTATGTGAAAACCATGCATTTTATTCATTTTAGACATCATGTTTCTACAGACATTTACTGCTTATGACCTACACAATCGATATCTTAATAGAAATAGTGTAGGTTTTTTCTTCAAAACAACCGGGTTCGATTCCCGAACGGAGTACAGATGTTTTTTAAAATGGATGAATGCAGTTTTTCTTGTTATTAAAATCGATGACATGGTTCCTCAGAACAGATCTTCGTATGTCTTATAGTTTCAGACTTTCCCATACTGACTGATTTGAATGAGACGCCCTGTATACTCGTGCCTTACGAGTCGAGACTCTGGGGCCATGAGGTCCGGAGGCGCGACTATTCTTTAAGGAGATCTCGTCGCGTCTAGTCGACGCTTCAGGAGACCCGAGGGCTGGTGCTTACTTTGGCCAAAGGATAAGCCTAGCCATCCAGCGAGGCAATGCTGCCAGCCATCTTGGTATTCTGCCGCCCGACAGCGATCTGGTTCAAATATTTTATTTAAATTAGAATGTTTGAGGTTTAGTTCCATTTTTATAATAATAGTGTAAGTAGTGAAATATCAATATATACATATACATAATATATGTATATCAATATATACATATATTGATATTTGATATATAACCTTCAAGCGATGCAGGAAGAGACCCGTGCCCCAGCAGTGGGGGCATACAAGGGTTGATAACGATATTTATATATAAATACTGTTAAGTTGGCAAAAAATAAATAAAAATATACCTATAAAAAATATAACTAATTTTATTTCTATTCTAATTATCACTATTTCTTGCCGACTCGCTATGCTTACAAGATTTGGTATTTATTAGGTAATACGTAATTACCCGTGACCACGGCAACTGCAATGTTGCCGAAACGTCGGAAATTAAGGTGATTAAGGTGAAAGAATTAAGGTATAACTCTCTTCGGGCACTACCCGCACTAATATCCACATAACCCAAGGTTAGCTGGAAGAAAATACTCATTAGTATTAAGCTCGCCTTTGTACAAATATGCTTATTGTGCAATAAAGAATTTTCTAATCTAATTTCGTTTTACCATAAAAAATCGCGATTATTCCTGTTTAAGAGACAATTATGTACGAGTATCGCGAATCATTAAGTAAGACTACGGGTACTAAGCAATTATTTTATTTGCATTACATTAGAGCATGCAATTAATAACGCAATGTTTTAACTGTAATGTAATTAAGAAATCGGCAAATAAATAAATAAAGTGTAATGTCACGCTGGCAATATCAGTATAAATTAAACATCCTGTTGTAGTAAATTTGTGTTTACATAAATGGTGGTAATCACATGTGAGCCCTCTGCGTTTAATCTCTACGAGTATAATATATATATTCTTTATTGCAAAAAGTTATTTGAAACATGATTACATGAAATTTGTTTCAAAGGTGAACTTATCTCTAGCCGAGATCTCTTCCAGCCAACCTTAGCATTGGGTGCTTAAATTGAGATAGCGGGAGGAAGGGAGAAATATTTATAACTATATAAATAAGTAATAATACGATAATACACTTACATATAAATATATACTTATACATACATAAACCTATTAACTATGTGATGTTAGAGAGGTAGTGCTCTTTTAACCTCTTCTTGAAAGCATATACGGACTCTCTTGAATATACGAGTATATAACTCTACTGTACGTGTCTAAGTAACTGAACTCCTCCTAAACGGCTGGACAGATTTGAATGATTTTTTTACGCGTTTGAGTCCCACCCTGGTGGACAACAACCGTTGGGTCCACTAGTCCAATCTAAAACTAATTGTGAAAACTTTTCATTGGCGGTGTGTCTCCTAATTTTCTATGTAGCCAGGTAATAGCCGTTAGTCTTTAAAGAATCTAAAATAAAATAAAATCCCTGTCTGCCGGAAATATCCAGAGCAGGCAGGGATGCCACTCATTATTTGCCCGCCATTTCGAGCAGTTTGGAAGCCGGTACATGCCAGTGTACTCGTATCCATAGCCTGCCCCGTGGCTTCGCAGGTCGGCTACACAAGCTGCGCTCGGGGATTACCCGATATTCAATTACGTAGCGGGAATTCACTCCGCACAGGTCTATCCCCAGAGACTCCAGGTCTAACTCCGAAAGCGATTTCCGCTGATATTTTAGTTCCATACAGAGAACAAACCTAATGTATCGGTGATAGATTGATTTGATTTTTTTGTGGTCTATAGACGTCCGCAGAGCACAGGCCTTCCCTCAGAGAGAAAATATGAGCTTAATTACCCCGCGTGTCTCTTCCTGCATCGTTGGTGGAGGTTTGTCAGACAGCGGCGGGCCTAAATAACGTTATAGTGTAGCTAAGTGTATCGCTATTGTTAGATACGCAGCTATTTAGTTTTTAAGATGATCTCACATAGTTAAGGATTTTTATTTAAAAATGTTACCTAATACAGTTCTGGTTTGTTATTGTTTTCATCATACATGTTAAAAAATATGTAAAGGATGGATAATGTGAATAGACCTGTTAAGGTAAGGTTTTGTGATTTTTTTTTAAATAGCAACTGTTTCTGCTAAATGTGTAACCCATGTCTATGCTCACAATAAATATTCTTATTGTTCTTCTTCTTAATATCAAAAGTTATTAAGCCGCCCATAAGGCCTGTGACATAGCTTAGCGACTGCCATTACACGAAAGCCTGCACCAACGGCTTAGCACGCCTTCCGTGCCGATCGCAAGGATAAATATACCTCAGCCATACAATTTTTCCAACGCTGTTAGCGAGGTCCAGTCGGCAGCGGGTTCACCTTTACATTCTAGTTGCAAATTCACCCTTAACGTAACTGATTAGAGTGCACGCTTGTTAAGATTGAAGTGCTGTCGACCGTATTTCATAAGGGCAAACTGTTTGTTCAGACCCCTCGCAATTAGTCGCGAACTTCGGATTCAGTTTGATTTGTACGTTAAGGATCAGCCAGTTCGGGAAATTGTCAGAACTTCTCCAGACATGGGGTGTGAAGTACAGAAGGTTGTAGTAGGCGTGTAGCCTCATTATTACAATAACTTGCACTTTATGTTTAGCCAGCACTTTCACTTCATACAATATACGAGAACACACTACAACTAAGATGTGATTTCTATTCTCCAACCTACGTTTATCTCCTGATACCACAAGGTTAAGATTTTTTTTTATATACAATCCTACTTATAATCCTAACCCGATACATGATTGACACCGATTTGAATGTCGCTAGTTACCATTGTTTGTTGTGATATATGACACTTGCTGAAAACATATCACCCAAGCAACATATCTAGCTTTTCATTACTATCCACACTCTTTTAGTAGGCTTTTAGATTAGGCCTTCACAGTACTTTACAATAAGTTAGCTAATTCTATATTGTTAATTGACATAATATTACCATGCATGTTAAGCCATGTCAGAGGCCTTATGGGCGGCTTGATAACTTCTGACAGTAAGGCCTGCCACAGCCTTTCAATTCTCCACCAACTCGGACTTGGAACTGTGTGGAGTATGGCCTAACCTTCCTGCGGTGCAGGAAGAGATCTATACCCCAGGAGTGGGAACGGACAAAGGGTTGATACCAATTCTTCTTCAGAGTATATTAGTCCACTGCTGGACATAGCCCTCCCCTGTAAATGAGCGCCATAGCGCCCTGTCTGATACCAATTATCAATACTAAACATAGTCCCAAGATAATTAGAATTAACTTATTGTTGTTTGCATTTTGTATTCTTATTTTTATTGCTATAAGTTGATTATTAGCAGTAGGTTTCAGTCTTCGTTCTTATACTGTTGACGATGTAAGGTTTGTAGGTAAAAAAACTGATTTATTAATTGAAAGGGAATTAATTACAAATATGTTTGGTCGTTGGCTCCCACACTAGGCTAAGCCTGTATCCTGGATGCCGTTTTACTTAATAATAGCTAACATAAAGAATTTTAGTAGAAATTGTAGATTAGAAACCTACCTACCTATTATTAAATATATTATGGACAGCGTAATATTCCTGTGATGTTCATGGTTTCCACACTAGTCTAGGTGTCGTCGTCATCGTCAGGCTATACCGACGTAGTCCACTGCTGGACATAGCCCTCCCCTAAAGAGCGCCACGTTGTGCATAGGGCGTAATGCCCATAATCCCCACGATGGGTATGCGGGTTGGGGATCGCAGTTCGGTGGAATTTTACTGCAGGGGGCGCTGCTGCCCACCCCCCGGTTTGTGTGTTAGGCTAGGTGTAGTTAAATCATAAGAAAATTGTTATATATGTGAATCTTTGTAAGAAAATGTTCCAAGAGAAAGAAGTTCAAACGAAGAGTCCCTATAAAACATACTGCCAAAAGTTCCTTTGTTATATCGTGTTAATTTGCGGTTTAGCACGCTGACTGTAAAACCAAAGGTCTCGGGTTTGATCCTAGGCCGAGTCAAACGAGAAAACGAACTTTTCTGGTTTTTTTCGGGTCTTGGATGTTATCTATGTATTTATCGTATTAAATGTATCGTTCAGTTAGCACCTGTAACTCAAGTCACTTAGTTGTACTTAACATAGGGCTAACAAGATCTGTGTAATATGTCCATGAATATTTATTTATTTATTTGTGAACCTTCTGCGTTCAATCCAATCCAATCTCAATTCAATCCAAAGCTTGGCAAATTATTCTGTAAACCAGCCCATGTTGACACAATTTGTTTATCTAAGCAAGCTCACGATTACTAAGAATATAGGTCGATTGATTTGAGATATAATGCTACAGAGTAATCTACATAAATAAAATTCAAAGTCCTGACTGACTCACTCACTCATCAACGCCCAGCCCAAGCCGTTGGACCTAGGAAGCTGAAATTTTGCACAGAGGGTCTATATATAATGTAGGCAAGGAATAAGACTCAGAATAAGACGGATATGAGAATGACGGACAGATTTTTTTAATTCAACCCCTAAGGGGGCGAAAAGGGTTGCCAAAATTTGAATGGAAAGTACAAAAAAATGTTGTCTAATTTTCTTGAAACTTAAAATAAATACTCTTCAACACAATTGAATGAACATGTGTTTCGCGGTTTTTCTAAATTTAACCCTTAGGGGAATGAACGGGGTTGCAAAATGAGTCCACGCGGACGCAGTCGCGGGCAAAAGTTTATTATAAACATTCTTGGAAAACAAAGATAACGGTGAAGGAAAGTATCGTGAGGATCCTGAGTGTCAAAAGTGTTCAAATAAAGCAGCACTGAAAATTGCCAATATTGTCATATTTATGTGCTAGTGCTTTTGTAAGTTAAGTTAATGTATCTCCCTATGTGACGACGACGGCCTTGGTGGCGCAGCGGTTTGGCACGCTGACTGTAAGACCGAAGGACTCGGGTTCGATACCGGGCCGGGTCAAACTAGAAAACGAACTTTTCTAGTTTTTCTCGGGTCTTTTATTTATTTATTTATTTATTGTATTAAATCTATCGTCGAGTTAGCACCTGTAACTGAAGTCATTTAGTTGTACTCTATAGGGCTAACGAGATCTGTATAATATGTCCATGAATATTTATTTTATTATTTATTTGTGTCTATGTAAGTTTATTATTTTTGAACTAAAACTTTGGTAAACACAACACATTGTAGACTTTTAGTCCTCTTTCGATATACAACACCCGTAAGTAGATCCAGACTAAAAGTCTACAAGTTTATTATTGTATTTCATCTTTTTTTCTTGCTACTACCCTGTGCCAGTCTCTTCAACTCCAAAGGTTGGCGGAAGACAATGCTTCTAGCATTAAGCACATTTACTCGTGTAATTGGTGCAATAATTTAACTTTAATTAAAACAATAACTAAGCCAACAAAGTTAAGGAAGTTTACCAAACCTCTACAACGAAAAGAAACAATGCTATTCATTATAAAAATCCGGTCACCGTCATTCAAGCTGAACCGAAAACGGAAAATTAAAACTTTCGCCACCGCTGCCTTCGAGTCTTAATAACGTTGTTTATAAGTTTCACCCCGCTATGATTTTGGAGCGGCGACAGTCCAGTGGGTAGAACAATGGACTCGGAACTAAAAGCCCCAGATTCGATTCACAGTGCGGGCATGTACCAAGCAATGACTTTGTTCTCTAAGTTATGCACATTTGTGAAGTTATAGCAGCAATTTATCTATCTAGCTATAATCAGCCCACATCAGCCCACTGCTGGGCATAAGCCTCCTGTTTACTGCGCCATTCCTCACGGTCCTGTGCTAATCTGATCCATCTCTGGCCCGCAACCCTCGAGATGTCGTCTGACCATCGTGTCGGTAGTCTGCCTACCAACCTCCTTCCCTCCCTTGGCCTCCACTCCGATACTCCCTGGTCCACCGGCCGTCTTCCCTTCTAGCCAAGTGTCCAAGTGCCCATCTCCACTTTAACTCTGTGATCCGGTTACCATCGTCTTCGACCTGCATAACCTCTCGCTAACCATAAAGGAAAACATAGTGAGGGAACCTGAGTGTCTGAGGTGTGTAATACATCAGCGCTTTAAATTGTCGATCCGCAGCGGGTATGTTGTTTTATATATAGCACGCGTGCGTGGTATATACAAAACTACAGTACTACACATCATAAAAGTCCCTTCGGGAATCTTCGTTCGCGCAGACTAGGAAGAAGTGTAACGAAAGTACCCGAAGCTATAAGTACATTCAACATGATCTTTAATTGATACGATTAAGGTGCAGAATTGATTGCCGCAGTAGCGCTACCTATTTCGCTCATGCTAATATTGCCAAACTGATAGTCAACTGCATATATGACGTTGAATCAACCAATAGCAACAAAGGCGCGCGGCCTGCCATAAAATGAAACTATTTGATTGGTCGATCAACTTGCCGCACATCCAAAATTTGTTTATCTGCGCAGGTACATCCGCGAGACTTATTTCTTGTGTACCACTGTACATACCAAACCTGGAGCAGCCCTGTTTCACTTAGTGAAGTGAATCACAGTGGTATTGTGAAATCCAGTGTTACAGTTTCCATAAAACTGAAGCGTAGCTCAGTTTCATTGCCTTTTCTCATTCAATAACCGAACAGACGGGACAACCCCTAATTTTAACTATCTCTATAATATAAAAATGAATCGCTGAATGTGTTAGTAAGCGCAATTGTCGAGATCAGCTGAACCGATTTCGCTAATTCTTTTTTTAGAATATTCCTTGAAGTACGAGGATGGTTCTTACGGAGAGAAAAAAGGAATCGGCTGTTAGACGGTACGAAGTTGGCTGGGTCAGCTAGTAGTTAATATTTTAAAACCCCATATATAGGCTAAAAATTCCACCCATGCCGGGATTCGAACCCGCGACCTCTGGCTATCCGTGCCAGCGCTCTATCGAACTGAGCTAATGGGCGACTTACCGGCATCACTGAAATTTCGAACCTCTTTACACTATTCTCTGTATTACGTACAGGCAACGACATCTGGCTGAAGTAGATTGCATCACTTACAGCCCCGAGTTACCTACTTTGCAGTTAGGTTTTTACATTGGAATGATATCGTTGTACCCACATGATTATACTATTTTTATTTTTAATGCACTAACCCGTGCTAAGGACAATTTTAAAAACCTATTTAGAGGCTAAAAATTCCACCCATGCCGGGACTCGATAGATAGTAGTTAATAGTTTTAACTAATAGTAATTAGTATCGAAAACCTATAAAGCCCCTGCAGTTGGGCGTTTATAGGCAACATAAAAAGTCACATCGAGAAAATTACTCGAGAGGACTTGGGAGACATTAAATCATAGAGTATGGCTTTTTTTCGATAGTATTTTTCTTGCGTACACTCTGATTCGTTGTTCTAGCGGCAGCTTGACTGATTACCATAGGTCATCAGTCAAGATGATTACCGGAGGTCAAGGAGCGGTGGTAGGAGAAGTAGAATTCCGGCTTCTCAATTGCGAGGTCGTGGGTTCAAATCCCGGCACGTATTCGATACCAACTCTTTTATATGTCCCCACTGTTGGGGCACGAGTCTCTTCCTGTATCGCAGGAAGGTTCGGCCATACTCCACCACGGGGGCCAAGTCCGGGTTGGTAGAGGATTGTAAGACAGTGGCGGGCCTTACTGTCAGAAGTTGTCAAGCCGCCCATAAGGCCTCTGACATGGCTTACCGACTGCTATTACATGACAGCCGGTACCAACGGCTTAAAGAGCCTTGCGAAGCATTTCAATCTCAAACGGCGCAAATATGCAACTGAAATAATCCTTCAACTCGAATAAAAGTTAGCCATTAACTCCTTTTGCAATCGACTTTTTTACACTCAGCACCGACCAACAAGACCGTGGAAAAAAACTCGGTAGCTTGTCCGAGCCGGAATGAGTTCCCGGCATTGCATTGCTGGGCATTCAATTTGTTTGCTAGAAATTAGCTTGCATATGTCGAAGTTCGGAGTTTGTAAGAATTCAGCGTAAAGCGAAAACTTCGCAAAGGTCGAAGTTGTAGTTTGGCTGGTGGGATAGCCCGCTTGATGTCTACTGGGGTTCCCAAACAGGGTGCCGGAACCTTTGGGTCGGGTATGTCACGGGGTTGTTGGGTTAAGTAATTTTATTTTGTTCGTTTTTTGTGTGTGTGTGTTTTTTTATGTTTCTTACTGGTATTTTACCTTTATTAATACTACTATTATTGAAGCGCTTGTGGCCTAGTGGAACCAATTAGTGTAGTACACGGGATAAAATGGCTACCGCTAATGGCATTTTTTTCCGGGCGGTTCTGTGCTTCGCAACGCACGTTAAGTCTTTGGTGTCGGCTGTCATGTAATGGCAGTCGTTAAGCCATGACAGAGGCCTTATGGGCGGCTTAATAACTTGTGACAGAAAGGCCCGCCTTACCTGTCTTACAATCCTTCACCAAATCGGACTTGACCCCCAAGCCTGCCTGCGATGCAGGAAGAGACCTGTGCTCCGGCAGTGGGGCATACCAAGGGTGGATATCGAATACCTACTATTATTTTATAGTCTAGTGCATCCAAAGATTGCACGTAAGAGATCACTTTTAGTGATAAAGCCGCCATCTGTACTCTTAGGTTAAGAAATATTTCCATTTTGACGTACAACGAAGAGTTCCTTCTCTATCTATCTATTATAATTAGAAATAACTATACTATTGGGAATTCTTTGCAATGAACATGTAACTCTTTTAAATTCATAAACAATATTTCTATCAAGTAGATAGGTACACACTTTAGGAAACCCTGGTATATAGTACAAGAGTAGGTTCCGATTAGGGGTTACGTAATGTCAGACGTAGAGAGTATGCATTACATGTGATATAATACACTACACGTTACCCTGTACTTTAGAGCGGTAGGCAGAGAACAGAGTTTGTCACTTGCCACGATCCCCACAAACCTCTTTCGCTTCATCAAAATCAATTTTTTTTTAACGTAATATCGATGGCACAACCTTGCGCTATAGCGCTCAGTGGGGGAGGGCTATGTCTAGCAGTGGACTAGTATAGCCTGACAAACAAGAAGAAGAACGTAAAAAAAATGTTTGAACTAAAACTTTCGTAAGCACAACACATTGTAGACTAGTCCGGATTTACTTACGGGGATTAACTCCCCCGCAGCCAGTGGCGGCACCCGCCCCACCTGTCTCGGCGCGGGCGCGCCGCGCGCTTGCCCGTAGTGTGAGACGAGCAACCGACGACGCGAGCTCCGTCTCTGCTCACCATGATTAAGCTCTGCGAATCGGAGCGAAACCTGGTCGGACTTTTCCGATATAACAACACCCGTAAGTAAATCCGGACTAAAAGTAAAAAAAAAATCATTCTGTTTGCTGAATGTCAATGTGCAATGTAGAATGTAAGCCGCTGCCTTCGGGACTACGGCCCGTAGTGGAGAAAAAGCAGCAGGAAAAAACTCCACTTTGACTTTTTTTCTCGTATTATGTTAAACTTAAGACATCAGTGGCTACTATACGTATGTTAATAATTTAGATATATTTTCGTTATCACTCCCCTCATTCCGTGCTCTGGCCATGGAATGTTTTGAAATGAAACTGTAGTTTTTCGCAAATGTTCATCACTATTTTTATGCTGTTATCCCCAAAAGTGTTAGTATTTTTCTTTTCGAGTTAAGAATTTCGGCTACAATGCAAAGCATGCACGGTTTAAAAAGCAATGTTCAAAAGGCACAAGAATACAATTTATTAAATTCCCTGTTTTGTTTTTTCAAAATATTTAATCTGCGGTTAACGGTGCTGGTTGTACAATTATTAATACTTTAAATAATTAAGTATTTATGTTAAAGTGTCACTGAACTACTGTTTGTTTTCCGTTTTAAAAAAATAAAATAACATTAAGATTGCACGACTGCCGTTAATAACTTTAAATGCCAAAACATTAGTTAATTTTCATACAAAAGTAGAGAAAACATAAATATGAAACTACAATGAATTTAATGGGAAAATGGAGATTCTGGACATTTTCAATAATTCTTCTAAAGTTTTCGTGAACGAAATCGCTCATTCCCGCGCAACATAAAATTCATGGTATGTTTTGTGATTCGATTACGCTAAATAAGTGTAAGGTAGTTAACTTACGTTTAGATAAGTTTGAAAGTAGTTTATTGCTATGGCTACTAAGTTTGTTGTTTGTACCTTTACAAATTTTAATTTACATAGAATATCTGCAAATGCTGTAGCTGTCTCTAACTGGGAAGCATAATTATTAGAAATTATATCTAACAATTATTGCTAAATAAACTTAACTTAATATGTACCTAATATCACAGAGTAAAAAACTAATCTAAACAATAAGTAATGATTTGAACTGTTAGTTAAAGAAAAAATAATGAAAAAAAAATACTAGAATTTACGTAATACAGAGAATAGTGTAAAGAGGTTCGAAATTTCACTGATGCCGTGAGTCGCCCATTGGCTCAATTGGTAGAGCGCTGGCACGGATAGCCAGAGGTTGCGGGTTCGAATCCCGGCATGGGTGAAATTTTTAGCCTCTAAATAGGTTTTATACTAGAATTTAGTTATGCTATCCTTATTAGAAATTGCTAGTGTGCAAATCTTAAAACTGCTATGTAAAATGTCCGATAAAACTATAGTAAACGAGACTGCACGGATATTGGATATCAACGATATCAACCCGTGTATGTCTCCACTGCTGTGGCACAGGTCTCCTCCTGTATTGCAGGAAAGTTAGGCCGTACTCCCCCACGGGGGCCAAGACCGCGTTGGTGATTGTAAGACAGTGGCGGGACTTACTATCAGAAGTTATCGAGCCGCTCATAAGGCCTCTGACAAGACTTAACGACTGCCATTACATGACAGCCGGTACTAACGTGCCTTGCATAGCACGGAAGCGCACGGCAAAAATGCCACTAGTGTTAGTCATTGACGGTTTACCCATCCGTGCGCTGATCGCGTCTTAACCTTCGTGGTCGTTTAAGATCACTAAGGCAGCCGGGGCTACGAGCGATAAAATGTTATGTATTTGTCACTCATACATTTCACTGTTACAGTGTATGCTCTGCTACCAGATCTAGGTACTCGTAGTACCTGTACGTACAGACGTACGACGATAAGCAGCGAAATTTTTGTCTCTGATTTGAGAGCACTCCAGCTTCCCTGCAACGAGAGCTTGTAGGGTATCTGTACCGCATTTTGAGCGTAACTTTTAGTACAGCTCTCTTGGCCCTCTCGATCTGGATGAAATAACTTTTACTGGCACTTTCCGAGGCAGTGACGCAATATCCGAGTAATGACTGTCATAAGGTTATGTAAAGGTCCAATCAAAAGTTGATAAGAAACCTTGGGTACCCAATTTCGTAGAAGCTTCAGGACGAACACTAACTTACTAAAGAAACCATTGGGACGGGGAACAACAACATTTTTGAAGGCAGTTTGCACTGCCTCATCGGAGTTGATTTTTTTTCCTTGCAAGAAGTAATTCAATTAAAAAAAAATAGTAATCTGTTGGAGCAAGGTCCGGAGAGTAAGTTGGATGTCTTAGATATTCCAATAGAAGCTTCTCTAATTTGGTAGCCGTCTTTTGTATAATGTGTGGTCTAGCATTTTCCTGAAGCAGCAGTGGCCTAGAGCCATTGACTAGCCCCGTTTGTTTAGCAGTCAGTTCATTCATCATGGTTTGCAGTTGCTGACAAATAGACATCTGCCATCTGGGAAGATTTTAAGAAAGTTGTAGTGAACGACACCGACACTGGTCCACCAAACGCTAAAGTTTTTTCGCTTCGGGCATGATTTGGCTGGTTCACCGGGGTTCAGCTATTGCGATGAGCGCTTCCGATTGTTGTGCAGGATCCACTTTTTATCACAGGTATTGATTCGATTTAAAATCCCTTCATTATTGTGCCAGTTAAGTAATGTCGTCGCGCGTTTGTCGATATGCTTCACTCAATTTATTCGTGGGTACCAACCTCTCAAGCTTTTTCACCTTCCCAATTTTGCTTCAAGTGGATTAAAGTAGTTTTATCATAAACGTCGCAGCCTGCAGCTAACTCGGATGTGTTTTTAGATGGATCCGCTTCCACAATAGCCTTCAATGCTTAATTATCAACTTTGGTCTCCAGTCGTCTTTATTCGGCGTCCTCGGTTTGTTTTGCGGGTCGAAATTTTCAGAACGAAAACGTTGGAGCCAAAAACGCACTGTGTTTTCTTTTGCTTCACCGCCGGCATACACATCATTAAGCCTACGAGCCGATTCTGCAGCACTGATGCCACGGTAGAACTTGTACTCGTAAATAACGCGATATATCAAGTTCATTGCGCAAGATGAACGACGCTAAAGAAAAAACAAATGAACAAAAAACAAATAAATGACAATTAAATAAACTCAAATACACCATTGTAGACTTTTAGTCCGGATCTACTTACGGGTGTCTTTATATCGGAAGAGTCCGACCAGTTTTCGCTTTACATATATATCGATATCGATATACCGATGTATATATTTTAGCTACCCACTATCTCTCCGGTGCGCACGCGAAGTAATTAAGCCCATGTAGAGTATGTGCTTAATTTTTAAAACCTATTTAGAGGCTAAAAACTACACCCATGCCGGGATTCGAACCGGTTCGAAAATCGAAAGCGACTCACCGGCGTCAGTGAAATTTCGAACGTCTACAATATTCTCTGTATTACGTACAGGCAGCGACATCTGGCTGAAGTAATTTTCATCACTTGCACCCCCGAGTACCTACTTTGCAGTTAGGTTTTACATCGGTATGATATCGCTGTACCCACGTAATTCTTATATTCTTTTTAATGTACTAAACCGTGCTAAGGACAATTTTTAAAACCTATTTAGAGGCTAAAAATTCCACCTATGCCGGGATTCGAACCCGCGACCTCTGGCTATCCGTGCCAGCGCTCTTCCAACTCAGTTGATGGACTTAATTACCACGCGTGCTCACCGCGGTTTGGCTTGTTCTTTCTAAAATACTAAAATTGTAAAAACCCATTTAGAGGCTAAAAATTTCACCCATGCCGGGATTCGAACCCGCAACCTCTGGCTATCCGTGCCAGCGCTCTACCAATTGAGCCAATGGGCGACTCACGGCATCAGTGAAATTTCGAACCTCATTACACTATTCTCTGTATTACGTACAGGCAGCGACATCTGACTTAAGCAAATTGCATTACTTATAGCCCGACTACCTACTTTGCAGTTAGGTTTAACATCGGAACGATATCACTGTTACATGATTATACTATTTTTTTTTTTAAATAGTACTAAAATTGTCACAACACTTTTGTATAATTTTCTGTGAGTCTCTCCCTAGCTCCACCGATAAAACCTCGGAAACCAAGAGGTATTTTTTTAATCCCGGCAAATCTCGCGGGATTCTCCGACCGATAGTCATGATTGCTGCCTGGGGTAAAGCCTTTTTATCTGCCTTACTTTTTGGTTCATTTCATTTTTCGTGTACTTTGTAGGCAATATTCATAACAACATAATAATTTTCGAATCTCTTTTAAAGGTAATTGCGGCGTTGTAAGACAAAAGAATACGCTATTGAAACTTTTTTTTATCTAGACTTTAATCAGTCTTCCGGGACCACAGTACTTGCAAAAGTGCCGAAACGTCGCAAAATTATAAAAATGTAAAATTAAACGAGTAAAATCCGTGTAAATACAGTTTTTATTTTAAACAGTGAATTAACCTCTTAGATGGGTAAAATGACATAACCTATTTTGATTTTTTTTTTAAGTAGGACAGGTTACACTTGACGTCAGTCACGCCTGATGGAAAGCGAAGACGGGGTCTAGATGTTACATGATAACCTGTTAAATGCCGGTTAACTCTACTTTTAAAGACAACCAGGTTATATTTCTCCGGAAAGACAGACGATGGCAGCGTGTTCCACAACTTTGCTGTCATATTCATAAAGGCTGACAACGAGATATTATGTACTCTGTTTAAAAATATAAATAAAATTGACTTTTGCTTCCAAATTTGAACTACCTACGATTATAGTTTAGAAATGGAGTGCTAAACTATAATCGTAGTTCAAGTGGTCTAGCAGTATCACGTCCGCTTACCATGCCGGAGGTTCTGGGTTCGATTTCCACTGGTGGCCACCGTACAGTTTTACAAATGCCCTCAGTCTGTATTTCCATGTTTGTGATATCCCTGCCTAGTTCCCATAACACAGGGTATCCTAGTTTGGGACCAGCGTCTTGATTATCTAAGTCAAAACTAGTTTTGACTGATTTTAGTAGTTTTGACTGCAGAAAAATGATGTAAAATTGTAATATGTATCCAACAATGTATTGTATTGAATTGGTTTTCGGTCTTACATGTTCAATCTAACACGCTCCTTCGCGCTCCGCTACGCTACGCGCTTCGCCCATATTTTTGCTGTCGCAGATTGAGTGATGCATCATTAGGTGTTTTTACCATTTGGTGTTTCAAATGTAAACTTTGGACAAAAGTACTTTTGACTAATTTTAGCAGTCAAAACTTGTTTTGACCGTTTAAGAGTTTTGACTGTGAAATAAACATTTGTGTGCGAAAGCGGAATATTTACTTGATATCATATATGAGCCAGGAACATTGAGCCACATAATTGTACGACAAAGTCCAGTTAATATTTCGTTTTTACACTCAGATTTATACGTGGAAAGTTACATAATCAAGGGGCAGGACAAATGATTGTGTTCTGTCAGAACTCAATTAGGACACATGATTGTATTCTATGTGGATTGTTATATATTTTTTGCTGGTTCTGCAATAAAATATTCTCTATCTATCTATCTATCTATAATCATAGCGTTCTTAGTAGGTCTAACTAATATCAGAATTCAACATTGAACGCACAGTTATTCAGTCACCTTCTCACGTGTTAAGCTCTAATTTAATAGAAGATCTATTTACACACCGAGCCGCGACAATTTTGCCGTGACACGAAAACTAATTTGTCTCGTGGCACGGCGAACTATTTGCAACCTCATATGATGATGTGTAAATTAAGTTTGTAAGCCTCTCTCTCATTGAGGGCTTATATACGAGTACGTAGAGCTGTGAGTGCGTGTAACACAAATTTTCCGCTCGCGAACGTCACCCCGCAGATGTTACAGAGACGTTTCCCACCGGACCTCTGCTTTTCCCCTCTAGGGCATTTAATATTAACTCATTTAATAATGTTTCATTAAATGAGTTACAAACAAACTCAGAAACTCATTTAAGAAACACAAAAATTCTAATCGGGAATGTGGTTTCAATCAAGAAGTGTTCGAGTGGAAAAAAGTCGCATGGCGTATCGTCCGACATTGTCAGTGTAGTGTGTCGCAACCCTAATAGTGCTTTGTGATGGCTGATTGAGAGTAAGTAGTCTGAAACCTTGTCAGCCGAAGATGCGAACGGGTGCCAGCCGTCAGTTTTCTCGTGACCACGATGACTGTAACGTCTTCGAAACGTCGAGGTAAAATAGCAATAAATTACTACGCGATTAAGCCCCGAAAATATTCTAACTATCATTTAATCGTGGCTCGTGGCCTAGCGGAAACGAGTGAATCAATCACTAGGGTTAAGCAACAACAGGCGCCGTCAGGTGCTGGCTGTTTACCATCCCGTGCCGGCCAGTAGTGGCATTTTTTCGTAGCGCTTTCGTGCTTCGCAAGGCACGCTAAGCCGTTGGTGCCAGGTGCATGTTATAGCAGTCGTTAAGCCATGTCAAAGACCTTATGGGCGGCTTGATAACTTCTAACAGTGAAGCCTGCCACTGTCTTACTATCCTCCACCAACCCGCACTTGATGGTGGTGGAGTATGGCCTAATCTTCCTGCGATGCAGGAAGGGACCCAGCAGTGGGGATAATATCGATTTTTTTCTGTTTGATACCTAGTTCTTTGAAAATGGAATTATTAGTGCGGAACTCTAGCACCATCTTACTACCATCAGCATCATCGTTTTTAGCGAGCAATATTTTCTTTGTTACCCGCTGTTAAAGACTATCATTATGTTAAGATGACTTGACAAAAGATGGTCAGAGTGGAGTTTTCTCCCGCTGCCTTTTTCTCCATTACTATACGGCCTGAAAGCAGCGGCTTTCATTTAATATTGTACATTGACATTCAGCAAACAGAATTTAAATTCTTTACGACGAAATACATTGATTTGATAGATCATCTTTTTTCCAGCACCACTTTGCCAGCACCACGTTCTTCTCATTGACTTGCCGCAAGTGATGTTTAACATGTTGTTGAACCTTTCAAGAACTTTTATTTAATAATGCTACCCGCGCCCAAATGGGTTCTTCGCCGTTGTTTCCTCCAAATTTTACTTTAGACTTTAGAATTTTACGATATTCTCTAACACTAACAATCTATTAATTAATCTACTGTTTCAGCTGTCAAATGTTTTTTTTTATATGCACTTTGGCTAACTGACAGCTGTTAACATTAGATTAACGGCCTTCTTAGTGTACCAGAAACCAGGGGTAAGACTCTGAAAATGGAATTATTTGCGCCAGCACCATCTTATCACCATCAGCATTATAATTTTTCGGCCGGCAATATTTTCTTTTTTATCAGCTACTAAAGACTACCATATTTTTTCCATCATCACTTTGCCAGTGTTCATTTTCTTCTCCTTGACTTCCCGCAATCGATGCTTTACATGAAATTAAATTTATAACTGTTAGTCAATTTACACTATAGTTAACTTGATATGATATGATAAATTATTTATTTACACTTCCACACACATTCATAAAAGTACAAAAACAAACAGCATAGGCAGAGTAGACACAATTACACAACAATAATAATAAATCTAACATACCAACATGCAAAGATGCAAGGTACGGTATGTACCTCCATCATAACGAAAGATATGAGACATCATTTCTGTGGGTGGGTGTGGCAAGTGCAAAATGGTTCTGACTCAGCATGTGCTGAAGAAGCAAGCTACTCCAGCGCTGGTATTATGCCAGTACCAGGTACCTACTTAGTAAAAACTTAAAACTGCATTCTATCTTTGGAAGTTAATTTGAGAAACTATTTTACTTTTTGCTAATTTTTGCATTGAGAATTCGTCTAAGTAAATAGTTAACTGTAGTGCTGTCTCTTCGAATGTCCTAGAAAAGAGCGTGACAGAATGTAACATAAGTATTTAATAAAGTGAAATTTTCAATTTAGAAATCGGCCCTTTATGTTTAAGTTAAACTCTCAGCTACCCCTCACAGTTCTTTGAACTTTATAAAACGACCTATTTAAGTTATACCTTTTCAACTTGTATTTAAGTATTTTACAAATTGTCTTCAAGCATAATATGCCATAAACATGTGCCACTCATGACTGTTATTTCATAAAAGACCACTACAACACAGGTTAAGCCGTTGGTGCCGGCTGTCACATAATGGCAGTCGTTAAGCCATGTCTGGGCCTTATGGGCGGCTTGATAACTTCTGACAGTAAAGCCCGCCACTGACTTACAATCCTCCACCAACCCGGACTTGGCCCCCGTGGTGGAGTATGCCTAACATTCCTGCGATGCAGGAAGAGACCCGAACCCCAGCAGGGGGACATACTAACGTAACACAGGTTTGACGTAGCATGGTGACCGCTGTGTACTATTTGTCTGCTTGTAACCATTTTTAATTAAAAAAGAACTTTTTACTTTTGATATTTCACATCTTGCTTAACCTTTCAAGAAATTTTATATAAGAAGAAGAAGTCATAACGCCACATAGACATACAAAATTTGGCAGAAGAACGATGCCTGCACCTAAATGGGTTCTTCGCCGTTGCTTCCGCCATATTATACTTTATAATTTTAGAACATACTAGGCGTGATCGTTGCAAAGACGAACCGTTTTATACGACCGTTTTGTGTTCCGCGACGATAGGACCGTTTAACGTTTCATCGTAAAGCAGTGCCAGAGACTCTAAAGCAGTGCCAGCGTTTGTTCGTCGCGAGACCAGTCCTTAGATTGTTTGACGCGGATATTTCCTTTAGTGCTATATTAATAAATAGAGCCTAGAACGTAATGAGATCATTGCGACGTCGTCGTCGGCTCCTTGCTCGTTCCGTTCGTTTTGGTATGTGATACAATAAAGTAATCTTTATGTCTATGAGTATACAGTCGAATATCGTGTAAAACAACTTATTTTTTCCGATGTTTCGTGATTTCGTCTCGTTCGCACTCGTTTGACCGTCCTCTGCGACTTGCTCGTTCGCATACAATGAAACCAGTTGCGAACGAGGACCGTTTCGAGGACCTGTTTTCGTTCCAGAAAAAACGGTTGCGTTTCGTCGTCGAAAAATCGGACAACGACCCACTCCTAGAACATACAATATCCTTCTTGATATAACGTATGAGAGTGATATCAAATGCTAAGCAACAGAATATGTGCCTCAACGCCCCACTCTGAAAACTAGCCTATAGGAATAAGTTCATAAGAAATCTTGAAACTTTTATCATCGTAAGAAAACATGACTTCAGCTATTTGTAACTATAAAATAACATTAAACCAATACATCTGATTGTGATGTTTTTGCTATTCTGTAGTAGCCATGCCATTGACCATTGACAAAACTGACTATCGGAGGTGTTCAATCATAATGAGTTAATATTAATTCTTACTACATTATAGTGAGAAATTGTATATTCAAATAAGAGTTGGTTCAAGACTAAGCATTGTAGCGATAAACTTAAAAGTGGGTTGACGATATCGTAAGTGTTCGCTGTATTCATCTACAGCGTGACGGCAAACAAATACCTAAGAGTTTACTTGGAAAAATAACAAGCTAAAGCAATGTTAAGTGGAACTCAGTGATTGGAATCAATCACTAAGACTAAGCGACTAAAGGCGCGGTCAGGTGCTGGATGGGTGACCATCCTGTGACTACCGTTATTGGGATTTTTTCCGAACTCTTCCGTGCTTCGCGGGCCACGTTAAGCCGTTGGTGCCGGCGGTCATGTAATGGCAGTTGTTAAGCCATGTCAAAGGCCTTTTGAGCATCTTGACAACTTCTGACTGTAAGTCCCGCGCTGTCTTACAATCCTCCACCAACCCGGACATGGTACCCATGGTGGAGTATGGATTAACCTTCGTGCGATGCAGGAAGAGACCCCTGCCCCAGCAGTGGAAACGACGAAAGAGTTAATACCAATTTTTAAGATATTAAATTGTTTCTTCACCGTCACCCTCATCAGCCAACGATTCCCACTGCTGGGTATAGGCATTTTCCTTCAAATGCCATTTCCCATGGTCCTTTGCTATTGTATCCACGGACCTTCCGTCGACTGTACGATATCGTTCGACCATCGGGGCGCTGTTCTGCTTACTGACCATCATTCTGATCTCGGCCAGCTTTTTGTTAGGTATAATTGCAATAAATTGATGCTTGGTTGATGCTTGTAATAAATTTACACATTATTTAGCTTTTTTTGTATTAAATCCTCCTTGGTTTGTAAAAAAATACGTAAAGCTACACACAGGCATCTTCCTTTACATAAAATATATAATCTAGGTCGTGAAAACCACTTCATAGACATTATTGCTTCCGCTATTTTTACTATTTTTATGAAAGGTTTGTCCACAGGTAGACCAATCTATAATATAAAAATTAATTGCTGAATGTGTTGGTAAGCGCAAATCTCGAGAGCAGCTGCACCGATTTCGCTAATTCTTTTTTTAGAATATTCCTTGAAGTACGTGGATGGTTCATACGGAGAGAAAAGTTAATTTTTTTTAAAGAATTGACTGCTAGGCGGTACAAAGTTCGCTGGGTCCGCTAGTGCTGTATCAAAATGTATGTGCCAGTATGTAAATGTTATGTTTATGTTATAAAAAAAAAAAAAACATAGGCGCGATGACTCTACTCATTTTGTCATGTCATGCCCAGAAGTTTACACTTTCATATATAATTGCATCATATATAAATTGATTTATTTGCCTTTTCACATCTACTTAATGAGACGATTTATACAGCGTCCAGTGGTATTGATATAATTGCAATAAATTGATGCTTGGTTCTTCACCATCATCATCACCAGCCCACCGCTGCCCACTGTAAGGTGGCTGGCCTTTTCCCTCAAATGCCATTTCTCACAACCCCTTTCAATCCACATCCACCGACCCTAAGCCGACTCAACTATATCGTCAGACCATCGTGCTGCTGGTATACCTACTGACCGTCGTAATGTTCTCGACCACCACTCTATGATTGCCCTGGTCCACCTGCCGTCTGGTCAGATTGGTGCTTAAAAGTCATTGATAACTTTCCTGACAGCAAAAAAATGTTGCAGGCCAAAAGCATGTATATTCGCTGACCCCAACAAATTTAATCGTCATCATCAACCCATTATGTTTCCACCGAGGGGCAGGAGTCTCTTCCCTGAGGAAGGTATAGGCCATGCTCCACGGGGGCCAAGTCTGGATTGGTGGAGGAGGCCTGTAACACTAGGGCTGTCAGAAGTTTTCAAGCCGCCTTAAGTCCTCTGACTTGGCTTAACGACTGGCACCTATCGACCAACTTCTTAAGGTGCCTTGCAAAGCACGGAACCGCTCGGAAAAATGCCACTAGCGCTAGTCATAGACGGTCACCCATCCATGTACTGAACGTGCCCTGTATTGCTTAACCTAGGTGATCGCTTAAGATCACTCAGGCAGCAGGTACTACGAACGACCCAACAAATTTACATCATTCCATTCCAGAAACATCTCTCATAACTTGGGCGGATATCTGAGAAATGATCACTTAAGCCAGACAGTCAGAGATTAATGAGGACTAAGCCCGTTGGCGGATCGGTATCGCACAATCGACGACTGCATCTGTCGTTGGCTTGTTAATGACAGTCCCGTGTGTCTATATTGATGCCAGCGGATGTGTTTACTGGAACTTTAAAGTTACGGTTGAAAATACTCGTAGTGCCAATTTCCCTCATAGATGTCACTGACGGATCAAATAATAGTAATAAGTAATAGTATAGTAATAGTAAGTGACGATGCATGACAATGATGAGAAATGTAGTCAAGGCACAATTCCATTAACCAAACTCGACGTATATTATATTATAGCGGCTGAAAAAATATGCCTATCAGTCACAGTCCAAACGAACTGAGGAAACAATAGGCATGTCGAAAGATTTTGAAGTCCTCTTAGAACCGCAGGTTAAAGTCACTTTTCTTACATTATTCTAAATATGTGGGAAAACAGCTCTCAGTATCATGGCGTCCAATCTGATGTCACGCCCTGGTAAACAAACATCGTAATCAGTAATCTCTAGTAGTCGCAACAAAGCACGGGTGAGTTTTACCAATGTTAACCTAAGCGTGACGTCACGCGGTGCTTCTGTCAAAATGGCTGAAAGCAGTACTATAATCTTTTATTTTACTGATATGTACTTTCCCCTAATATCATCTTTGATAATTTGATACTGACGTCACACTTATTGCCTGAATCACATATAGCGACAGTGCAAAAAACAAATTGACATTGAACAAATAGATTGAGTCTATACTATGCACCCAACAAACAGAGCCCACTACTGCGCATAGGCATCACCTGTATCTGGCCAACCCCTTCGATCTGCTCTCTTCACTGCTTTCCAATAGCCAAGCCACAAGAACTGCCATGCTCAAACTCTGCTATACATGAAAGCAACCACCTAACAAATTTATAATAACTAATATGGCCGTCAAAATACCAGACCCTCTAAAACTTGTCGCGCCAAAATCGATTCAAAATCCCATCTCGCACCGTCAATGGCACAGCCAGAACTCATTTCAATTCAGAATATGGGCTCGAAGAAGTTTGCAGTAAGCCCGTCATCGACTTTACCTAATTTCGAAGGCGAATATTTAATGGAATGCATTCAAACAGGGTAACTGGGCCTTTTCGCTTAAGCGCATTTATTTATTAATAACTTTGTTCCAGGACCTCGAACGTTGGCTTCTCGCTTGAGCGGTCGTGTGTTCAAATCCCGGCATGTGCTACTTTGTTTTCTAAGTCATATGTTAGTGATAATAAAATAACTTGTGTTTACAATAAAGAAAAATGTCACATGCAAAATAATTATAAAGTTAACTTAAACTAAACAAATCCACAATGGTATCGACATAACTATACAATATAACATAAAAAATGTCCTTAATAAAATACAAAATATTCTAAGTTAGATACGTTTGTGAAGTTATAGTAACAATGCCACTCACTATCGGTAAAGTAAAAACATCGTAAGGAAACTTGAGTGTCTGAGGTGTTCACATATCTACAATGACTAATTTATTGGCGTTCTTCACGCGTGGTGAATAAACACATACTCTCTCTGCGAGAGAAGGTTTATGCCCTGCAGTGAGACAGTATCTATCAATCATTGTCATTTTATTGCAATCACTAAAATAGGTTAAACTGTGCGTGCGAAATAGTATGCTCGACGATATAATTGCCTCAAGAACGAAGAAGAAGCAATCCATTCCTACAATGAATACTAGCCTTTGGACATTTTCATGATTAAATAAATATTTTGTTGAATTGGATTCTTATATAATTAAAACTGTTTCTATAGGGATTTATGCCCGTTTATTACTTTTTTACAATTTTCCAACGCTTCGGCACTTTTACAGGTGCCGTGGTGTCGGATGACTGAGGTGGTAGGCGTCTTTTTGAAAGCATTAACTGTTAGTTTACTACCCTCGGCAAAAAATACAAAAGTTAATTATGAAGTTACGTTCCAAAATAGGTAAATCAATTATTTTATATAAAGTCAACAATATTGATTATTAATAATTGAAGTTAAAAATTAAATTTATAAAACCAATTATTGAACTGAACTAAAAATATTGATTATTAATTGAAATTAAAATTAACTCTACAGTCACACTTTTAGCAAGGGGGTCTCATGCACTTAAGCACTGGTTCCTATGCTGCCGGTATATTCCAACTACGATCTCTATTGAAATTTGGATGCCGGCGGATCTCTATTGCCTCGCGTATCATTCTAGGGAATGATACGGGCTTCTCGGGCTAGAACTTTTACTTTATCAAAATGTATAAAGTGGTTGGTACCGCTCAGTGTATGTTGGCTAACTGCAGATCTACCAGAGCGCTTATGTTTCACGTCCGCGATATGTTCCTTCACCCGTTCAGCTATGGTACGCTTGGTTTGACCAATGTACAAGGAACCACATTCACATTCAAGCTTGTGTACTCCTGCCTCTTGTAAGGGAGTCCTGTGCTTGACACTTCGCATGAATTGGTGTATCTTTCTTGGCGGCTTGTAGATGGTTCTGATCGAAGCGCGTTTCAAAATACTCCAAATTTTGTCAGTCACACCTCTCACGAAAGGCAGGTAGGCTGGAACTCGCTCGACCCTGTCCGGTTTGACACATCCTCCGCGACGATTCTTATATGTTACTCGTCTGCCTCATCTTTGTTTAATTGTTTTGTGATTTTATCTTTGATCATGTGTTATGAATTTTGACTTAAAAAAATAAAATATTATTATTAATCTTAAATATCATATTTAAATTTTGAAACCAAAATGCATAGGGACGAAACGCACCTTTGCCTCAACGTCGTCGGCTTGGCGAATTTGCAGTTGTAGCCCGTTCCTGTTATGACTCCAAATTCAGAATTACCCCGTTAACTGTGCAACGCTTGGTACGGATTGCAATCCCAATTCGGTCGGTTAACACGTCTAAGCAAATCGTGTTCAGAATTCAAAATTTACTATTTGTGTGTCGTCTCTTGTAATAGAAATTTTGGCAGGTACTTGTAAAATGGTAGTTAGGTACAGTTCGAATTCTCCCTTACAATATAGGCAAAAGGCCGAGTTGAGAATTTCTGAGTTGAGAATTTCACTAAGTAAATTCTTAAGAAATGTTCTGTCCTGCTCTTTGCTGAGAAATTCGAAGAGTACAGTTAAGTTTAGCAAAATTCTCAGTTCAGAAACTGGCCCTATATGTACGTTTCTTTTTGTTTTGTCTGTGGTTTCACGTTTTCTTTCTGTTGTTATTCATATTACGTAAGTTATCTGATTATTTTGTTCCTTCTGTTTGGTCGTGGGTTCGATTCCGACTGGAGGCCGCCGTACCTCGCCGTACTCGCACTAAGCACTCTGAGTGCTTAGTGCGAGTTTGACAGATTCAATCGAATAACTTTACTACCGCGTTAATCGAGCATTGAGTATGAGTAAGTTAACCGTTCGAACTGGCAAAACGCTGTCACAGTACAACTCGCACTCGCGTTTAGTCGTGTTTTGGCTGGTAAACGTGTTCACTTCTCAACGTAAACCATTACAACTCGCACTCAGCAATTTTAATTTCCATACTTGTCGCTAGGTGGCGCTTCCTCGATGCCATAGAAATATGAGTTTACGTTAACGCGATCGAGTAGTTAAAAAACTCGCACTAAGCACTCTGGTTACCAGAGCACAGGGTATCCTAGTTTAGGACCAGGATAAGTGATGGTGTTTTGTGGAGGTTAATATATTATTATTGCAGAAGATACCGACGAGAAATGCATAAATATCATGCGTTAAGCCGCTATGAGGTGCCAACTAGCGCCACCAATGGAAAATATATATATTTTCTCTAAAGCAAGATTTTATAATTTCTGTATGTATTATATTCTCGCACTCTTTTGCTGTTTGTTATCAATATATTTTCGATTTAATTATTTATGTACATGCACCACGTACCGACTATAATCTTCATGCAATCCACTCCATCCAAAGGTTGTCTGGAAGAGATCGCTCTCAGCGATAAGACCGCCAAATGTATAACATTACTTAGATTTAAGAATCATGGTTGTAATATTTTTCTGGTTGTGCAATAAAGTGTTCCCTATCTATCTATCTATCTATCTATGTATCTAAAACAAGGTTTTTGCCAAAAGCCGCACATGCCAATGTGTTAATCGAGGTGTCAGATAACATCATATCAAATTTTATTAAAGTCGCTCCTGCCCTTTATACGTGAAGAAGTAACAAACATATATACTCACAAACTTTCACCTTTTTAATATTAGCGTGATGATAAAATTATAAGTGTGAAGTGTGATGATGTGATAAAATGTTCTACCTCTCTATATAGTAATCTTTCTATGTATCTTAAGCAAGATATTTTCGCCAAAAGCCGCCACGAAACACAAAATGGCGACTGAATAACACAAAAGCCGCAGCAAACTACGCCAAGATACCTCGGATTCCTCTCTTGATCTTTAAAACATTCGATACTCTTGTGCGCCTAACTCAGTAACTCAACAGTAGAACTTTGAGGTTTTCAAAATAGGATTCAGTTTCATGGGCAAAGTGTCCTTTGAACTAGAGTATCAAATTTAAGCGGTGTTTTGTAAGTGAGGTTCAAATTATTTTAACCGGTTAGAGGCGAAAGAGTAGAACATATAAAAGAATTTGTCTAATTGGGGAGCCTGTTTACGAGGGATGGAAAGTGTGACGGTGATATAGAAAGAAGAGTAAAAGCGGGAAATTGTGTAAACGGTGCCTTGCACTCTATTGTGTGCAGCCGAAAGCTGGTCCCAACACTTATGTAAGGTAGCGAGACTTGGGTGTGGCAAAATAAGCAAGAATGTAGAATTAATGCAGTAGAAATACGGTCCTTGAGAAGTATGTAGTGTTACTTTGAATGACAGGATACGCAATAGTCTGATAAGAGTACGTTGTGGACTGAAAGAGGATGTAGTGACTAGAATTAAGAAATGAATATTGCGTTGGTTTGGACATGTGGAGAGGATGAAGGAAGAAAGATTGACGAAACAAATATATATTGCGAATGTGAGTGGAAGGGTTGGTAAGGGTACCCCTCTGGGATGCAGGCGTGAGGTTATGTAAGGTATGTATGTAAGAATTATTGTTTCTTATAATTGAATCTAACTGCAAAAATTAAATCTTAAAATTAAATGAAATTATTCATCTCAGACTGAGATCCGTATTTTCATAAGTATTATAGGCATAATCATATAGTTCGCTCGTAGCCCCGGCTGGCTGAGTGATTTAAACGATCACGAAGGTTAAGCAAGTTGATTGCAGAAATGAGATATATACTAGGATTGTAGTTAATGAACGTAAAAGGAAAACTATCATGGCTAAGTAGGCTTTACAAGTTAACGAGTAATAGTCGACCAATTTATACAACTAAGGAACGAAGGAAAAAAAAGAAAAACTTCGTACATAATCCATTGAAAATTGCGTCATCCCTTATTCAGGTCGTAGTGTTGTAGAATTTTTATAAATAATGAAACTGGAACGACTTCAACTTTTTGCTTTATTTAAAGTGTCTGTATATTTTATTCCTAATAAATATATAAACATAAAACTGGATATAACGGAATAAGCAGGTAAAAATTGTCAGGTCTAGTCCAGATGTACAGTAGTAATGCTGAAAATGAGGGAAATCTCGAAAATTTGTGACATAATTTTAAATTTTTGAAAATGATAGATAGAAAAGAAAGAAAAAAAGGTGAAGGGTGGTGGGGTGCCCTTTAGAAATTTCTACTGGCAGTTGTATTTTTTCCTCCTATTCGAATAAATAATTTAATAATAATAATAGTGATGCGTCAGGCTGTTAACCCTAGATATGACGGAGCAACCTCGTAGTCAAATGGCGGGGCAGTAAACGCCTAACGACCCGTATCGACGCGGTGAAGCCTCGCCGACCAACCATTCCGAAGGCTGGGCGTAGGCGAGCCCTCATCAAATTAGACTAAGACCGTCGGCTAAGGCTTGCGAGCACTTAAGTGGGGCTAGGAAACCAGCGACTTAGTTTCGTAAATCTCTATTTCTGTTGATGTAGTCCTTAGTTTCGTAAATCTCTATTTCTGTAATCGTTTCTGTATTGAGAATTTTGCTAAGTAAATAGTTAATTGTAAAATAAAACAAAACAAAACAGAACAGAACAGAACAGAACAGAACAGAACAGAACAGAACAGAACAGAACAGAACAGAACAGAACAGAACAGAACAGAACAGAACAGAACAGAACAGAACAGAACAGAACAGAACAGAACAGAACAGAACAGAACAGAACAGAACAGAACAGAACAGAACAGAACAGAACAGAACAGAACAGAACAGAACAGAACAGAACAGAACAGAACAGAACAGAACAGAACAGAACAGAACAGAACAGAACAGAACAGAACAGAACAGAACAGAACAGAACAGAACAGAACAGAACAGAACAGAACAGAACAGAACAGAACAGAACAGAACAGAACAGAACAGAACAGAACAGAACAGAACAGAACAGAACAGAACAGAACAGAACAGAACAGAACAGAACAGAACAGAACAGAACAGAACAGAACAGAACAGAACAGAACAGAACAGAACAGAACAGAACAGAACAGAACAGAACAGAACAGAACAGAACAGAACAGAACAGAACAGAACAGAACAGAACAGAACAGAACAGAACAGAACAGAACAGAACAGAACAGAACAGAACAGAACAGAACAGAACAGAACAGAACAGAACAGAACAGAACAGAACAGAACAGAACAGAACAGAACAGAACAGAACAGAACAGAACAGAACAGAACAGAACAGAACAGAACAGAACAGAACAGAACAGAACAGAACAGAACAGAACAAAACAGGACAGGATAGGACAGGACAGGACAGGGCAGGGCAGGGCAGGGCAGGACAGGATAGGGCATCCAGGGCAGGGCAGAACAGAACAGAACAAAATTAAATTTATTTGCTTAGAACGTGGTACATTATGATGGCATATTATTAAATATGAGCTCACATTCTGTTATATATGTTCTAAGATGCAAATATGTTATTAAAGTTTATTTATATAATTGAAATCTCAGAGTACCATTTTGAATTACAAATATCAAATCTGACAAGTGCTAAATCTACGTAGTTTATCTTATACAATGTCAAGGTGAAATATTGTAATAAAGTTGCATTGTAAGTAAAATAGATTCAAGTAAAATAATTTAAAATAGCTGGAATGTCAAATGTCACTACTTAGCTTTATCGGTCAGGAATTCATTTAGGTTTCACATTTCTAGAACATCGACCATCTTCATTTTACGAATTCAACAGGCAGTGCAGGTGTAGTGCTGTCTCTTCGAATTCCTCAGAAAAGAGCGTGACAAAACTTTACTTTCAGATACCGGCCCATAGTCTATCAATACAATTCAATGTATCGCATTGCATTGTCTTCTTACTTGATATCTGTGTGGTAATTGTCTATTGCTAACTGTTTTTTCCTAAATGTTTCCTATTTGTTAAGCTAAATAAATTAAATACAAAAGAAAAAATATCAGAGAGATAAAACTTTTTAATACGAGTATCAACCCTTTGTATGTCCCCACAGCTAGGGCACGGATCTTTTGCTCCATTGCAGGAAGGTTAGGCCATACTCCACCATAGGGGCCAATTCCGGTTGGTGAGGATTGTAAGACAGTGGCGGGTTTTATGGTCAGAAGTTATCGAGCCGTCCATTTGGACTCTGACATGGCTTAACGAGTTCCATTGCATGACAAACGGCACCAACGGCCTAACGTGCCTTGCAAAGCACGGAATCGCTCGGAAATATGCCACTAGTGGTAGTCACGCGACGGTAACCCATCTAGTGCCTGACCATGCCTGTTATTACTTAACTCGAGTCATTGATTCAAATCAATCGGTTCGACTAAGCTACGAGCGCTTCAACACAACGGAACAGCATACTGGGACTCTTCTAAGAGTTTTTTTTAAATATTTATTAATAGTTTTATAATATTTAGGATTTTAGTGTAAAAAATTATCAATATTCACAAATTTTAATCCTACATAGGTATCCACAGAAATGCACCTGAATTATATAGCTTACGCCTCATACTCGCACAACGCACGACAAAGTCCAGTTAATATTTCGTTTTTGCACTCAGATGTATACGTGGAAAGTTACATAATCAAGGGGCAGGACAAATGATTGTGTTCTGTCAGAACTCAATTAGGACACATGATTGTATTCTATGTGGATTGTTATATATTTTTTGCTGGTTCTGCAATAAAATATTCTCTATCTATCTATAATCATAGCTGTGTGGTGTCGGCCTAGAGAATAGCACCAACCCAAATTCTTCCCGCGGGTGTCGTAAAAGGCGACTAAGGGACTCAACCCGGGGGGTGGGCAGCAGCGCCTCCTGCAGTACAATTCTACCAAACTGCGATCCCCAACTCGCATGCCCAGCGTGGGGATTATGGGCACTACCACCTAATGATGGCACAACCTTGCGCTCATTAGGGGAGGGCTTTGTCCAGCAGTGGACTAATATAGCCTGAAAAAGAAGAAGATAATCATAGCGTTCTTAGTGCCTAACTAATATCAGAATTTAACATTGAACGCACAGTTATTCAGTCACCTTCTCACGTATTAAGCTCTAATTTAATAGAAGATCTATTTACACACCGAGCCGCGACAATTTTGCCGTGACACGAAAACTAATTTGTCTCGTGGCACGGCGAACTATTTGCAACCTCATATGATGATGTGTAAATTAAGTTTGTAAGCCTCTCTCTCATTGAGGGCTTATATACGAGTACGTAGAGCTGTGAGTGCGTGTAACACAAATTTTCCGCTCGCGAACGTCACCCCGCAGATGTTACAGATACGTTTCCCACCGGACCTCTGCTTTTCCCCTCTAGGGCATTCAATATTAACTCATTTAAAAATTCTTTATAAAATGAAATACAAACAAACTCACAAACTCATTTAAGAAACACAAAAATTCTAATCGGGAATGTGGTTTCAAACTATCGCAAACATGGGATCCGGTCATCAAGAAGTGTTCGAGTGGAAAAAAGCCGCATGGCTTATCGTCCGACATTGTCAGTGTAGTGTGTCGCAACCCTAATAGTGCTTTGTGATGGCTGGTTGAGGGTAGTCTGATACCTTGTCAGCCGAAGATGCGAACGGGTGCCAGCCATCAGTTTTCTCGTGACCACGATGACCGTAACGTCGTCGAAACGTCGAGGTAAAATAGCAATAAATTACTACGCGATTAAGCCCCGAAAATATTCTAACTATCATTTAACGAGCGGTGGTAGCTCAGTGGGTAGAACCATGGACTGGCAAGCGAGAGCCCCAAGTTCGATCCCGAGTGCGGGCATGTGCCAATGACTTTGTTTAATTTCAAAGTTACGTACATTTGCGAATTTTTAGTCGCAATACCAGCCGCTGACGGTGAAGGAAAACATCGTGAGGAAACCCACGGCTTGGTTAGCTCCGCACGTATTAACTAGTCTTTCCTGTGGACTAAGCCGACTAAGCTGTCAGGATGGTATAGGTGCTGGGCAAGCCTACACCATCTTTAAAACCATGTCCCAGGCACTACAGCATCGGAGTGGTCCCTTCACCCATCATCTAGCATCTATACGGCATTGAAAAGTAAACATTCCGCTTTCGCATACCGATGTATACGTGAAAAGATACGTAATCAAGGCCCAGTAACAGACAATCCTAAATGGCAACAAAGGTTAAACGTGTGAGCCTTGCATAAGGTCATTCAGTGGCCCCACGACTTTCCTAAGAATAATAATTTGAAGTAATTTAAGTTTTGTCAACATTACTTTAACCTTCGACATCTTTGACATCCGAATGGTGAAATCAGACGCCAACCAAAGCTGGTAGATATCGGCAAACGGATTGCGACTCTGAAGTGGAAGTGGGCAGGACACTTGGCCAGGCGGAATGATGGCAGATGGACGAAGGCAGTGACAGAGTGGCGGCCGTGGGTGGGGGAACAGTCGGTGGGCAGACCAGCAGCCAGATGGTCAGATGACCTAAGTAAAGTGGCCGGCAAACAGTGGATGAGACTAGCACGAGACCGTGCTGGCTGGCGTGGAAATGAAGAGGCCTATACTCAGCAGTGGGGTTTACCGGGCTGATGATGATCTTTGGCAGATAGATCAAAGACCGCCTTCTGCAACTTTTGAGTTTAATACTCCTAGCATTAAAAAGTTAAAATTACTTTGCTGAATTCCGCCAAAAAAATTTTTTGGCGGAATTCAGCAAAGTAATTTTAACTTTTTAATGCTATTATGGATTTCCGCAAAGTAACGCCTGATTCTATACAACATTTAATACTCCTTCTTCACACATGGTCGGTTAAAACCTTTTTGATTCGATTTTTTTTTTTTATAAAAACGTGGTTCTTCTAGAACACTCCTCAAAAGCAGATTATTAAATCTCCATCATCTTCATCGTTGATGGCCCCTGTGGCGCAGTGGTAGCTCATGCGAGAGGTCCCTGGTTCGATCACCGGCTGGGGACAAAAAAATCCCCAGGTCTTGGATGTTTACATGATTGTGATGTCGTTGTTTCTGGTTCCCACGACACAGGGTATCCTAGTTGCCAGCAGCAATTTATGTGCCAGTATGTAAATGTTATTACTATTATCATCAACAACCCATTAAATCTCCACCAAGGTGCTCGAGTCTCTTCCCTTGTGAAGGTATAGGCCATACTCCACCACGGGGGCCAAGTCCGGATTCTTCTTCTTCTTCAGGCTATATTAGTCCACTGCTGGACATCGTTATGAACCCTTGTACGTCCCCACTGCTGGGGCACGGGTCTCTTCACTACGGGGGCCAAGTCCGGGTTGGTGGAGGATTGTAAGACAGTGGCGGGCCTTACTGTCAGAAGTTATCAAGCCGCCCATAAGGCCTCTGACATGGCTTAACGACTGCCATTACATGACAGCCGGCACCAACGGCTTAACGTGCCTTGCGAAGCACGGAAGCGCTCGGAAAAATGCCACTAGCGGCAGTCACGGGACGCTCACCCATCCTGTACCTGACCGCGCCTGTTGTTGCTTAACCAAGTGATTGTTTCCAATCACTCGGTTCACCTAGGCCACGAGCGCTTCTGGACATAGCCCTCCCCTAATGAGCGCCATAGCGGAAGGTTGTGCCATCATTGGGGGGTAATGCCCATAATCCCCACGCTGAACATGCGGGTTGGGGATCGCAATTTGGTGGAATTGTACTGCAGGGGGCGCTGCTGCCCACCTCCTGGTTTTTGTCCCTTAGTCGCCTTTTACGACACCCGCGGGAAGAATTTGGGTTGGTGCTATTCTCTAGGCCGACACCACACAGTCCGGATTGGTATTAAATATTCTCGGCCGCCACTCTGTGATTGCCCTGGTCCACCTGCCGTCTGGTCAGATTGGTGCTTAAAAGTCTTTTAACAAGTCTTTTTACTAGTAGCTGCAAACAAAAAAAAATATTGCTGGCCAAGCGCATATTTATTAACTTTTTTTTTTTCACCCAGGAGAAACCCCTATTACGGGTACCACCGGCTCGGGGGAGCACAGTGGTTATGTCAGACTCCCCGCCCTGAAAAGGGCGGTATACCGACTAAAACTCCTGGGGTGTTCCTTCGCACCGCAAAGGACGGGTCCACGGGGACGCTTACGCACACTTCCGCGACCCCGTCTGCGGGCACCCTTTCGGGCACTCCTTCGGCGGCGCCCCTGCCCCATCGCATCGGACCGAACGACGGGGCGAGGGAACGCCGCATCACTTCGTTGGAGCGCATAGTGGCCAAGTGCGAACCCCTTGGCCACCACACGCCCCAACGCGCCGCCCCCTCCATCGCATTGTTGTGTGGTCCAATGGGATTAGAGGAGGGCGGCGCACCTCCTCGTTGGGGCGCATGGGGGGCCAATGTGCTGTTGGCCCCCACACGCCCCACACGCGAGGCCCGTCACGTCGCCCACCAGCACTTCTCTGAAAGCAGAGAAGGCGGTGAGCGACCGCGCGGGCCCCCTCCGTGCCAGAAGGCACCCTCGGAACATGCAAGGGCGCCTTCCGGCCCGCCGTGATGGAGGCGGAGGGTCCCCCGACCCTCCGCGTCCCGGCGGCCTCTCTGGTCCGACTGGTACGAGGCGCGCGCGCTTCCGCGCAGCGGCGCCCCCCTCGGTCCTTCATTCGGTTGGTCGCCTGGGTCCCGCTCCACAAAGGGAAACAGGGCCCACGCGACCCCTCCCGCCAGATTATTCGCCGTTAGCCAGTAAGATCCGACAAGAAGAAGTTACTGACTAACGCTCAGGGTGCACCGACCCCACCACTTGCCCCTCCATCTGGTTCATGGAATCAGATGGAACGGAAAGCGGAGGGGTACACGTGAAGGTTATCTGGCATCGCACCCCGCATATTTATTAACTGACCTAACCTAACAAATTTCTTCATCGTCATCAGCCCATTATGTCCTGACTGAGGGGTGTGGGTCTCTTCCGTGAGGAAGGTATAGGCCTTACTTTACCACGGAGGCCAAGTCCGGATTGGTAGATAGGCTGCTACTTATGTATGCGGAATCTGGGATTCCAATAATTTTGAACGCAATGTCTGACCTTCATGGTCAAATTCGTTCTTTTTTAAATACTGCCCGCTAATATTTTTCTCTTATATACGTTAGTGTTTTGTTTTTGTTGGGTTTATATGTCATATCGCTGAAAAAATGGAACTCACTCGTGAAAATATTCGTGCTATGATTTATTACGATTTTCGACGTTGTTTAACGCAACAACAGTGCCTAGATCAACTAACTTCGACTTTTGGTGGTGAAGCTCCATCAAAAACGACTGTGTATCACTGGTTTAGTGAGTTATATCGCGGGCGCAGTAAGCTCACGGACGAAGTTAAAGAAGGTCGCCCAAAATCGGTGGTTGCTCAACAAAATATTGAAGCTGTCCAAAAACTAATAATGCAAGACCACCATGTTACGTATCGCGAGATAGAGGCTATTCTGGGCATATGTATGACGAGCATTCGTAGGATATTACATGAACATTTCTGTAAAAAAAATTTGTTTGCGATGGGATCCATCAAAAAGATGCTCGCGTCGAATGGTGCAAGAAAACCTTAAAAAAATCCAACGGAGGCGACTCAAAATCTGTTTATAATATCTACACTGGTGACGAATCCTGGATCTACGCGTACGATCTCGAAACTAAACAACAATCAACAGTTTGGGTGTTTCAAAATGAGCCGAACCCTACAAGTGGCTCGTGCAAAAAGCACTGTAAAGCAAGGTGGCCTGCTTTTTTGGTATTAATGGCCATGTGGCTACAATACCACTGGAGAATCGCAGAACAATTAATTCGGAGTGGTACACGACCATTTGTTTGCCGGAAGTAATTGAAGAAAAACGCCAAAACAACCAGCGACGCAGAATCATACTTAACCATATCAATGCCAGCTGTCACACATCTCAGGAAACAACAACATTTTTGGATGGTCAAAAAATAGAATTGATGGGTCATCCACCGTACAGCCCTGATTTGGCTCCCAATGATTTCTATTTATTCCCAAATGTAAAGAATAAATTACGTGGTCAACGATTTTCGACCCGTGAAGATGCCGTAAAAGCGTTCAAACAGCACGTTTTGGAGATATCTCAATCAGAGTGAAAAAAGTGTTTTACAAATTGGTTTCATCGAATGCAAAAGTGCATCGATCATAGTGGAGAATACTTTGAAAAACAATAAAAGCATATTTAGCCATATACATTTGTTTATTTTTTCTATTCCGCATACATAAGTAGCAGCCCTCGTTTTAAACCGTCATTTACCTTTTTTTGTAAAATCACAACGACATACATTTTTAAGCCGCGAAGTGTTTTAAGAAATCATGTTTGCTAACAAGACCGCTAGTCTATTGACTCCTAAAAGTTTATTGCTTGAAGATTTATGATTATAAGATTATATTTTATTATCAGATACATATGTATGTTTATAATTATAAGTTTGCATAAGTAAAGGTATTTTTGAACTAAAACTTTCGTAAGCACAACACATTGTAGACTTTTAGTCCGGAACCTGGTCGGACTCTTCCGATATAACAACACCCGTAAGCAGATCCGGACTAAAAGTCTACAATAATTAAAGGTATGTAAGTGTATTATTATTAAGTATAAGTATGTATCAATATTCAAATTTGCACCGGCTACCCGCCTTTCTAATTTCCTTCAGCAACTTTCCATCATAACATTGTCTGGAGAAATTGCTTTTAGCAATAAGGCCGCCAATAGTACTATGTACATTTGTTATTATTAGGTATGTGTTGTTTTTCCAGTGTACAATAAAGAATATTCCTATCTTATCTTATCTTATGATTCAAAGAACTTTTGTGTCTAAAAAGTTAAGACTATATCGTCTTTAGTGAAAATCCGACAAAACCGATAAGCTTAAGATGTTAGTAGGTACATTGGCGTCGACAGCAAAAAACAAAAAAGGCATTCAACACAAAGATTTCCAGAAGAAAAAACGAGATAAAGATACAAGAAATGTTTCTCGACGCGTTTGAATTATAGAACACTTTCGGCTTGGAAATTAATACTCTTTGTCAGTGCGCCTACTGAGTTCAGATTTATGAATTTTAATTTTGTTTCATCCGCGGCCGGGGCATTATGTTTGCCTGAGCACATTATTTCACCCGAAAACTGTCATAGAGTAAGTAGCTGCGTGTGTGAGAGACTTAAACGTGACACCTATACAATTATCTTCTATAAATTTATGTAAAGAAGAAGGCGCGAGACAAGATAATAGGTACATCACAGGACTGACTGAAATGTGTAATTTGATAAATGAAATGGTAAAAGAAAAAGAAGAAAAGCAAGGTCACAACGTTAACTGAGATAAGATAAGACGAGACGAGACGAGACGAGACGAGACGAGACGAGACGAGACGAGACGAGACGAGACGAGACGAGACGAGACGAGACGAGACGAGACGAGACGAGACGAGACGAGACGAGACGAGACGAGACGAGACGAGACGAGACGAGACGAGACGAGACGAGACGAGACGAGACAAGACAAGACAAGACAAGACAAGACAAGACAAGACAAGACAAGACAAGACAAGACAAGACAAGACAAGACAAGACAAGACAAGACAAGACAAGACAAGACAAGACAAGACAAGACAAGACAAGACAAGACAAGACAAGACAAGACAAGACAAGACAAGACAAGTCAAGACAAGACAAGACAAGACAAGACAAGACAAGACAAGACAAGACAAGACAAGACAAGACAAGACAAGACAAGACAAGACAAGACAAGACAAGATAAGATAAGAATATTCTTTATTGTACACACCAGAAAATAATTACAGAGACAACAGTTACAAAAGAAGAGGTACAATTGGTGGCCTTATTGCTGATAGCACTTTCTTCCAGGCAACCTTTAATCGGAAAGATTAATCGGAAAGACTGAGATGTATAATTTGACAAAGACACATTCTTGTTACTGGTGAAATCGTTACTCTTGAAAATGAAGTGCCAAAAAGAATAAATGTAATTTATCGGGCCCAAGAGTTTCTGTTGAAAGATTATAGGCAGGTTATGGAATTTAAAACGAGCTTAAAATGCTTAAACTGTTACAGCCTGACTAATAAACTTGGTGTAAGTATTGTATAACTATGCACTGTTTTGTCTCTTTTCTTCCAACTGAAAAATACATTCAAATGACGTGAACAAAACTGTGAGTAACTATACCAGGCTTATACGGTGTTTATTAGTAAGGGCTTTGGTATCTGCATGTTATATTATTAAGTCTAGTATATTATTATAGTCTATGTTAGTTAAGTGTATGTAAATCTTCCGTTCTATGTTGCCATTCATATTGTATGGTCTATTTGGTGTTATGGTTTATGAATAAACATAACTTACTTACTTACATCACTAAATGTATGTATATTATATTTATGTATTCGGCCTTCAATTCAATTTATTTCAACGTAAAGCTGTAAGCACACTTAAACACATGTCAGCGTCCCGGCGGGGTGGGCTTGGCCCAGGATTTTCCCCTAAGCCAATTCAGGATTTAATGTTTGAAATTCAATATTCAATGTATCAAATTCGATATTCGATAGTGAAAATTCAATGTTGCAAATTCGAAAATCAATATTCAGTATTTAATACTTGAAAATACATATCTAGCACTGAATATTCGAAAGTCAGTATTCAGTAGGTATACAATATTCGAAAGTCAATATTCAGTTTTCAATATTCAAAAGTTAATATTCAATGGTCTGATTTAATTGATAGAAACCCGATACTCAATATTTAAACATCAGTATTCAATGTCCAAAATTTAATATCAAAAAGTCAAGTCAAAATGTCAACCGACTTATTGTGAGACAGCAAACATTTTGTGGCGTCTGCGCACGCACAGTTTTTCCGAGTAATCAGTTTCTACATGTTGTAGCGACGCTAGTCGCGTACCACCGCTCCGCTAGTACAGTTGTGTCCGAATTATGTAGTGTATTTTCCGTGTGTGTGGACAACAAAAAGTCGTATGTCCGTTGCAGTAAATTGACCTTTAATTTCATCTCCACGTAACCCTCTGAGACTATATAGTTTGGTGATAGGCAGGTAGAGCCAGAAGACCCAACAATTTTATATATGAACTAGCTTTGCCCCGTGGAGTTACGGGCGGTTTATCGATTTTCCTATGGGAATAAAATATTTTCCCGCAGTAAAACGAAATCACAAACTTTGATTAGTAGTGAGATGTGATATCAAAATAGAAATAAAATTCACGCGAAATTCAAACCGCACAACTCTCACTCAGACCAACAAATCTTAAAATAACATACCAAACAATCTCTAACAAAACAGTACCCAAAAGATAAGGCCGCCTGAAAGGGACTCCCCAAAATATTCTGTGATCATACCTTATTCTTTGTCGGTTATGACATAGGCCTCGCTACCTGGAGGCAGACGCAGTATTACGCGAAGGCCTTAAGGGCTCGACCCCCTTTATCATCGGGCAACAATGGGCCCTGTAAAATGAAATACGGAATTCGCAAGATAACTTAAGGGCGAGGGAGCTACTTTGGACGCGTGTTATGGAAGCGTCGATCGACAAACATCGCCTTGATTATGCCTTGACGAATGATTTGCGCCTTGACGACCTTGGTGGCTCAGCGGTTTGGCACGCTGTCTGTAAAACCGAAGGTCTCGGGTTTGATCCCCGACTGGGTCAAACTAGGAAATGAACTTTTCTAGTTTGTCTAGGGTTTTAGATGTTATATATAAATGTATTTATTGTATTAAATCTATCGTCGAGTTAGCACCCACAGAAGCAATGGTCCCCTACTTATCAAGTACTAAGACAGCAAGTAGGAAATGAACCCATGACCTCTACTTTGGTTACCAAGCATGTTAATCACTAACTTTATATATGGTTTGATTTTGACCTTTAAGTGCTGTCCATTTTTATGTAGCCTATATAAGTCCCATTGCAGTGAACAGGCCTTCTCACAGAAAGACTATCTTTCTAATTTGTGACAGAGACATAGTCCAATTGTTGGTATTTTTTGCATGTTGCCAGAACAGAACGTTCTGGGTTACGAGTAGAGGCCCTTCGCATTATTTTCGTGGGGCTACCTTGGTGGATGCAAAAATTAAATTGGTTTTTTTATACGATGTATCACTGGGAGATTAGCACAAGCGTGCTAATATGTGATGGTCTCTTGGGTATATTTTAATACTTTCATTGCACTTATACAAGTTACAATATGGCTGACTTAATGTCTTAAGCATTTTCTACTACTCAACCTCAGAAGGGGAAAAAAATATGAGCACAAAATCTTTTTTAAAAACTTATTTAGAGGCTATGAATTCCATCCATGCCGGGATTCGAACCCGCGACCTCTGGCTATCCGTGCCAGCGCTCTTTCCAACTGAGCTAATGGGCTACTCACCGGCATCAGTGAAATTTTTAACTTCTTTACAATATTCTCTGTATTACGTACAAAATCTTGCTTGGATCCTGAGGTTTGCGATAGTAATTCGCATGGAATATGACAGTTACTTGTACATAATTGGAATCGCTCGCGTTTGTGTAGTGTTTAAGTAATTTAGGTGTAATTTATTTATTACCACGCCTGCACCAGCAACGGATTGCCAATTTCAAGCTAACTGAACATAGTTACAATTCATTTAAAAATTAGACATAATGTCATAATAGAAGTAGAAATGAGGTCCTTGAGAAGTATGTGTACTGTTACTTTGAATGACAGGATACGCAATAGTCTGATTAGAGAATGTTGTGGACTGAAACAGGATGTAGTGACTAGAATTGAGAAAGGAATGTTGCGTTGGTTTAGATATGTGAAGAGGATGAAGGAGAAAGATTGACGAAACAAATATATATCGCTAATGTGAGTGGAAGGGCTGGTAAGGGACGTCCCAGGCGGACATACATCGACCAAATAGGGAATGTATTAGCAAAAGAAAAGATAACAAGTACCCGGAACCGGCGTGCGCACGCACGCCATCGTTCATAAGTCATGCCACGACTTATGAACGATGATGTAGCGAATGTGATATGTCAGGGTCGTGGCAAGTGGCAGTCCCTTGGCTCTGCCTACCCCTCTGGGACACAGGCGTGAGGTTATTTATGTATGTATGTATGTATGTATGTATGTATGTATGTATGTATGTATGTATGTATGTATGTATGTATGTATGTATGTATGTATGTATGTATGTATGTATGTAAGTATGTATGTATGTATGTATGTATGTATGTATGTAGGTAAGTAAAAACATAATAAAGTTGTACATTTAGAAAACAAAGTGCTTGGTACATGCTGGTAGCAATAGTATTATGTATTATCGATATACATAGATTTGGTACTCCTTTGAAACATAGTGTAACTTCTGTCTATTGTTTCTTTCTACTTGCTAAGATCAATTTACGTCTAAATATATACTTTCAGTGAATGTTGGAAATGCATAATTATAATAGGTATATTTAAGAGGCGGTGGTAGCTCAGTGGGTAGAACCATGGACTGGCAAGCGAGAGCCCCAGGTTCGATCCCGAGTGCGCGCATGTACCAATGACTTTGTTTAATTTCAAAGTTACGTACATTTGCGAAATTGTAGTCGCAATACCACACGCTAACGGTGAAGGAAAACATCGTGAGGAAACCCGCGGCTTGGTTGGCTCCGCACGTATTGACTAGTCTTTCCTGTGGGCTAGGCCGACTAAGCTGTCAGGATGGTATAGGTGCTGGGCTAGCCTACACCATCTATAAAAGCATGTCCCAGGCACTACAGCGTCGGAGTGGTCCCTTCACCCATCTAGTGTGAGTGAGGATGCCACTGGACGCTGTATAAATCATCTCATTAAGTAGATGCAATAAGGCCAATATATTATGTACTAGAATTAGACTTATATGCAACTAGCTATGCCCCGCGGTGTTACCCGCGGTTTATCGACTTCCCTATGAGAATAAGATATTTTCCTGCAGTAAAACGTAGCCTGTGTGTGTCAGCTAATTCCATACAATTTTTTTATTGAAATCGCTCCAGCCGTTTAGACGTGAAGAAGTAACAAACACACACGGTCACAAACTTTCGCTTTTATAATATTTGTGTGATGCGATAGATTAAGAAAAAAGCACAATGGACTGTGTGTTCCTGAATAAAAAAAAAAGTGCCGGTATTGGAACCCACGCCCTCCCGATTGAAAAGCCACCGTTGTACCGCTCCGCTACCACTGCCTAATTAACACAACTAGACATGCCAAGTCGCTGAATGTACCCTTATGAATAGATCGACCCTCCTACAGTCAAACATGTTCCTCTGTCAATACAGGGTAGCGGCTGTGTTTGATTAATTAATATTAACAAGAAAACGAGGTACACAGCCGCTATCTCCATACTTAAGAGTCTCCCTTGAGGAGCAATTCCCGTACAAACGTGAGATAAGATAAGTTTATTCTTTATTGTACACTGAAAAAAACAGCTAATCCTACTAATATTATAAACGTGAAAGTATGTAAATATGGATAGATGTTACTTATACTATTTTTATTTTTAATGCACTAACCCGTGCTAAGGACAAATTTAAAAACCTATTGAGAGGCTAAAAATTTCACCCATGCCATTCGAACCCGCAACCTCTGGCTATCCGTGCCAGTGCTCTTCCAATTGAGCTAATGGGCGACTCACCGGCATCAGTGAAATTTCGAACCTCTTGACACTTTTAGAGGATGGCGGCGTCAATAACGTCAGTCTCTTTACAAAATTAAGGCTTTTATTTCACACCAGCACACAACAGCAAATACAATGACAATCAGAAATAGTTTCCTATTCACCTGAGGTTATAGCGTCTCTTTATAACCAAAAATCCCACGAGCACGTCCTGCTGTCACAGACGTAGCGGAGAGAAGAACGATTGACCGAGTTACCGAGTGAATGATTGAATTGAATGAGTGAGCGGTCAATCGATGGAAATCCATCGTGCCCGTGAGTGAACGATAATTACAATGTTGCCACAACCACCCCCCTACGGAGAATGGTAAGTGGGATATACTATAAAGGTTACATTGCAAATGTTTACCTAGACTTATGTGGTAAGTATACTGGCTGTATATGGCAAACTTAATATTACAGAAAACATAGCAATACATATTATTTAGAATGGCATAAAAGGTATGTATGACTATAATGTAGCGAGCTTAATATTACCTTAAACACAGCAAAATCAGGCATACAGCCTTGCTTAGACACAGTAGGGAGTTAAACAACATGACATGTTTAACTTACTATAACATATCCTAACTTAATATATGCAAACCTATTATTAAAGACCTCTTGTGGATACAAAAACAAAATTATTAAATATTGTTCCAAAATTATACAAACTTTGTTTTATTTACCTTTGAGTATTTACATAACTATACTCCTGCACAACATGTGTTACACCTTTGTGAAATGAAAAGAATACAAGATGCCTAATTACTGTATTTACCAATCTTTTATGTTTTTAAACCTAACCTGTCTCCCTGAACGGGTGCGTTTAATGAATGCAGGTAGGGTCGGTACAGGCGAATGGACCACAGGTAGAGGCGGCGCTACCTGGACCGGGGATGGGTCCATGGTAGGCTGCAAGAAAGGCGAGCCCACCTGGGTTGGTGGCACGAGTGACTGCTTGGCAGAAACCGGCTGCGGGGGAGGCTGGTCCCCATGACCTGACTGCGGGGTCCGTTCCAGGAACGCTGGCTTAACACGGTCTACGCTAACTACTGTTGTTTTACCTTTTAGACTGATAGTAATGGTTTTACCATCTCTGGAACGCCCTATAACCGAGTAGGGCCCTGTGTATGGAGGTTGCAGGGACCGGCGGATGGTGTCATCGCGTAAAAAGATGTGTGTCGCCGTGGCCAGTTCCTTAAAAACGAATGGCGTTTTTGTGGTATGATGTACAGCAGGTACCGGACGAATGGCAGCCATTTTCCGCCGTAGCTGTACGACGAAATCAGCTGGGTTGTCGACGGAGGTTGGGTTAGTTTGTTGAACTAGTAGCTCACCAGGGAGGCGGATGGGTTCGCCATACAGCATCTCAGCTGCAGTGGCTTTCAGGTCTTCCTTGACGGCTGCACGCATACCCAGCAGTACCAAAGGTAGGGCCTTGGTCCATGCGCCTTCGTGGCACATAAGGGACGCTTTAAGTTGTCGGTGCACGCGCTCTATCATGCCATTGGCACAAGGATGATATGAAGTGGTTCTTACCCGTTTGGTGTCAAACTGGACCATGAGGCGGCGGAATAGATCCGACTCAAACTGCGTACCTTGGTCTGTAGTTAGTGTCACGGGGACGCCGAACCGAGAGACCCATTCCCGGGTGAATGTTTCAGCAACCTCCTCTGCTGTGATGGAGCGCATGGGCCATGCTTCCGGCCATCTGGACGCTCTGTCTATGGCAGTGAGGAGGTAGCGGAACTCGTTGCTAACTGGTAGGGGACCTACAATGTCTATATGAACCTGCATGAAACGCCCAGATGGTTGGTTAAAGCTGCCCATCGGCGTTGAGATATGTCTCGACACTTTGCTGCGTTGACATGCTAGGCAAGACCGGGCCCATTCTCTACAGTCCTTCCTAACTGATGGCCATACGTACCGCTCGGTAACCAGCTTGGTTGTTGCCCTTGCGCCGGGGTGACTCAGGTTGTGCAACTTGTCGAACACCGCACGGCGAAACCAGGGAGTTAGGTACGGGCGAGCTTTTCCCGAGGATACGTCGCAAGTGACATAGACATTGGTTCCTGGAATATTTACCTTAGTCAAGCTCAGTCCAGAGGAACCAGTCAGTGTTGCGAGCTCGGTGTCAGTCTCCTGTGATTTTGCTAGGGCTTCGTAGTCCTGCTCGAGCGCGATGGCTTCTATACGTGACATCGTATCAGCTACCACATTGTCCTCACCTTTTATATACTTGATGTCCGTGGTAAATTGGCTGATAAAGGATAGCTGGTTAAGCTGTGGAGGGGGTAGCTTTTCTCGCCGCTGGACGAAAGCGTACAGCAGCGGTTTGTGGTCAGTGAAAATCGTGGCATGCTGGACCTGCAGTATATGCCGGAAATGTTGCACGCTCTCGTAAACGGCGAGCAGCTCCCGGTAGTAGGCCGGCCACTCAATTTGCTTCGGTGTAAGCTTCTTGCTGAAGAAAGCTAGAGGGACGTACTGACCGTTAACCAACTGTTGTAGACAAGCACCAATGTGGATGCTCGACGCGTCAGTGAAAAGACCGAGCGGAGCGTCAAGCACGGGGTGCTGCAGCAAGGTAGCTTGAGCTAGGCTCTCCTTGCAGGCCGCAAAACTCTGAAGGAGGTCAGGTGTCCATATGAATGGCTTCGCACCTTTCCCTTGGAGCTCCGTGAGTGCGTTAATCAATGGTGCTTGATTCTTAGCAGCGTGAGGGATAAAACGACGGTAAAAGTTCATCATTCCCAGAAATCGACGCATGCCTTGAACAGTTTTGGGAGGGGCATAATCTACAAGGGCTTTTATGCGGTCTGGGGGAGGACGAGTACCTTCTGCGGTGATATGAAAACCTAAGAATAATACCTCACTAGCTCCTAAGATGCACTTAGCTGGATTTACTACGACCCCATAATCCTGCAAACGTTGAAAAAGAATTCGGAGATGCTCTATGTGTTGACTTTTGTCCTTTGAATAGACTAAAATGTCATCGACATAAGGAAAACAGAATTGCAGTCCCCGAGTAACCTCATCAATAAATCTCTGGAACGTCTGGCCGGCATTGCGCAGACCAAATGTCATAAAAGGAAATTCAAAAAGCCCAAAGGGGGTTGTGATAGCTGTTTTGGGAATATCAGGGTCGCTCACAGGGATTTGATGATAGGCTTTAACTAAATCTATCGTGCTGAATATCGTGGCTCCGGCTAAATTGTGAGAAAAATCATTAATGTGCCGTACCGGATAGCAGTCAGGGATGGTCCTGGCATTCAGGGCGCGGTAATCGCCGCATGGACGCCAGGCGTCTTCCTTCTTAGGGGCCATATGCAATGGAGAGGACCATGAACTCTTGGAGAGCCTCGCTGTCCCGGAACTCACCATGTCCTCGAACTCCTTCTTGGCCTCAGTAAGTTTCTGAGGAGCCAGGCGGCGGGGACGGCAGGAGACGGGTGGGCCGCTAGTAGTATTAATGTGGTGTACAGTCTCATGTTTGATCACTCTTGGGAGGCCGTGCGGGCGAGTTATATCGGGGAACTCGGCTAGCAATTGTGTGAAACTCGAGTTTCCGGAGATTATGGACTTAATACTGGCCTGGTCAGTTGTAGCGCTGGTAGCAGGCGAGGAGAGTCCAGTAGAAGCGTCCACTAACCTCTTGGTACGGCAGTCCGGCAGAAGATGGTAATGAGCCAAGAAATCTGAGCCAATTATGGCAATGTCAACATCCGCTATGACAAACTGCCACACAAACTCGCGTCGAAGACCTAAATTGAGATGTAGGGAAACCAAACCATATGTTCTAATGCTGCTGCCATTCGCAGCTGTTAGGCCATAGTCCTGCGACTGCTTGCGACCTGGGAACCAGCTGCGAGGTGCGCAGCAGAGGTCCGATCCAGTATCAATGAGGTACCGACGTTTAGTGCGTTGTTCGGTAACGAAGATGCGGCGGCCAGCAGGAAGACAGTCAGTAGCCGCCACTACTGACTGCTCCGGGTGTTTTCCGTGAAACTGCAATTACCAGTGCACTTTGTGGCCTTTGTTCTAAAACGTTTGTGGTACCAACACCATCCATTTCGCGTTGGTGTAGCCCCTCTGGATCGGTTTGGAGTCGCTGATGGAGATCGGTTGCGCGACCTGCTTCTCTGCAGTGCTGCCACCTGGCGAGTCAGCTCACTTACCTGGCGGGCAAGGTCCTGAAGAGGGTCCGGAGCAGTGGTCGCGCAGATGACTCTGGTAGAGGGCGAAACCTCCGCGATTCGGTCTGCAAGCTCGGCCACCTTATCTAATGGTAGGTCTGCCTGAGCAGCCAGTATGGCCTGGATATGCTCCGGCAGGCGGCGGAGCCACAGCTGGCGTACAATGGAGTCGTCCCCTATGCTAGTCCCTGCCAAGGTCCGAAGGTGTCTGAGAAACTGGGTAGGCCTCCGGTCACCCAATTCCTCATCCCCTAACAATTGTGCTAATCTTTTTTCCTTAGATAATGAGAGCCTACTTATTAGCTCTGACTTTAAATGAGTGTACTTGTTCTCGGCCGGTGGGTTGTTCACTACCTCTTCTACCACGTCTATCACGGACTCGGTGAGGCTGGCCACAATGTGGTTATATTTAGTGTCCTCCGCTGTGATACCAGCTAAGGCGAAACATGCCTCTGCCTGACTAAACCACGAGGTTGGCTTTCCTGACCAAAATGGTGGTAGCTTACATGCCACCTTGGCAACCTGCGGTCCCTCATACCTATCCCGACCGTCCTGCACACTACTGTCAAGTGATTTCGTTACTGGCAACATTTTGATTGGTAAATACACTAACTAAATAACCTAAAAATAGGATAATCTAAGTATAAAGTTAGCGAAATACAGTGAGGGTTACCCCGCGTCCGTTGTAAACGAGGTTCACGATGTCCCGTGGCAGCCGGCCATCGATCCGGGCGCGCGTGGCCGGATGGCAGGCAGGACGCGTCGCACGTCGCAGCAACGGGTGCCGGGTGCGCGTAGGCGGAGGATCAGTCGTCGACGGCGCCACTCAGCGCGGCGCGGCGTGAGGTGTAGGTGCAGGTGATGCCAGTGCTGCCGGCGCGGCACAAACGGCGCCGGCGCGGCAAGTGCTGGCACGAGCGGCACGTGCGGCGGCGCCGGTGCGGCGGACGCGGTCTTAAGCAGCGTGGCACAAGGGCGCGCGCAACGTCGGCGCAGGCACGAGCAGCGCAAGCGGTGCGAGCGTCGCCGATGCGGCGGGCGCGGCGGGCACAAGCGGCGTGGCTCAGAGGGCGCGCGCCGCGTCGGCGCGGCAGGCACTCAGCGTGGGCTTAGCAGGGCGGGCAGCACGAAAGGTCGGGCGCGGCAGGCGCGTGGCAGCGCGGTGGCGCGAGGCGGCGGCCGCGTGGCAGCGCGGTGGAGCAGGCGCCGCGTGGCAGCGCGGGCGCCGCGTGGCAGCGCGGTGGCGCGGGGCGGCGGCTGCGTGGCAGCGCGGTGGAGCGGGCGCCGCGTGGCAGCGCGGGTGCCGCGTGGCAGCGCGGCGGAGCGGGCGCCGTGTGGCAGCGCGGTGGCGCGGGCGCCGTGTGGCAGCGCGGTGGCGCGTGGCGGCGGCTGCCGTGGGCGGCGCGGTGCGGCGGCCGCGTGGCGGCGCGATGGAGCGAACGCTTGGCGGCGCAGGGCGGCGCCCGCGTGGCGGCGCAGTGCGGCGGCCGCGTGGCGGCGCGCTGAAGTAAGCGCCTAGCGGCGCAGGGCGGCGCGGCGTGGCAGCGGAGCAGCAGCGGGGCAGGGCCGATTAGCCCCATTTTCTGTTGAGCGTCATCGTATGAACGCGGTGCGACGGAGCGGCGGCGTAACAAAAACCTCGCGTGACAGTGTTCTGTCAGGGGTCACCACTTTAGAGGATGGCGGCGTCAATAACGTCAGTCTCTTTACAAAATTAAGGCTTTTATTTCACACCAGCACACAACAGCAAATACAATGACAATCAGAAATAGTTTCCTATTCACCTGAGGTTATAGCGTCTCTTTATAACCAAAAATCCCACGAGCACGTCCTGCTGTCACAGACGTAGCGGAGAGAAGAACGATTGACCGAGTTACCGAGTGAATGATTGAATTGAATGAGTGAGCGGTCAATCGATGGAAATCCATCGTGCCCGTGAGTGAACGATAATTACAATGTTGCCACACACTATTCTCTGTATTACGTACAGGCAGCGACATCTGGCTTAAGTAAATTGCATCACTTACAGCCCCGACTACCTACTTTGCAGTTAGGTTTTACATCGGAATGATAAAGAGGTTCGAAATTTCACTGATGCCGGTGAGTCGCCCATTAGCTCAATTGGAAGAGCGCTGGCATGGATAGCCAGAGGTTGCGGGTTCGAATCCCGGCATGGGTGAAATTTTTAGCCTCTGAATAGGTTTTTAATTGTTACTTTTCACTTAAATGACTGGCTATGTAATCGCATATGGTAACTAAGTAACAAATATTGCATGTTAATATAAAATTATTTTAAACTACACTACAGGACCGAGGACACGTCCTTGAGTGCTCATAAATTGAAAAAGTAAAATTCACCATTGCCATAATACTAGATAACTCGCTATATTCAGCAATAACTCACATTGTTCATGCGTCCGAAGTGATATTTAAGGATTCTTCTGATTCCATTTTATGACACATTCTTGCTATACTCAGCTATTATGATAAATATAAAGATGGACAGCTTTTCAAAATTTGTAAAATCATGCCTAAAAACGGTGGAGCCATAGCTATCCAACGCGTAGCTCTTAACGAAAACAGGTTAAATTTGCAATACCTAAATACTCAAATTATTATGGATCCAGGCTAAGCAATTCTTTGGTACCTGCAATTTACAAAAAACCTCCCTGAGGAATTATGTTATAAGCACCTCAGAAAAGCACAATTTAAAAGTACGCTTAAGCGCTTTGTGTTAAGTAGTTTGTAGACATAAGTGTAGAAATTAATGTTAGTTGAGTAAGTTAGCAAAAGCTTGCCAATAAACTGCATTAGCAGTTTAGCAAACAAATGTTGTTGAAATTTCGCATTTGTTTTTAGTGAATAAATATATATAATAATATTTATACATGCTATGGCTTAATACTATACATGCTGCTGTCATAAGTATGACAATAACTTGATTGCATAATTTTATTAAAAGGGAAGTGAATAAATAACACATGCGGGCGCCGCGTATTTACAAAACGTAGACAAACTTTTAACGAGGACTGATTTACTCGGAAATTTCGTATAGGAATGCTGCGAGTGTGCAATACTCATTATCAGAAGGTTGACTCAGGATCTGCTGCTGGCCTTCTAAAGTTGTCCCAGCTTCCCAATGACGTAGTTATTTTTTGATGCTCTCATAGTAAATAGTTCAGTGGACGTGTTTCCTTGTCTTTGTGGCATGGCGGAACGTATGTATTGAGTGAATAATTTCATGAATGAATGAATAACTTTGCCACAAACAAATATGCTCACATAACAATAATTATAAAATAAAGTATTCGTGTGACAATGATACTATTTCAGCATTTGTGGTTTTTATTTCAAACAGCGCTGATTTTCAAATAGCACCTCCACACCAAATGAAAAACAACGTGTTATTCAGGTAGGGCTTAACATAAAAGAAACTTAAATAACTGATAACAAATTAATAAATAAATACATTTGTTCCAATTTGGGAATATTGCAGAAATTCAGTCAAAAGTAGCTTACCAAAAGTTCTTAGCAGAATTTAAATGGCAACCCACAAAGGACGCTCATCGTTGGGCATAGGTCTCTTCACCATCACGCTAACCTGATCATTAGGGACTAGGTAGGGTGGCAAACTAGTCCATTATCCTGCTGTCTATCCACGATCATGCATATCGCATAAACCTGCAGATTGGTTGTATTTTGTACGATAGAAATGCAACTACTCAAGTTACATCAATGCATTTAGCCTGAAAAATTGTATTTAGGGTGCGAGGGGTTGTAGAAATTTTGTAGAAAAGGGAAGAAAAAAGAAAGAAAGGTTGTAGAAATTAACATAAAACTTCAGAAGTTATTACAAATGTTTACTGCAAAGTTAATACCTATCTGATCTGCCTACTGACAGATGATATAATTATTAAAGTTTGAAGCTTATTTAATAATAATAGTAAAATCTTTATTATTCACATAGAACGAACATTGATTAACAGGTAGAAAATGTTTTTTAAGCATTGTCCGCCACGTTGCCATTGTATTGTTTTGTGTAAGTATGTGTATACGCGCAATATCCTACACACAAGGTGATATGAGTTGATTCACTGAATTTGTACAATGTCGTCCTCTTTAGTTCTAATTACAAGCAGCCGCATTCCAGTGTTTTCTATCCCAGAAAGATTATCTCTGGGATGGAAAATATTGGAATCATTTATGTCAATGAACGATGCCTTCTTTTCTATATAAAGGGATCATTAATAAATTTTAATTAAAAAAGTACGTAAATTACAAAAAATGAATATGTTAACTACATTAAGATAATTTTGTTATGTAAATTCTAATTTTATTCTGATTGTCAGCGAAAACCTGTTATTGACTTTAAATCTAATTAATCTTATTCTATGTAAAATGCCTGTATAAGCTGTTGGTTTTCCAATAAACAATAAAATAAAATAAATAAAATTGTTGTCTATGTACAATGAGCGGATTAAAAAAGCACAGACCCTTTAAAAACCGGAAACAAAATAGTTTTGTATGTGTAATAGGAGGAGCATCTGTAGTGAATATTTTCTGCTCGGAGTAAGTTCGAAATTAGTTGGAAGACTCAATTTGTGTGTCATACGCGAAGAAATTAAATGTATTATGTATGTAGGGATAAGGTACATATACGTAGAGGCGTGCAAACATTGTTTTGTTTGTTTGAGTGATTTATTACGACGTTATGTTTGAGTTGATGGGAATAATTTGATGTTATTTTCTCGGGCTTTGTTTTAGGCTCTATTTGATTACATCAATGTAGTATTGTTTTAGGCATAGTTACGTATTTCAACACTGTCTACTCCCGCAATTTTATTTGCCTGGGATTCAGAGGAATAATATCTCGTGTGTGATGATATCAACCCTTGTGTGCCCCACTGTTGGGGCACGGGTCTCTTCCTGCATCGCAGGAAGGTTAGGCCATTCGGGCGCCAAATCTGGGCGGAGGATTGTGTGACAGTAGGGGGGCCTTACTGCCAGAAGTTATCAAGCCGCCCATAAGGCCTCTGACATGGCTTAACGACTGCCATTACATGACAGCCGGCACCATCGGCTTAGCATGCATTTCGAAGCACGGAAGCGCTCGGAAAAGTGCCTCTAGCGATAGTCACGGGACGGTCACCCATCCAGCACCTGACCATGCCTGTTGTTGCTTAACACAATTTGTATTGTCTTCTTAGAAAAAAATATGTCCGTGTTGGTGGACTATAGTAAGACAGTGGCGGGCCTTACTCTCAGAAGTTATCAAGCCGCACATAATGCCTCTGTCATGGCTTTACGTGCCTTGCAAAGCACGGAAGCGCTCAGAAAAACGCTCTACTCGTAGTCACGGGACGGTCACCCATCCAGACTGTGCCTGTTGTTGTTCATTAACCCAAGTGATTGATTACAATCAGTTGGTTGCACTAGGCCACTAGCAGTTCATCTTGTGTTATCATTTATGTAACCCAGGACATTATCTGTACGCCAAATTCTACCAAACGACAATGTATTTTTGAATGTAGATATTGTTAAACGCTGAACATATGGTTATTAATTAATACTGTTATTAAAACTGTTTAAATCACAATAACAAGTTCATGAACATTGAAATTTAATAAAAATAGTCGATAGAGCAATTGCAAAATGAACAAAGATTTCAATGTTCAATTTTGAATAACTTGTAAAACGTGATATAATGATAAATTTTGCTCGTGGCAACATCAGAACAAAGGCTTTATATTGAGACAGATGTATAAACGGAACAGTAATCATACCAACTTGATAATATTGGTAGTAGTAATAATAGTTTTTAGTACTTTAGACTTATTTTACGGAACTATTGATTATGGGCAGAGATTCACTTTATAGTTTACTTGGGCTGAAATGAAAATAACTAGGTATGGGACCTTGTTTACGTAATTATCAATAGGGAACTTTTTAATTTGTAATTGGACTATGGAATTTACGTACTTATGCGTAACAATTGGTATATATTTTAACGGGAACGGGCAGAAAATATGACAACAAGTGGACTGTATTATGGGTTGCCGGTTCAATTAACGGCTCGAAGACCAAAAATGGTAGTTAGCCAGTGTCGGCTAGGTCTACCTCACGATGATTGAGAGATGATATGAATGGACTTACTTGGTGATGGTGGATGATGGATCGCTTTGAGCTGTTGGGCAGATGATAAGCGGTGATGGATGAGCTGATGCGTCCAGAGCACGGGGAACACTCCTGCACTGTTCACCTTTAGTCTAATATTGTCAATATATTGTTCTTTGAGCTGATAAAGTTTATTGGTCACCAAATGTCTATCACTTCACGAGAATTCGAGCACTTATCACGCGCGTATGTCACAGTGCGAATGTGTATGCAGATGGATGAATAATTAGTAGCGGCGCGAGCGACGGCACCGGAACGAATGAGTGGTGAATGAGTGACCACAGATTCATGATTACGTCGCGCAATCGATTCTCGCGCGAACAAATATTTTGGGCGGCGGCAGCCCAGTGAGTAGAACTATGGACATGGAAGGGAGAGACCCAGTTTCGATTCCCAGTGTGGGCATGTATCAATTACTTTGTTTTCCAAGTGATGTACATTTATGAAGTTATAGTAGCAATACCACTTGCTAACATGAAGAAAAACATCGTGAAGAAACCTGAGTGTATGAGGTGTGCAATGATATGAAATGAAAAGGTTTATTCAAAGTAGCGCAGAAACTGCGGCTTAATGAACGTTACAATTCAAACTAGGTGTCCATTTCAAAATCTAGAGCATTCTAATTCAAGAACGGCTTAACGTGCCTTGCGAAGCACGGAAGCGCTCGGAAAAATGCCACTAGGGGTAGTCACGGGATGCTCACCCATCCTGTACCTGAACGCGTCTATTGTTGCTTGATTGATTCCAATCACTCGGTTCGCCTCGGCTACGAGCGCTTCTATATGAAGCATAAGAAGAAGAAGCAATATAGGATAAGATAAGAATATTCTTTGTTGTACTATTGTATTGCACACCTGGAAAAAAACAAACATAAAATATCTACTTACTTATGTATTAAGTTAGTAAATATTTTATTTACTTACGTTGGAACTTTAAGCGTTTACTTTATTGAATACGGAATTAAGTTAATAATGTGCAGTGATTCAGAAATTTTTAGTTTAAACGCTGCTTGTAACTATTTCTTCCAGACAACCGACAAGGGAAAGTTGATGAAAGAAAGTGAGTCAGGTACCAATATGAATACTGAATAAAGCTTACATATCTAATTCTTAGGGATCTAGTAGCTGCCGATTGCTTTGTACTATACCTATTAGGTATATATTTCCTGTCCGTGGCTAATTTAATTTTGGTTACAAATAATTTCATTACACTATTTTTATTTTTAATGCACTAACCCGTGCTAAGGAACAAATTTAAAAACCTATTTAGAGGCTAAAAATTTCACCCATGCCGGGATTCGAACCCGCAATCTCTGGCTATCCGTACCAGCGCTCTACCAATTGAGCCAATGGGCGACTCACGGCATCAGTGAAATTTCGAACCTCTTTACAATATTCTCTGTATTACGTACAGGCAGCGACATCTGACTTACAGTGATATCGTTCCGATTTTAAAACCTAACTGCAAAGTAGGTGGTCGGGGCTGTAAGTAATGCAATTTGCTTAAGTCAGATGTCGCTGCCTGTACGTAATACAGAGAATATTGTAAAGAGGTTCGAAATTTCACTGATGCCGTGAGTCGCCCATTGGCTCAATTGGTAGAGCGCTGGTACGGATAGCCAGAGGTTGCGGGTTCGAATCCCGGCATGGGTGAAATTTTTAGCCTCTAAATAGGTTTTTAAATAAATTCATTTCATTTATAGGTATAATAGTTAAACACATAAATAAATACGTTTTAATATTGATCGCCGCTTGATAGTCTGATAGTCTTTATACTGCGCTGATTGTAACAAGTTTGAAGCGATTAATTAGGGTCCTATTGATAAATTAATATTTACCCACAAATCCGCTTAAGTTGACGTGTTTATCTGTCTGTCTGTTTATCTGTTTAACAAAGCGAAGGCACGTTTAGACAAAGGGAATTTCTTGCTTACAACAGGAGAGGCTTGCAGTTTGCACAAAATACATTCCAACCATATTAATCAGCGTATCGTTATCAACCCTTGTATGTCCCCACTGCTGGGGCACGGGTCTCTTCCTGCATCGCAGGAAGGTTAGGCCGTACTCCACCACGGGGGCCAGGTCTGGGTTGGTGGAGGATTGTAAGACGGTGGCGGGCCTTACTGTCAGTAGTTATCAAGCCGCCCATAAGGCCTCTGACATGGCTTAACGACTGGCATTACATGACAGCCGACACCAACGGCTTAGCACGGAAAAGTGCAAAGCACGGAAGTGCTCGGAAAAATGCCACTAGCGGTAGTCACGGGACGGTCACTATGTCCTAACCTTCTGGGATGCAGGAAGAGACCCGTGCCCTAGCAGTAGGGACCTCTATATGTCCTCACTGATATGTTCGATATCAACCATACAAGGTTTGCTATCGAACAGACGGCCTCGGTGGCGCAGTGGTTTGGCACGCTGACTGTAAAACCGAAGGTCTCGGGTTCAATTCCCGGCCGGGACAAACTAGGAAACGAAATTTCTTAGTTTGTCTCGGGTTTTTGATGTTCTCTATGTATTTATTGTATTAAATCTATCGTCGAGTTAGCACCTATAACGCAAGTCATGTAGTTGTTCTTAATATATAAATATTTAATTTATTTATTTATTTATTTCAGTGAAGAACGATCAAATTTATTGTTCCAGTACAGCTAACAGTTACTGGTATCCCAAGGATGTTTACTAATATTCCGTACTGAGCGGGGCAATAAAAACTTCCTAAATGCGACTGTCTTTAATGGCAGTCACACAGAACTGCTTGTACGGTTTTGTCGAAACTCGAAGCGGCAAAGGCTTCGAACGATACTAGTTTTGACAACGTTTTTAGCTCATACATGGCACAATAGTATGCGCGGTAGGATGACCATGAGATAATTAAGAGGCAGTCAAGAGGACTATTTTAAAAACAAAAAAATGACAACTAAAAAGTTTTACTGCTGTTGTTACGGCGGAAGTCTGTCTCGCACGTAAGTTTTTATTTTATTTTATCAACCATAATTTTTACTGATTATTGATATGAAAGTAATCGATTAGTTATTATCTTTAATATGTACGTACGTATGATTATTGTATTTATTTATCTAAGTTTATATTATTATTTTTGTAGGTTTATCATAATTTCCATTATTCAGATCTCCCCTGCCCTCTCCTGTAGGTCTAAGTTAATGTATCTACCTATGTTTATGTAAGTTTATCAATATATTTCATTTAATTTCTTGCACTTCTATTCGCCAGTCTCTTGAACGCCAAAGGTTTGCTGGAAGAGGATGCATCTTGCACATGTTCTTGTACATTTAGTCAAACATTGTCCTTAGGACGCGATAGTGTAACAAAAAGAATATAAACATTTAGTCATATCATTAGTGCAATAAATAATAACAACTGAAGCTTTTGATCAACAAAATCTAAGAATCTAATAGATAATAAAATTGCAGACAGAAAATTTATTGTTTCAAATATTTTTTTGTTTTGCCATGCTTAGTTTTTAATAAGGAAAGCTTATTAATTTTTGAGCAGGCGGTCGCGGATTCCGTATCCTACAAAATCCTCCGTCACATCCCATTCCAAAGTAAAAGCCATACTCACCCTATTTCGAAGCGCAAACTTTATCCGCAATAGAAAATATGCCTCGGGCCTGGACGGGGCCTTTCACGTGTTAGAATACAAGTCGGTTTGAAAACTTCAACGTTACGGGCATAAGTCTTTGAATTTATGACCGCACTCGGTGGCTGGATACAGCCGTGTCATACCTACAGCTTAAAACAGTTGCTTTGCTGTCTGTCTGTCTATAAACAATGCAGTCTACATACGGCGCGATCCTTCTCTGTGGGAGAGAGAATGACTCACTGCACGAGCCCACCAAGGCCTGGTAATTTAAGCGCTGAAGTATGAAAATCCAGGGGCACTCAGATTTCCTCGCCACTCGCTAAGCTTGAAGGAAAACATCGGGAGGAAACCTAAGTGTCCCTGGATTCTTAAACCTCAGCAATTAGATTACCAATCCGCAGTACCTCTTGTAAGCCATCCTATCCCACAGAGAAATAGCCAGATTATTATTAGAATTATTTGTAGACAAACAGACAAACTTGACGGCCTCGGTAGCGCAGCGGTTTGGCACGCTGACTGTAAAACCGAAGGTCTCGGCTTCGATCCCCGGCCGGATCAAACTAGGATACGAACTTTTCTAGTTTGATTCGGGTCTTGGATGTTATCTATGTATTTGTTGTATTAAATCTATCCTCGAGTTAGCACCTATAACACAAGTCAATTATTTGTACTTAGTATAGGGCTAACGAGATCTGTGTAACATGTCCATGAATATTTATTATTTATTTATTATTAGACAGCAAAGCAAACTGTTTTAATCTGTAGGTACGACGCGGGTATGTCCAGCCACCGAGGGCGATGGACACACGCGGCAATTAAGCCCACACTCTCCCTTTGAGAAAAGGCCTGTATCTTGCAGTTGTACGTATTAGGCTACAGTTAGCCAGTTAGACCTGAGATTTTCGCAAATGGCCCAACTATGAACTTGGGCCATTGTACGTAGCAAGCGTTAAAGTACGCTAACACCGCAGACACTAGGGTTTCCTTACGATGTTTTCCTTCACCGTCAGCGAGTAGTATTGCTACTATAATTTCACAAATGTACATAACTTAGAAAACAAAGTCATTGGTACATGCCGGGGTTTGAACCCACGACCTCCCGATTGAGAAGCCGGCTTTCTACACCGTTTCGCTACCACCGCTCTGTATTAGGCTACGTAAAAAAAGTCTTCGTGAACGGAGCCGCAGGAGACACGTTGCGTCGCTTAAGTAAGAGTTTCGAAAGACTCTGCAACAATAAGCTAATGCATGTGGACTGGAAACAAAGCAGATGTTTCGCGAACCCCGCTATTGTTTGTCGAGTTTACAATATATTTCTTTCCGTATGCGTCTCGGGTCACAGGCTTTTTATTACTCATTGCCCACAAGCCGGGGTGAAATTGAATGAAAAAGTTTGCCGTTTTAAAACCGAGCCACCGCGGTATTGTTTGCTAAGATGTAGAGTCAGCTTGCTACTCGTATGTGGTTGATAGCACTGAAGGCTTACGTGTCAAATCGCTGGAAAACCCCTAGTTGGAGTTAGCTGTTTATCGACGTTTTATCAGCCTAGTACAGTTGTCAGCGGTTTTGTTGAAAATTTCTTTCAACTGTCGTTTGTCGCGATGTCTAAAAAATATATATTATTTGTTTTTAAGTAACCTCTATGTTTGTGTGCCACAGCTGGGAAAAGGCCTCCCCAATTCATTGCAGTATTCAGATAAAATATGTATGTATATATACCTAGAAGTTGCGACGTCAGTTACTTCCCTAATTCTTTTAACTGCATATGCTGCCGAACTCAGCCTGTTTGCTAATTTTCTATATGAGGACCCTATTGAAGCTTTGCATCAATTGTGATGCCGAGAAATACAGTTTCATTCACAAGTATATAAGAGTATATTTATTTTTTACGTAGCCTTTAGGTTTTTGTGCCCTAGGCCTTCTTCTCCAATTCAGTTTAGTCTTCGGACATCAAACAATGAGCTAAATATTTATATTATTACTTATTTATAACTCTCTAGTTAATTTTGTTCTTGTTTTTTCGAAAATAGATTGTAATTAAGGCTTTTGTAGTTTATGTAGTGCACAATTAGACCCGTTTCTTACTGCTTTTCCTAGTTTCTAAGGTTTACTAGAAAAATTCTCTTACAGAGATAAGCTCGCCTTTGTACATATTTGTAATATCATGTGAAATGTTTGTATGCAATAAACTATAATTTAAATTAAAAAGGCTTTCACTATATTAGTGATTTAGTGTGATCAATTTTTTATACGTAAATAAGACTATTACCTACTGTTTTGAGGGCTCATTGCACATCGTACTTTTTTTTTAATATTTGAATTAATATGTTAAATATATGTAATATCATGTGAAATATTATGTGTGTGCAATAAAGTATAATTAAAATTAAAAAGGCTTTCACTATATTAGTGCTTTAGTGGGATCGATTTTTTATACGTAAATCGTACTTTTTCTCATATTTGAAATAAAATGTTGAACAATCTGCCTATGCTAAGCTCTAAACGAAACATGTCCATTCGAAAAGTTTAAACTAACATCGCGCGGTAACATTTTCTGACCCACCAAAATTTCGCTGAGTACTGTCGAAAACAAACATGCGTCGAACGAAATTGCTTCCTTACTAAGCTGCTTGGTAGCTCGTCCCAAGAAAAACTCGACCCAGTTTCAATAAATACAAGGTTTGGTACCTAATTATTTGCATCTTATATTGAGGTATTTTAGTATATTTATATACAATTCGATTGTTTTCTTTTTAAGACTTATAGTTAAGCAGTGAGTTTGTCGTTATGCCATTTCGGCGAGGAGTGCCGAAAAACCAGTTCTTAGTGTGAATTTTTTCATGCATTAAGTCTGAATGGATTTGGTTAAAATTTGGCTTTCAGAAACATAATATGTTAACATATTGTGATGATTGTCAGTTGGTCATATTATGCATAGTGGGCTGAAAAAAATATAGCCTCTTCTTCTTCTTCTTTGGTCCCTTTACTCCTCCGTGCTTGTACAGCTTGACGGCTGAAAAGGGCTGAATACGAATATAGCATACCTACTTTTTAATTTCTCGTGTGCACAAACTTGTTGCTACAGTTTTATACGTAAAATCGTGTCTTAACAGATGTTTGCATACCAAATAACAGTGGTAAATCTCCTTAATTCAGTGGGTACTTATTTTTAACCGGCTGTTCCTGACAGCCTAAAGACAAAAATCTTCAATTAACGCATCCAGCCAGCTTTGTCTTTTGGAGCCAAAACGTGGGTGGTCTAGATCACCGATTTAAAATCACCCAGCATGCTATAAAACTGAATGTGCTCGTAACCTTTTTGATAGATAACATCAGAAATGATCAAGGCGGCTTCAAAACTTCTGACAGTAAGACCGGCCACTAGACTTGCAAGCCTCAACCAATTCGCGCTTGATCCCCGTCTTGGAGTATAGCCATACCTTCCTCAGGGAAGAGATCTGTGCCTTTTGGTGGAGACATAATGGGATGATGATGATCATTAGAAATATACAATTCGCCAAAGAGCTAAGGTGATAGATATAGTCTGTAGAGTTACCAATTTGTTAATGGAGCAGCCTTTCACATATCCTTAATAACCGATACTCAACAAAGCTTATAGGGTATCAACTGCGTCAGCGCATTCGTTAGCCGCCCGCAAAGTCACTATTCAACTCCAAAAAATCTCGCGGCGCATGTGTTATATTTACTTGACCCCTGCTTACCGCGCTTCACAAGATTTCCCCCGCGCGCTTCCGTAAATTAGCGCATTTTAACTGACAGCTATTGCTAATAGATTAACGAATAATTCGTATCTAAGAATTACTGGAGGTAAATGTAAGGTAATATTTGATTTAAACAAATAAAACACTGTATCTTAACAGAATCTACAGATACAAGCGAGCTATCTCTTTACGAACGAACAACTTATTTGACTAATTTCCCGTATTCATATTGGTACTGGTCCGAGTTCTTTAAACTGGTGATGCGTCGCTATAATTTTGTAAATTAAATGCTTATTGCTATAGAAATTGCTTTTAGCAATAAGGCCGCCAATTGTACTTTGTATTTTTACATGTTTTATAATATGTCCTCTGGTGTACAATAAGGAATATTCTCTCTCTCTCTTATTTATTACATTGGTCCGAGTTCAAACAGGACGACCTTGTCACCGGCCAAGTTCCTAAACAATGCCCCCAGCCCCAAATTTTAATTCCAAATCCTTGTGTACGTGCTTGTACCCTAAAGCTTTTAATGTGGAAGCTTTAGTGCAGAGCTTTTTGTGGCATTCCGCCTCCCAACTGAGGCTAGCAAATGCGGGCTGTAATAAAATCGCAAATTAGTAAATGTCACCTATAAAGTAAGTTGGTGTGACCTAGGCTTTACGTTAATGTGGGGGCGTAATACTATGTTATAAAGTTGGTGTGCGTGCAAGTTAAGTTGGCTCATGAGCGTGTAATTTGTGCCTTAGTATTCTATCTATGCTTTTTAAAACAGTTCCATGCCGGCTGCCTACAACAACGGTTTTAAATTGTCATCTGGCGCTAACTGAAAACAGGTGCTGAGGGCTCAAACCCTTAGCACACCGCTGAGCTAGCTGGCTTTTGCAGCTATGTATTGATGATGTTTTCAAATGTCTGCCTATTTAATTTTTTGTTTTAATGTCTCTCCTTCATTGTACCTTTGTGTGTGTGACTGGTAGTCGACTGCCTGGCCATTCAAAGAGAGAATGCTGCTAGCATCTTAAGAACTGTCCCCAACGGCAGCGGTGTCGACTTTTCCATATAAAGCTCATTTTGTAAATAATTAAATTCTGTTGACTTATGAACGTTGTTGAAGCGAAGGTGATCTGTCAGGATCGTGGCAAGTGGCAGCCCCTAGTCTCTGCCTAGCCCTCTGGGATACAGGCATGAGGTTATGTATGTATGTAAATTCTGTTAAGTAGTAATATTGTATTGTAATAAGATTAAATATAAAATCTGTTGCAAATTTTTTTTTTCTTTTTATAGATTTTTAGATGTAATAAGGCTCTGTAAGTTACATTCAAGGTTTTTAAAGTTTTTAAATATCAACGTCTAATATAGTAGATTATAGTTATTGTTTGTACTCATCTGTAAAGCGTTTTACTGTTTCTTGGGATTTTGAAAGAGGTACAGTGATTTTAGGTCGCCTTATGGCTCCTGCTACTACGGCGTAGCAATATACAAGGTCTACGTCGTAGTCGGACTACGAAACAGCAACGAGCTCGTAGCAAAAGCACGAGAGTGAAGACTCACATCTGCAAAAAGTTCGATATGAACCCCTGTACGTCCCCACTGGAAGAACGGGAGGAAGGATAGGCCATACTCCACCACGGGGACCAAGTCCGGGCTTGTGGAGGATTGTAAGACAGTGGCGGGCCTTACTGTCAGAAGTTATCAAGCCGCCCATAAGGCCTCCAACATGGCTTAACGACTGCCATTACATTACAGCCGGCACCAACGGCATATCGTGCCTTGCGTAGCACGGAAGCGCTCGAAAAAATGCCACCAGCAGTAGTCACGGGACGGTAACGCATCCTGCACCTGACCGCGTCTGTTGTTACTTCACTCAAGTGATTTATTCCAACCACTCGATTCGACCAGGCCACGGGCGCTTCAAAATCAAAATTACCGACGAGATTTTTTATTACATAAAAAAATCGGATTATTTGATTCCAACTGAGTTGCATTCTTTTTCTGCTTCATTTTTTTGCCCGAATGTTAATCTTAAAGTGAATGGTTACGGGCCGGATATGAGGTACCTTTTACTTCCGAATAGGTAGTAATCAGAGTAATACTCCTTTATAGGTGTATTTTTGTAGTTTATATAATGTAGGTATGTATATATATGTATAAATATATATATTTATATCATTATAATGTGTATTCTAAGTATTCATGTTATTCATTCGGTATTTTCTTAATAAGTTTTTTTTTGTTTCAACTTATACGATGCGATTTTATTAAATTATGATAATTTATTTACTAGGTATAACTCTCTTCGGGCACTACCCGCACTAATATCCACATAACCCAAGGTTAGCTGGAAGAAAATACTCATTAGTATTAAGCTCGCCTTTGTACAAATATGCTTATTGTGCAATAAAGAATTTTCTAATCTAATCTAATCTAATCAAACAGCTTGAAATAAATAATTTAGAGGCATTGAAGAACTTGCACTAAAAATGTTTTGATATAAAAGGAGAGGCCATGGCCAAAGTAAGTAATGAAAAAAGTGTTTTATTTATGTAGCCTGTAAACGTCCCACTACAGGGCACAGGCTTTCTCTCAGACAGAGATTACGGGCTTAATTACCGCACGTTTCTACCGCGGATTGACAATTTTAAACGTTGAGTTAGTTAAAAACCTCAGGCACTCACGTTTCCTCACAATGTTTTCCTTCGCCATCGTCGTCAGGCTATACTAGTCCACTGCTGGACATAGCCCTCCCCTAGAGCGCCACGTTGTGCTATCATAAGGGGTAATGCCCATAATCCCCACGCAAAGCATGCGGGTTGGGGATCGCAGTTCGGTGGAATTGTACTGCAGTGGGCGCTGCTGCCCCCCCCCGGTTTGTGTCACTTAGTCACCTTTTGCGACACCCGCGGGAAGAATTGGGTTGGTGTTATTCTCTAGGCCGACACCACACAGCATTCCTTCGCCATTAGCGAGTGGTATTGCTACTATAACTTGACGAATGTCCATAACTTATAAAATAAAGTCATCGCAAAGTCAGTGCATAAGTACATGCCCGCACTGGGAATTAAACCTGGGTCTCCCGCTTCCGAGTCCATTATTCTACGCACAAGGCTACCGCACGCACAAAATGCCAAACGCAAAAGTTATTCGTACAGGAGTTATGGTTACGGGGTGACTACCAGGCAGGGTCGAGCCTGAAAACGTGCTATTTTTTTTCTACTACTTATACTTTTCATTGAAAGTCAAGATAGTCACGTGATACAAATACGCGCCATACAAATTGGGCTTAAATTACGACGTCACAACCTGCATTTAATGCCTTAAAATATATGAAGTATTTATGAACATCTGAGTTATATCTTAAAATGTTGATTTTGCATCTAGGTACCCCGCTACAAGAAACGTTCAATGAAAAAAATTAATCTATTAAGCTTTTTATAGTTAAAACAAATCTGTTTTACACTCTTATTCAGAATTTTACACTCTCTTGTGATGCCGGAAATCCGATAATCCGATTTTTTTTATTTTTTTGGGTATTTTCTATGGTTTTAAAACAATTATACTCCAATCTAAGTTATTCGCAAGTTCCCCATTAATTGCGACGCCGCTGCTCAACTGTTCGTCGCCAGCTTACTGTAGTTTAATTTTTTCCCGGACAGAAAGCACTTTTTACAAACACGAAAATGGCAATCAAACAGCTTGAAAATAAAAATTCACAGACAATTAAACACCATGCAATTCCTCAACTATCCATGGGAATGTTCTCGTGAGACATAAATCCGAGTTGAGAAGATAAGGCTATCGCCCACGGCGAATTTTTGTCGCGATATAGTGACTCTTTATATATGCCGAAATATTGGTGGCATGAATACCGAAGTTATGAAGTTATTACTTAGTAATTACACCTTTTTAGAAATATAGAAGCGCTTATGGCCTAGGCGAACAGAGTGATTGGAATCAATCGCTTGGTTAAGCAACAACAGGCGCGGTCAGGTATGGGATGGGTGAGCGTTCCGTGACTACCGCTAGTGGAATTTTTCCGAGCGCTTCCGTTCTTCGCAAGGCACGTTAAGCCGTTGGTGCCAGCTGTCGTATAATGGCAGTCGTTAAGCCAGAAACCAGTCGTTAAGAGGCCTTATGGGCGGCTTGATAACTTCTGACAGTAAGGCCTGCCACTGTCTTACAATCCTCCACCAACCCGGACTTGGCCCCCGTGGTGAAGTATCGGCCTAACCCGTGAGACCCGTGCCCCAGCAGTGGGGACCTACAAGGGTTGACAACGACAACGAGACCCGTTTAATACATAACTATACACCTATTTAGATAATTACTATTTATGTTTAGACGTAAATACGTAAAGGTTTTGTGAGTCCACCATCACCACCAAAATGGGAGTTTAAGTAGTGCCGTGAGCGGTTTGGCCAGGATTACTATCATCATCATCGAATACGTAGCACAATGCTGAACCAGTCTTTTACGGCAATTTGGACACACATTACGCTAAATTTTAACACATGTCTTCTCTTGTTTTTTCTGATGTGCTTTTCGTTTTATTTCTGTTGTGGATCATACTATGTCAAATAACTGTATCTTGTTGAATAAGAGAGCCCATTGTTGTTATAATAAGAGACCCCAATTTCAAGCGCTGAGGTCTATGATACCTCAGACAGATATTCAAGTTTTTTTCTTCACAGTTAGCGAGTGGTATGGCTACTTTAACTTTACAAATACACGTTACTTAGAAAACAAACTAAACGACGGCATTCGAATCAATATCCAACCGAATGATAAGCCGGCGTTTTACTGCTCCGCTACCATCAAGGCACGCTTGGTGATTAAGCCCATATAATATCTTCTCTGTTAGTAGGCCTATGCCATACAGCGAAACGTATATAGGCCTTATTATAAGCCGCATTTCTCATGTGAGTGAGTCAAATGAAAGAATATTATATCGCTGCTGTATCGCCACAAAAAGTTGTCGTGGCCGATGGAAGCAAACACGCCCTTGTTCCCAGACGCGTCTCGGAATCCCGGAAATTGCACAGAGGGCTGTGTAATTTTATGCTTCGTCTGTAATTAGAATTTCTCTGTGTATGGGTGTACTTTGAAACTTTATATGACTCTGTTGATTAATCCTGCCATCTTGCCGGGCTATCCCTTTGAAGAGAAAAGTAAATGTTTACTTTTATCATAACTGGCTGAGCCCGGGACTTTTTGCTACGCATAATTTTCGGCATTAGAACTTAAAGAGCTTCGGTAAGCCAGCGGGGAGAACAATGGACTCGGAAGCGAGAGATCCAGGTTCGATCCCCAGTGCGGGCATGTACCGATGACCTTGTTGTGTAAGGTTAGTATTTTAGTGATGTTTAGAGAACCGTGAAGGAAAATAACTTGAGGAAGCCTTAGTTCCGGGGTGTTTAAATACCTTAGCGCTTTAAATTGACAATCCGCGGTATTGGTACTGCTACTAACATTGGTCTCTTTGCATCTACTTAAGGAGATGATTTATACAGCGCCCAGTGGCATCCTCACCCACACCAGATGGGTTAAGGGACCACTCCGATGCTGCAGTGCCTGGGACATGGTTTTATAGATGGTGTAGGCTTGCCCAGCACCTATACCACCCTGACAGCTTAGACGGCCTAGCCCACAGGAAAGACTAGTCAATACGTGCGGAGCCAACCAAGCCGCAGGTTTCCTCACGATGTTTTCCTTCACCGTTAGCGTGTGGTATTGCGACTACAAATTCGCAAATGTACGTAACTTTGAAATTAAACAAAGTCATTGGTACATGCCCGCACTCGGGATCGAACCCGGGGCTCTCGCTTGCCAGTCTAAGGTTCTACCCACTGAGCTACCACCGCTTACTGCTACTATAACTTCACAAATGTACGTAACTTAGAAAACAAAGTTATCAGTAAATGACGGGATTCGAACCTATATCCAACCGAATGATAAGCCGGCGTTTTACTGCTTCGCTACCATCGGGGTACTTCTTCTTTTTCTTCAGGCTATATTAGTCCACTGCTGGACATAGCCCTCCCCTAATGAGCGCCATAGCGCAAGGTTGTGCCATCAATGGGGGGGTAATGCCCATAATCCCCACGCTGGGCATGCGGGTTGGGGATCGCAGTTAAGTGGAATTGTACTGCAGAGGGCGCTGCTGCCCACCCCCCGGTTTGTGTCCCTTAGTCGCCTTTTACGACACCTGCGGGAAGAATTTGGGTTGGTGCTATTCTCTAGGCGGACACCACACAGCAGGGGTGTACGCGCTGTATCGGGGTACGCGTGGTAATTATACCTATTCTCTCTCAAAGATGGCATGTTTCCTGCAGTTGGGCGTATATAAGCTATAATACGCAATAAAAAAATGTTTCTGTTCTTTTCCCTCCTAAATTAATTTAGTTTGGCTTTAAATGTACTTATTGTTTCATTTTAACGATTTGTAAGTCTCACATAGAATTATGAAAACATGTTGACTTTGATTAAATCCTTTAAAGCCGCGTTTTCACGGTCTTAGAACACTCGGACCGAGTGCGCCATCCGAGTAATAGTAATATCCGAGTAACTAATGCTTCTGATTGGACGGTTTTTCGTGACAACGCCAAAATAGCCAATCAGAAGCATTAGTTTACTCGGATGGCGCACTCGGTTCGAGCGTATTAAGACCGTGAAAACGCGTCTTAAGTCCCGAAATATAATTTGCGGAGGTTATTGCAGAGTGGAATGTTTATAAAGAGAGTGTACAAAACTTAGTAAACAGTCTTTAGTACAGACGGAGATTCGAACCCACGACCTCGCTACCATGTCAAAAAATTGTTATGACTTAGCTTTTAGAATATTAATATCAGTCTGTGAGCTGTAAGAATATACCTCGGGCTCTAGAGTAGGCTTCGGTTTTTGCCGATAACACACGAGTGTAATAAGTACTACTTCCTGCTCTGTATAAAACTTTTCTTCACTATTTTGAAAAGTTACGTAAAGTTATAAATAACAATACAAAATAAACCTTACCTTATTGCAATATAACCGGTTTTATCCGATAGTAGCCGAGGTATTTTCTTAAAGCCAACAGACTGTAAGCAGACCCAATGCTAAACTGTCAACAAAAGACTTATACAGAAACTATATCCCACTTTACTGCTATTTGATACGACCAAATAGTTTAGCTAAAAGCATACGGAATTTGCCTCCTTATATATAATCTGTACTCTTGGATTTAAGGGTGTCTTCGCACTGTGTAGACTACACTATACCAGGCGAGCACTCTTTAACCGGAAGAGCTAGCACACATTCTTTTGAACTTTATTTCATAGTGATAAGGTTGAAGTTTAAGGTGGCAACTATAATGTCTCTACGAGGTAAAGGATTAGTAGGTGAAAACTGTGCTTGGCCGTGAACTGCTAAGCTTCAACTTTAGTTTGTTTTATATATTCCATTAAGGTAGTTCGGGGTGCTAATAAGCGCCACCAATGAAAAAGAACCATAACTTCCTTTTCATTTAAAAGTGAACATGAGTAATGTTAACAACTGTGACCACTATTTTTAGAACTAGAACAGTCTAGAACTTAGAATCAATAACCAAGGAATTGAATCACGGCAAAAACGGCTGTTTTTAGAGGAAACCAGTTAAAGTTCTAATCTATTGACTAAAGTTTTAATTATTGGTTAAAGTTTTAATCTATTGTTCTAGACTATAAGTTCTAAAAATTGTTGTCACATTTTTTAACATTTCTCATGTTCACTTTTAGATAAAAACGTATTATAAAATAGGTTATAATACGTTTTTATCTACGTATTATAAAACGTATTATAAAATAGGTTATAATACGTATTTAGTCTAGAACTTAGAATCAATAACCAAGGAATTTAATCACGGCAAAAACGGCCGTTTTTAGAGGAAACCAGTTAAAGTTCTAATCTATTGACTAAAGTTTTAATTATTGGTTAAAGTTTTAATCTATTGTTCTAGACTATAAGTTCTAAAAATAGTTGTCACAGTTTTTAACATTTCTCATGTTCACTTTTAGATAAAAACGTATTATAAAATAGGTTACAATTTTTTTTCCATTGATCTTAAAGCGAACATTTGATCGTCGATCAAATAACCGTTTATGGCTATTATGTTCCTATTATACTACAACTATTATTACGGTTAGTAGGGTACGGCACTAAAGTGGAATATACTTGCTTTATAAGTCTATCTTAGGTCAACAAAAGACTTATAAAACAAGTATATCCCACTTTAGTGCTATTTGATACGACCATATAGTTTATCTAAAAGCATATGAAATTTCCCTCCTTGTATATAATCTGTACTTTTGGGTTTAAGGTCCTATTCCCACTGTGTAGACTAGACTATATTAGGCGAGCACTAGCGGTTATTTAATAGGCGAAAACGTTGCGTGACCATTACCTGCTACGCTGAACTGCTATTCTATTTAATCGAGCATTTGATCGCCGATCAACTTACAACAACCGCTTATGCCTGTAATGTAACTATTATTAGCTACCTATTATTATGGTTAATAGGGTGCAATTAGACAGTGTTTAAATATTTATCACTATTTCCTTTAAACTATCTTGAAGAGTTTTGACTTTCACTACGGCTGAAGAGGAAAAAACGGAAAGTTTATACATCCACCTGTGTGTCTGTCTAGACCCTTTATCACAGACGTATATATATCAAATTGAAATTAAATTTGACTTCAATTAATTTACCTACATTGCCTTGTAATATAAGTGCTGATCACCTACGGGCCGCGCACTTGGCTGAGTCGGACTCCTAGAAAATTGACAAAAGGCGTCAATCTTCAGTAAAAATCCGATCCATCCAAAAAAAAAACGTGTAGACATTTTGCGATATATTCTAACAAGTGAGCGCTCACAGTGTAACTCCACCCCAAAGCCTCAACTATGAAGCCGGCACACACAGGCACGACCCCGCCGCAAAATGCCAGCGTCTAATATGTCAGAGCTGACCGCAACATTCAACGGGAATTAAGGATATTAATGTTGCAATTCCGGTGCCCCTTTTTAGAGTGTAAATTGGGATATTATGCGCCGGCACCGCGCGCCCGTCCTCTGGGATAGTGGGATAGTGTTATGTTTAAGTCGAAACTAGTGGTGCGGCCCGACTTTGCGCATTTATGGTTATAACTGCGGATAAACTCAAACGAGTGTGTTGTATTTAACATAACATAACATTTACCTACAGGCAAATACATTACTTCTGGCCCCACACTAGGATACCCTGTGTCGAACGAACCAGAAACAACGACATCACAAACATGTAAACATCCAAGACTGGGGTTTTTTTTTTGTTTCCAGCCGGGATTCGAACGCGAATATATTGGATCGTAATCCTTCAAATCACTGGCGATGCTTATATATAGTTCTACATTAAACGGATTTAATCAAGAATGCTCGTAGCAGTGGGCTGGTCACATCTGTCGCAGAACCGATGATCGTTGGAGCAGACGGGTTCTCGAATGGAGACCACGACTCGGCAAGCGTAGTGTAGGACGCCTTCCGGCCAGATGGACCGACGACCTGAAAAAGGTGGCTGGTGGTGACTGGATGGCGAAAACGGGAGATCGGGTCTTGTGGCGCACCCTGGGGGAGGCTTATGTCCAGCAGTGGACTGCAATAGGCTGAAATAGATGGATGGTTGGATGACTCGTAGCCCCGGTTGCCTGAGTGATCTTAAACAATCACAAAGGTTAAGCGACACAGGGCGCGTTCAGTGCTTGGCTGGGTGATCGTCTATGACTAACGCTAGTGGATTTTTTACGAGCGATTCCGTGCTTTGCAAGGCACGTTAAGCAGTCGGTGCCGGCTTTCATCGATAGATAGCAGTCGTTAAGCCAAGTCAGAGGCCTCAGGGCGGCTTGAAAACTTTCGACAGTAAGACCAGCCACTAGTCTTGCAAGCCTCCACCAATCCAGACTTTTCCCCCGTGGTGGAGTGTGGCCTATACCTTCCTCGGGGAAGAGACGTGCTCCTCGATGGGGGCATAATGAGTTGATTATGAAATCACTAACGCGCCGGCTTCTGAATTGGGAGGTCGACATCAACCCTCGCATGTCCCCACGGCTGGGGCACGGGTCTCTTACCGCATCGCAGGAAGGTTAGGCCATACTCCACCACGGGGCCTAGTTCGGGTTGATGGAGGATTGTAAGACAGTAGCGGGCCTTACTGTCAGAAGTTATCAAGTCGCCCACGGCTCTGATATGGCTTAACGACGGCTCATAAATAGTTGTAATTAAAGAGTCTAATCAAGAACGTTGCCGACTCCTCGATCGGGAGGTCGTGGGGTGGAATCCAGACATGTACACAGACATGTATGCAGACAGACTTTGCTTTCTAAGTTACGAACATGTGTGAAGTTTTTGTAGCAAGCCACGCGCTAACCGTGACGAAACACATCGTGAGGAAACCCTAGTGTCTGAAGTGTTAACATGACTTAGGGCTTGCTACGTACGAGGCTAAGTGCGGAAATGTCAGATCTGACTAAATAACGGGTCTAATCGCGATTTAACATTGGAATTAAGGTAATTACGTTTTACCTGATAAATAGTCACTATTAAACCGTTTTAATATATAAGTGTGTTTGGATCTGAATATAAGTAACCTCAATTGTTGCCTGTTACGCACCTCCTGCAAGTTGACTGGTAGAAAATGCAATTAGCATTAAGTCCTCAAATAAAGAAAAATAATAATATTAACAAGTAACCTAGGATTGGAGACTTTTATGCATTCCTATTCAAATTCAAATCAAGTTATTTCAACGTAACGAATTTACATTCTGTTTGCTGAATGTCAATGTACAATGCAAAATGTAAGCCGCTGCCTTCGGGCCGTATTGTAGTGGAGAAAAAGGCAGCGGAAAAAAAAACTCCACTCTAACCATTTTTTCTCATGTTATGTTACGTTAAGTTAATTACCTTACCCCCTGTTTTTCGCACGCAAACAATTTGTTAATCTTGGTAACAATGTTTGAACTGTCAGTTTCCTCTAAAGAGCGCAATTTCAAAATAACTGTTAGGTAACTGTTAACACTGAATTTGCCAAAACGAGAAATTGGTAGTAAATCTATTTTCTATTAAGGTTCTCTAGGTAATTGAAAAACCTTAATGTGCCAATTCTGCAAAAAAGAATAGCATAGTTAATAGAATAAAATAGTAAAATACTACATACCTACTAGAATAGTAAAATACCTATGGTTTTTCCAAAGTGTGTATTAAGTAAGTTTACATAAATTACTAACGTTGAATTCCTAATTTCAATATTTCTATATTGCACCGACTATCCGTCTCTAAATTCTTTCTTGTATCCGTCTATGATTGCCTGGAAGAAATTGCTTTTAATAATAATGCCCGCATTTGTACTATATTTTTATATTATTTCTGTTACTGTAATTTCTGTGCACAAAAAAGAATATTGTATGTATCTATTTATCTATATTTATTTTATTAAATGTATTTTGGTATCCCTGACTTGAATTCGTGTAGATATGGTTTTAACAGTACATGAAATTTGTTTCAAAGGCGAACTTATCTCTAACAGAGATCTTTTCCAGCCAACCTTAGCATTCGGTGTTTAAATTAAGATAGATAAGTGAAATTACTTGCAGAGTCCATTTAGGAGCCACTTTGTTTTACTAATAAATTATAGTCTGTTAGCTTTTAGAACATACCTCGGCTACTATCGGATAGAATCGGATATATTCATGTAATAAAAATATCGGAACTAATATGACACTTAATTTTGAAATCGGAACTAATATGACACTTAACTTCGAAATTGAAACTCGATCATCAGTACGCAAACCGGCGAAAATTGGCGAAAACCGAAGCCCACTCTAGAGCCCGACGTATATTCTAAAAGCTAACAGACTATACTTGATTCGTTGGATTCTACACGAAAAAAATAAATCATTTTTGTCGTACCCTATATATAAACTAACATTTCAAAAAAATACCTTGACAATTTTTTGCTGTTTCTACACGACGCGCTGTGATTCGCAAAATCTTCTGCCGTAGTGAGTAAGGTGCCTTAGAATAATACCATAACTAACACTGAATAAGGAAAGCGACGACCAACGCGTTTGTACAGCGCTTTACCAGTAAACCTTTACAATTTGTTGCAAAGTCGTCTTTAACGTAAGGGATTAGAGTGCACGCGTGTATAGGCGGATACGCTGACGACTGTAAATTCACCTCAGACGTAGAGGCCAACAGATAATTGGTATACTAACCATTGGGCCGAGTTCTCACTTGGGTATTTATTATACGTTTACTGCCTAGATGCGTATGTAATAGGTCTGGTAATTTTATTATAACGGACACGTCATAAGGGACTTAGAATAGGGTAAGATACTTGTTACCTATGTGTGCTTAAGCTGTATTATTTAGACAGACAGGTAAGTAGGGACTGAAGCAAAATTGTCGGTGATTATGTAAGTATGATGTTATATTTATGGGGCTGCAGGGAGTAACACTATATGATATATATTTTTTTACAGATGGAATTTGCAAAAAATGTATGAAATATATGAAGCACTATCTCAAGGAATCTATCACTTGAAAAACCTATTTAGACGCTAAAAATTTCACCCATGCCGGGATTCAAACCCGAATACCGGCATGGGTGAAATTTTTAGCCTCTAAATAGGTTTTTAAATTTGTCCTTAGCAGGGGTTAGTGCATTAAAAATAAAAATAGTATAATCTATCACTTGAGTTAAGCAACAACAGGCGCAGTCAGGTGCAGGATGGGTGACCGTCCCGTCACTACCGCTAAAAGCATTTTTCCGAGCGCTTCCGGGCTTTGCAAGACAGGTTAATTAAGCCGTTGGTGAGGGTTGTCATGTAATGGCACTCGTTAAGCCACGTCAGAGGCTTATGGGTGGCTCGATAACTTCTCACTACCCTCCACCAACCCGGACTTGGCCCCCGTGGTGGAATATGGCCTAACCTTCCTGCGATGCAGGAAGAGACCCGTGCCCCAGCAGTGGGGACATACAAGGGTTGACAACGACAACGAGATCCGTTTAATATATAACTCTACACCTATTTATACAATTACTATATGTTTAGACGTAAATACGTAAAGGTTTTGTGAGTCCACCATCACCACCAAAATGGGAGTTTAAGTAGTGCCGTGAGAGGTTTGGCCAGGATTACTGTCATCATCATGATCGAATACAGCGCCCGAGCAGTGGGGCCATACAAGGGTTGATATCATATCGTCTGAAATAATCTCTCAATGATGTTAATAGACGTTTTGAGGAACCATAAACATAGCCGTGAACCTAAGGCAAATATCAGAGGACTTTGTTACCACCAAAGTTAAAATTACTCGTAGTGAGATTCTGAGAGTAGAATGAGAATGCTTATGCCCTATAATGAAGAATGAAGCGCTCGTGGCCTAGGCGAACCGAGTGATTGGAATCAATCACTTGGTTAAGCAATGACAGGCGCGGTCAGGTACGGGATGGGTGAGCGTCCCGTGACTACCGCTAGTGGCATTTTTCCGAGCGCTTCCGTGCTTCGCAAGGCACGTTAAGCCGTTGGTGCCGGCTGTCATTAATGGCAGTCGTTAAGCCATGTCAGAGGCCTTATGGGCGGCTTGATAACTTCTGACAGTAAGGCCCGCCACTGTCTTACAATCCTCCACCAACCCGGACTTGGCCCCCGTGGTGGAGTATGGCCTAACCTTCCTGCGATGCAGGAAGAGACCCGTGCCCCAGCAGTGGGGACATACAAGGGTTGATAACGAATGCCCTATAAGTATAATTTTGTTGAATATGTGAAAAATACTTTGTTGAATATGTAAAAAATACTTTGTTAAATTCCGCCAAAAATCACACAAGCACGATGCGGTTAGTTAATGCACCCCCCTCCCTCCCACTTTTAATGGTGCATTAACTAACCGCATCGTGCTTGTGGGATTTTTGGCGGAATTTAGCAATGTAATTTTCGCATACTAGTGCTATTATGGACATCCGTAAAGTAACGCCTGATTCCATAAAAAAAATTATTGAGTATAAGGGCTTGTTTCACAATCTGCAAAAAAAGTTTCGGATAAGCTATCCGCAACCAGGGCTGCCGTTTGTTCTAAATTTGAAGCCATAAACAAACACACGCAATATAGGAATATTTATTTAAATTTAGAACAGACGGCAGCCCTGGTTGCGGATAGTTCATCCGGAACTTTATTTGCAGATTGTGAAACAGACCCTAAATCTGCAACTCTGGCGCAAAGGCACTTGACTCGACCTATATTCCTGAACACCAAAGCGTCTAACATCTTCCACATACGAGAATTAGTCGCTGAGTGGCCGCACCTCATTTAGTCAAGTCGGCCTGCTTCAGCTACAGAATACGCCACGTCAAGAAGCTGGACTCGACACAAGTGGATTTTTAAAGAAATGAAATGAAAAGGTTTTATTCAAAGTAGCGCAGGTACTGCGGCTTAATGAACGTTACAATTCAAAGTAATTCATTCAATAATCCGCAGTATCTGCGCTACGGAAGTATTGATAGCATCACATCAAATTATACTAATATTATAAAGGCGGAAGTTTGTGAGTGTGTATGTTTGTTACTTCTTCACGTCTAAACGTCTGAAGCGCTTTTAATAAAATTTGGAATGGAGTTAGCTGACACCATGGATCACCACATAGGCTACTTTTTTTGGTAACGGCCACACTATCGCGATAACGCGAAGATTTGCGTTGTCGCGACATGTCTGGCCAAAAAATTCGTCCTATCGCGAATCATCATCGCGAATACAAACACCCTTCGCGCCGCCGTCGGTAAAATGCCGCACATCAAAGGGTTTTATGGCCCAAAGGCGAAAATCTTCTTAAGATGTGGTCAAGCTCTTCGCCGTAGAGCGAACACGAAATGTTGTCGCGACAACGCGAACACGAATCTTCGCCTTCAAGTGTGGCCGCAGCATTACTGCATTAAAATCTGACTTCCATGGGAAAAACGATATGCAGCAGGTAACACCGTGGGACACAGCTATCACAATAATATTATAAAGGTGTATATTTGTTAATTCTTCACGTCTAAATAGTTGGAGCAATTTTAATAAAATTTGGTATAGAGTTAGCTGACAGCCAGAATTAACAAATAGGCTACTTTTTTCGTGCCCCTGGCTTTAGGAACCACTGGGGTCTGGGGTGTTCAGGGCAAAGCCTTTATTAAAAAGGTAGGTCGTCGTCTGAGGAACCGTGGCTTGGACTACCCCTCCGGAGCATATATGATGCAAAGGATATCCCTAGCAGTGCAACGCGGTAATGCTGCCAGCGTTATGGGAACCTTTGGGTCGGATATGTCTCGGGCCGGTTTGATTGACTAATTTTATTTTGTTTGTATTGTGCGTGTGTAATTTTGTTTGTTGTTGTTTTTTTTGTTTAATTGACTATTGTGCTTATTTATTAGTATTTTATATGATTTGACGACACTGTTGTGGATTTCTATAGTTTAAGTTATCTTCTATAATCTTTCGAATCTTTTTAATTCGGGAAAAACTCCCGCGTGTAACACCGCGGTGCACAGCTAGTAATAATATACGTTCAATGCGTCCATTTGCGTAAGAGTCTCGAGATTGAAATGGAAATGGGCGGGACACCTTGGCACCGCAAATTTTAAAAAGAGAACACCGCAGTTGGGCTCAAACAAAATATGCAAAAAAATCTGTTAAGCAATATTTAGTAAAATCCAGCGAAAGGCACAAGGTGAATGGATATGCAGTGTGCAGTGTTCAATACAATAATTTAAAGTCAATAACTTTCACTAATCATTGCAGAAATAAAAATAATAAAAAAATGTATCATTCATAAACGGGATTAAATCAAATTGAATTCTTCTTCTTCTTCTTCAGGCTATATTTAGTCCACTGCTGGACATAGCCCTCCCCTAATGAGCGCCATAGTGAAAGGTTGTCCCATCATTGGGGGGTAATGCCCATAATCCCCACGCTGGGCATGCGGGTTGGGGATCGCAGTTTTGGTGGAATTTTACTGCAGGGGGCGCAGCTGCCCACCCCCCGGTTTGTGTCCCTTAGTCGCCTATTTAATATTGAATTAGATTTAATATTGAATTAGACGACCTCTGTGGCGTAGCGGTAGCGCGTCTGCCTACCATGCAAGAGGTCCCGGGTTCGAATCCCGGCTGGAAACAAAAAAAAAGTCCAGGTCTTGGATGTTTACATGTTTGTGATGTCGTTGTTTCTGGTCCCCACGACACAGGGTATCCTAGTGTGCGGCCAGAAGCAATGTATGTGCCTGTATGTAAATGTTATGTTATGTTAAATTAAAATGATGATGATACGTCATTTTACGGACGAGAATGCTTGTGCCAACTGCAGGACACAGGCCTTCTTGTTGCGCAAGATTGCGTGGGCGTTCCCACGACTCCGTCGTACGGCGTGAGAAGACACACCACGGGGTTTTAGCCGGTAAGAGTCCGGTATAACCCTGTAACCCTGTCGCCTTCCCCATCCCAGCAGCAGGGTATTCATGAGAATTTCCCCGTGAAAAAAGGCACAGGTCTCCTTGTGGAGAGAGAGAGTATTATGCTTAATCACCACCCGTGCCCACCGCGGATTGGCGATTTCAAGCACTGATAATATGTGTACACCTCGGAGTCTCAGGTTTCCTCAGCATGCTTGCCTTCACAGTTTGAAGGAGTGATGCCCTCTATTGCACAGTGTTTGTTCTTGGATGTGCAAATTCGTGGCAATTCACACATTGACGGCCTCGGTGGCGCAGCGGTTTGGCACGCTGACTGTAAAACCGAAGGTCTCGGGTTCGATCCCCGGCCGGGTTAATCTAGGAAACGAACTTTTCTAGTTTATCTCGGGTCTTGGATGATGTCTCTGTACTTATTGTATTAATCTATCGTCAAGGTGCTAACACCTGTAACACAAGTCATCTATTTGTACTTACTATAGGGCTAACGAGATCTGTGTGATATGTCCATCAATATTTATTATTATTATTTATCAGTAAGTGCACACGTACGTTCCCATTAACAAAAAAATCCCATGAATTCTTTATGAGATTGAAAAAAAAAAACAATTTATCACAAGATTACCACCTTTTTATTGTAAGAGAAACCAGGGTTGACTTCGAATGACGTGTTTCAGGAATTATGCATTTTATATGGTAGTTATGTACAGACATAGAAAACCTGCCTGAGCAATACTTCTGACGCCGCGCAGATCCAGCGCTTGAAGCGCAGGTGGGCCGCCGCTCGACGGGCCGTCTACCGCGCTCGTTAAGCGAAGAGCGCTGCAGCGCTGAGCGTCAAATTGGACACTCGAATGTCGACCAATTTGTGCTTCGCCCTGGCCGTCGGCGCCGGGTCGGTGGGCAAGTCGACACGTTTCTGGAATAGTATATTAATAGTAGTGCGGAAAGGCTGTCTTTGCAAAGAGTTCCGACAAATGTCTACCCGAGCCGAGGCGCAGCTGAAGGCGAGGGTTGACAGTCGGAACAAGTTGCAATGACGGTTCCGCACGTGTACTGAACGACTATTTTTAATACAGTTGCGAAAAAATTATGGAATTTCTTAAAATAAAATTATTTGGAAAATGGTGCCAACCGTAAAAGAATACCTACCTATAAGCAGATATTTTTTTTCCTCACCCATTCTGGTAGGCAAAGGAAACTATTCCCAATACAGACAAGTCTTCACTAGATTTTTTTATTGATATGAAATGAAAATGATATTTAATGAGATGAAATGAAAAAAAAAAACCATTAATAAAGTAATGAAACAAATTAGTTGCTTCTTTTTAGAAATATACGTATTAGCATGAATCAAAAACTTCTATGATTTTTTAATAAAAACTTCATGGTTGGTTTTTTTTAATAGACAATATTTTGACAGTTGGGAAAGAGAACGCACGAGTGCGGGAAAGGTAAAAAAAAAGCACGAGTGTGTAATAGCCCACATCCCGCACGCTATACGTCCCTGCAATACGCCACTTTTTGAGCAACTGTATTAAGAAGGTTAGATCGAGTTTTAAGTCGACAATGAAGATTATAGTTTTGTACATAAATAAAAAATAGAAATAAAAATTTTTTATTACAGATTACGAAAAATAATAGAAAATAACAGATTACCTTCTGGACAAGCTAGTCCATTGAAATGATTAGACAGTTTTCGGATTACAAACTGTTTTTAATATAGGTAATTTTTACATGGGTTTTCGAATTAGAATGGTGTCCCGACACAACCGTTCGCGCTAATTGTTGCGGTAGGTGGGGCGACATCGTGCACATTTGCCTTTGCTTCATCTCTGCTTCGCCCGCAGGAAAGTATAGCGTTCACACGCTTCTCGCGTGAACACCTTCCTCAGGGAAGAGACCCGTGCCCCTCGGTAGCGAGATGAAGGGTTGATAATGATGATGATGATATTGGAAAATAACGTTTAACTATCGTCCGAACTACACTAAGAAATCCTATATTGCAGCCGCTCTAGTACGTTTCGCTGTCATAATTAGCAGTGGAAAGCGTACTAACGGAAATAATACTAAAAATATTGTATGTGTGTGTGTGTATACATATGTGTGTATGTGTGTGCGTGTTACCAATGCCAACATTACCATTGTCGGTAATGGATGGGCAAGAATTTTATACCTATTGTTTTCTAAATGGTATCCTTTTTTAAGTAAATTAAAATTTAATAGTGACGGGATCCAACGCAATAAGAGGCATGAGTATGGAGCCATAGGACTATTTATTTGTGCCTTTCGGGGTCGAGACTTTGGGGCCATGGGTTCCGGAGGCGCGACTCCTCTTTAAGGAGATCTCGTCGGTCGACGCTTCAGAGTGCTTAGTGCTAGTTTGACAGATCCAATCGAATAACTTTACTACCGCGTTAATCGAGCATTGAGTAGTGAGTATGAGTAAGTTAACCGTTCGAACTGGCAAAACGCTGTCACAGTACCTACAACTCGCACTCGCGTTTATTCGTGTTTTGGCTGGTAAACGTGTTCACTTCTCAACGTGAACCATACAACTCGCACTCAGCAATTTTAATTTCCATACTTGTTGCTAGGTGGCGCTTTCTCGATGCCATAGAAATATGAGTTTACGTTAACGCGATCGAGTAGTTAAAAAACTCGCACTAAGCACTCAGAGTGCTTAGTGCGAGTTTGACAGATCCAATCGAATAACTTTACTACCGCGTTAATCGAGCATTGAGTAGTGAGTATGAGTAAGATAACCGTTCGAACTGGCAAAACGCTATCACAGTACAACTCGCACTCGCGTTTATTCGTGTTTTGGCTGGTAAACGTGTTCACTTCTCAACGTAAACCATTACAACTCGCACTCAGCAATTTTAATTTCCATACTTGTCGCTAGGTGGCGCTTCCTCGATGCCATAGAAATATGAGTTTACGTTAACGCGATTGAGTAGTTAAAAAACTCGCACTAAGCACTCTGGAGACCCGACGGCGGGTGTTTACTTTGGCCAAAGGTTAAGCCTCGTCATACAGCGAGGTAAGGCTGCCAGCCTTCTTGGTACTCTGCCGCCCGACAGCGATCTGGCTCAAATATTTTATTTTAATTAGAAAATATGTTTTAGGTTTAGTTCCGTTTTTATATTTATAGCCTAAGGCTGGGCGCATGCTGAGACGCAGGCGACGCAGCACAGCGCAGCGCAGGGCAGCGCAGATTTTGTAAAGCATGTAACGTTATTGAGCAACGTACGCTGCGGCGCATGCACGTGCGACGCAGACATGTGTCTGCCCTTGTAGTGCCGACACAGATTTCTACGCGACGCGTGCACGTCGAGGCGTGTTTACTAACGATTTTGTTGCAATGACAGAACATTTAATTGAATTAGTTCAATGTGATCCTTATTTGTATGATACAAATCATCCAGACTATTAAAAAAAGACATTGAAAGAGTTATTATGGGTGAGAATTGCCAAGGAATGGAGCGAATAGTTGCGTGGTAGCATGCGGTGGGGGCCTATGTCTGCCTCAACTGCCCTGCCCTGTACTGAACTGTGCTGCCCTGTGCTGCGCCGCCTTTGTCTCAGCATGCGCCCAGCCTAAATAGTGAAAACAGATATTTAAGAACAGAGTGCATAACTACTATTTTTCCTTAATGTAAGTTTGTTATTTGTATTTGTGAAATCCCTTTCTAGTATTATGTAGGTATATTTTTCGTTCAAGTCCTATGTTTTTTTTTGTGTATGTTTATTTTTATTTATTTCATATTTATGTAACGTTTATGTATGTGTATTAACTATAAAATAATATGTTATCTAATATTGTTTAGTTGCGCCGACTACCCGTAATTCAGTTTCCGTTTCTTCTTTTCCGTCAATGGTTGTCTGGAAGAAATTACTTTTAGTAATAAGGCCGCCACTTTTACTGTACTGTTATTTTATAATTCTCTTATGTAATCCCTGGTGTACATGCAATAAAGAATATTCTATCTGTGTTTTTGTTATTATACAAAAAAAATATACTAGCAATACCATTCAGTGAAGGAAATGAGTGTAAGAAAACCTGACTGTTTGAGGTGTACCACAGCTCTTAAAATTTAAAAACCTACCTGCTCTGCACGTGTGGTGATTAAGCCTTTCTGAAATGTATCTCATCATTATCATAAACCCATTATGTCCCCACCGAGGGACACGGGGCACTTCCCTAAGGAAGGTATAGGCTATCCACCACGGAGGCCAAGTCCGGATTGGTGGAGGTTTGCAAGATTTGCAAGGCTGGTCTTACTGTCAGAAGTTTTCAAGCCGCCCTGAGGTCAACGACTTAAGCCAAGTCAGAGTATCTCGTTTCTTTGCAACAGTCTACAACTGTGTCGATAGCAGCCAGGACCCTCCCGGTACAGTGTAGGTTGTGTCAATAACGCAGTAGTCTCCGGCAGAGTCTCTTTGAGGCGGATATTTTTGAGAGGTATCGCTTTTTGAGCCACTAGACAGGTTTTTAGAGGGAATTGAAAGATTCTCGAGCGAGAACTGTGGAGATTTTCAATTTTAACTCGCGAAAAATATGAAGTTGGAAAGGCAAACCATGTCGTGGGAAATTACATACTTTACTTTGTTGCACACAAACATTTTACACGACTTGCATAAGAAATAACGTAGTAACATAACATAACATTTACATACTAGCACATACATTGCTTCTGGCCCCACACTAGGATACCCTGTGTCGTGGGAACCAGAAACAACGACATCACAAACATGTAAACATCCAAGACCTGGGCTTTTTTTTTTTTGTTCCCAGCCGGGATTCGAACCCGGGACCTCTTGCATGGTAGGCAGACGCGCTACCGCTACGCCACAGAGTATTTCTTAAGGTTTCGTGATACTCATACATAGTTATATATTAAACGGGTCTTCTTCTTCTTCTTGAGGCTATATTAGTCCACTGCTGGACATAGCCCCTAACGAGCGCCATAGCGCCCTGTCTTCAGCTAAAAGCTAATCGGGCATGGGAAACATGTTTTTTTTTTGTTTTGGACTTTATTTCAAGTTCATCGAACAGATAGGGGATGTATTAGCAAAGGGAAAGGTAAATGTACCCGGAACCGGCGTGATAAGCGAAGGTGATCTGTTAGGATCGTGGCAAGTGGCAGTCCCTGGTCTCTGCCTACCCCTCTGGGATACAGGCGTGAGGTTATGTATGTATATATGTACAAGTTCATCATCATTAGCAACCCACCTGTACCCACTTCAATGCTATTGCCTTATCAAGGGGCACTGCAACTGCTGGGGCACTGGTCTCTTCCTGCGTCCAGAGGCCGTATGGGCGGTTCGATAACTTCTGACTACTGTCAGTCCCGCCACTGTCTTACAAACCTCCACCAACCCGGACTTGGCCCCCGTGGTGTAGTATGACTTAACTTTTCTTTAACGCAGGAAAAAACCCGTGCCCCAGCAGTGAGGACATACAGGGTTGATATCAACACACATTATAATTTTTTTTTTAAACATTTACATACAAGCACATACATTGCTTCTGGCCCCACAGTAGGATATCTTGTGTCGTGGGAACCAGAAACAACGACATCACAAACATGTAAACATCCAAGACCTAGGCTTTTTTTTGTCCCCAGCCGGGGTTCTAGCATCCAGGACTTCTTGCATGGTAGGCAAACGCGCTACCAGGATGCCACAGAGCATCGATCGATCGATGTTTTGCTCCATAATAAGGGTTAAGAGAATTTAATTGCAACTGACACTGCGGTTTCCCGCGATTTTTACCCCCAAAAAAGAACAGAAAAAAGCCTTTAACTTTTAACAATCATTGCAGCCAATTTCACGGAAGCTCGTCCAAACGCGCGCCTCGATAAATTTCCCAGAACCGCGAGCGCCATTTTGAAAAAAACGACAGAGTAAACAAACTTCGATACAAGACTTAACTCCATCTCATCGCTCGGACAAGCGTTTAAGTGTCCGGGAAGTTTTTCCATGAAATCTTTCCCGGGAAAGTTTTCCGGTAGCGGGAAAATTTCTCGGCGAGCCACTTACCTCGGCCGCTTTGCAACTAATTAGGCTCAATTTCAATTAACGGGATCTATCAGGCTGAGTTTCGTGGGGCTAAGAGATTTTTTTGCTCCGCAAAGTTACAGGTCAACTTGAAGCAGCAGTGAGTACGTCTTTGAACACAAACTAAAAAAAATGGCTTATCGAGCGGTGTTTTTATTCGTACGACGAATGCCTAATCTGTAAAAGTGACAAAGCATCTCTGCTTAGTCACTTATAGCTTATAAGATTTAGCGTATTTTAAATATCGTAGCTTTTTAACGCTTATTTAGCAGAATTTAGCATAATAATTAGGTAATTACTCTATGTACCTATTATTATAATTTTTTGTCTTTATTATAAAATTTATAAAATATCATGTACTTTTACACATATACACAGACCAAGTGTAACTGAACGACCTCACAGACTGAATTCTTATGATATTGACATGACGTAATACTTGTTTTTTTGTTTTTTTTTTTTATGACATTTGTAAATTTGACTTTATTGTTATTTCGAAATTGGATTGTAATTACGGAGTTTAATCTTGACTTGTAATGAATATTACTATATTAATGAATATTGACAGCCTCGGTGATGCAGAGGTTTGGCGCTCTGACTGTAAAACCGAAGGTCTCGGGTTCGATCGCCGGCCGGCTCAATGTAGAAAACGAACTTTTCTACTTTGTCTCGGGTCTTGGATGGTATCTATGTACTTATTGTATTAAATCTATCGTCGAGTTAGCACCTATGACACAAGTCATTTAGTTGTACTTAGTATAGGGCTAACGAGATCTGTGTAATATGTCTATGAATATTTATTTATTTATTATCAATAAATGTTGTCTATGGCTACGTCTATGAAATGGATTGGCAAGTTATCATGTCTCGTGGACGATCCTGACACACTGCGCCAATAATATCAATAAGAGTATTACTATATTTTGGTTTCAAACATCACACAATAAAGAGCTGCCTTAAAGTGGGGTAAGCCCAAAAAGCGGTGGCAGCGAAGTAATGTGCATTTGTCAAATTTTAGTAGCAACCCGCTAACTGTAGATAGATAGAATATTCTTAATTGCATATACACCAGGGATTACATGAGAGACTTAAAAAATAACAGTATAGTACAAGTGGCGGCCCTATTACTAAAAGTTATTTCTTCCAGACAACCATTGACGACAATACGGGTAGTCGGCGCAACTAAACAATGTTAGACAACATATTATTTTATAGTTGATACACATACATAAACGAATATAACATTGATACATATACATAAACTGTAAAAGAAAACCTCGAGAAGGAACCCTAGCGTCTGAAGTGTTAACGTACGTCAGTGCTTGCTTCATAGAATGGCCCAACTATGATCTTAAGTGCGGAAATCTCAGGTCTAACTAACTGTGGGCCTAAACGAAACAGGTCTTTCGGTCTTCGAGATAGATCTTAAGACATTTTTTATGTATCCTCTACAATTCCCACCGCAGGCACAGGCCTTTTCTCGAAAAGATAGAGCATGGGCTTAAATACCCCGCGTGCCCACTGCGAATTGTCAATTTCAAGCACTGAGATATTTGATCACCTCAGCGACTCAGGTTTCCTTGCGATGTTTTTCTTCACTGCTAGCGAGTGGTATTACTACCATAAGTTCACAACTGTACGTAACTTAGAAAACAAAGCCATTAGTGCTTGCCCCCATTGGGAAGCGAACCTGGATCTCTGAGTTCATTGTTTTGCCCACTATATAGAATTTAGACTACTAGTTCAATTAGTTAATCTACACTAGTTCTATAGAATTTAGGCGCTATAGAGCTCAAATTCTCAAATCTGAAATCGGCAGTATTACCCATTGACCTCCTAGACGTCGTAAACTCGAAGCTCACAGCGGTAATCGACCCTAGACTCTATCTACACCTCACACGAGCAAATAACAAAGAGACAAACCAATATAGACCAGGGCACGGCGTTGACAATCGTGCGTCATAATAAGGTGCGACGAGGCCAATTTAGACTTTGTGAATCACAAAAATTGTGTCAAAATTCACTGACTGAAATTCTATTTACTCATAATACTTTCACGCCTTAATGTCTTTCTATTATTATCATCTCAGAATAAACATTCCGAGATAACGAGATAATAATTATTATATTTAATAGTGATTAAATGATAGTTAATGCTGTGTGGTGTCGGCCTAGAGAATAGCCCCAATCCAAATTCTTTCCGCGGGTGTCGTAAAAGGCGACTAAGGGACTCAAGCCGGAGGGTAGGCAGCAGCGCCCCCTGCAGTAAAATTCTACCAAACTGCGATCCCCAACCCGCATGCCCAGCGTTACCCCCTGGTAATGCCGGGGGTAATGCCCTCCGGGGATTATGGGCATTACCCCCTAATGATGGCACAACCTTGCGCTCATTTGGGGAGGGCTATGTCCAGCAGTGGACTAATATAGCCTGAAGAAGAAGAAGAAATGATAGTTAATATTATCCCGTGGTAGAGTATTGCCTAACCTTCCTGTGATGCAGAAGAGATCCGTGCCCCAGCAGTGGGGACATACATGGGTTGATATCGAATAGTTATTTAACCTAATAACAAAGAGACAAACCTATTATAGACCATGAGCTCGCCGTAGAGAATTCACGTCAGGTAAACAAGGTAAATTTAGACTTGTAAATCACAAAATAATTAAAAAAAAAATATTTAAAAAATAAAAGAACCCGACTGCAGTGATAAATCAACTGAAAGGGAAAAAATAAGATAATTTTATTTTCAAATGCTAATGTCGAATCAGAAGAGTTCATGCTGCTTTACTTGAGGGACCAAATAATATAACTTTATAAGCATTATTTGCTCAAACTGTTGCATTTATTATTTTATATAAAATGTTGCAGTCGGGACCCATTACTGTTTGTTTAAAGTCCTCTAATGGGTCCCGACTGCATCATTTTATATAAAATAATAAATGCAACAGTTTGAGCAAATAATGCTTATAAAGTTATATTATTTGGTCCCTCAAGTAAAGCAGCATGAACTCTTCTGATTCGACATTAGCATTTGAAAATAAAATTATCTTATTTTTTCCCTTTCAGTTGATTTATCACTGCAGTCGGGTTCTTTTATTTTTTTAAATATTTTTTTATTTTTGACCTTTTAGTGACTCAGTAAAACGATAAAATTTAAAGGTCCATCTGTTCTGTTTACATGCTTTAAATCGTTATATTATTTTATGTCCTAAATGAATTTTAGTTTATTGCTTTATTTTCTTTTGTTCGACAATGGACATGTCTCGGCAAATCATAAATATTTTTACTGATATACTTGTTTGATATAGTCATAGGTACCACCTGCCTGCATTAAAAATTTATGTCGTACGATATTTTTTAGCTAGTATAATGAATATGGTCTAATGGTGTTAAACTATCTAGAATATTTGCAAAGGAAACGACAGATTTTTTTCTTTATTATCCTTACATAAATTGTCTGTTTTTTATGTAGTCTAAAAACGCTCCACTGCACCTAGTTATTTAATGTTAACGATTGTAGGTGGGGACTGGAATAGTCACGAATTACCTCTTCGACCTGAACGGCGCTCAGCTTTCGACATCTCCAGAGTAGAATTCTTCGTGCTTGCATTGCTGGGCCCAGTCTTCGGTCTCGCTAATTACTTAGAATAAGGACTTTTAAATGGGAACATAAATGGTCTGAGCCTTCAGCCGCGGCCTGTACAAAGGCGCGACAGGTTTCCTCCTAACAGCAACTTTAAGTAACTGTCGCGGCCTTCGGCCGCGCTAATAGTCTCTCCATTTGGCATCAGCGTAAATAGAGCTCAGCATTTGGAATCGCCGTGGGAGTATTCCTCTAGCCCGCTTCACAGCCTTCGGCCGTGCCGCGACCTGTAATGAGCTCGGCCTTCAACCTCGTCGCGGCAAGTTTCCTCGCACCCGCATGATGGGGCTCGGCCTTCGGCCTGGCGTAGTTATTTAGAGTTGTGGCATCGGCGTGGAGACTTACAAAATCTTGGTTTTCTGAATGCCAAAATATTACCGGTATTAAAATGAAACTATAACAAATTCATCTTGAGGTGGCCCCCTAAAGCATTGAAAAAATTTACTGAATATTTAGGTGTAGATAAGCAATCTTTGGTCTCACAAGTGAACAGGAAACCTAACACAAAATCATAATCTTATTTTCGGAGGAAAAAAAGATAAAATTCGTTAAGATGAATAGAGCTAGATTTTTTTAAAATTTCATGGGTCCTACGATACGAGGTCACGGAGGATCCGTCTTCGGTTACCAGTGAGAGCGTTCAAATATTTTTTTATCATTTATTGTTTCTTCTTTGAACCCAGCTTGTCTGACTATGACCGCACAGGCGAAAAGGAGTTACATGCTACACTTTATATATTTTGTTCAGTTAGTTTTGGTCTAAGTGTCAGTAGGAAATTAATATCAGTGTTAAGAAATTAATTATTTTTTCTCAAACATGCTCGGAAATGTTTGTGTTATTACCATGAAATTAAGCCACAAAGTTTCTCTTTTATGGCTCCCGCCTCACTTTACTAGCCTAAGCCAGTAAAGTAAGTATGAAAATCCATTACCGTCCGCTGCTCTAACTTTTTAAATTTACTTACTAAAATTAAACTGACGAAGGAAAAATTACATACAGCCAACCACCTACTAAGTTATGTAAGCATACTTAGATTAACAAAAAAAAACAATCTGTGGTATTGGTTTTTGTGCGGTTAAACATGGTGCTCAAATATGTTAGTGTATTTAAAAACCTATTTAGAGGCTAAAAATTTCACCCATGCTGGGATTCGAACCCGCAACCTCTGGCTATCCGTACCAGCGCTCTACCAATTGAGCCAATGGGCGACTCACGGCATCAGTGAAATTTCGAACCTCTTTACAATATTCTCTGTATTACGTACAGGCAGCGACATCTGACTTAAGCAAATTGCATTACTTACAGCCCCGACTACCTACTTTGCAGTTAGGTTTAACATCGGAACGATATCACTCTACCCACATGATTACACTATTTTAATTTTTAATGCACTAACCCGTGCTAAGGAACAAATTTAAAAACCTATTTAGAGGCTAAAAATTTCACCCATGCCGGGATTTGAACCCGCTACCTCTGGCTATCCGTACCAGCGCTCTACCAATTGAGCCAATGGGCGACTCACGGCATCAGTGAAATTTCGAACCTCTTTACAATATTCTCTGTATTACGTACAGGCAGCGACATCTGACTTAAGCAAATTGCATTACTTACAGCCCCGACTACCTACTTTGCAGTTAGGTTTAACATCGGAACGATATCACTGTACCCACATGATTACACTATTTTTATTTTTAATGCACTAACCCGTGCTAAGGAACAAATTTAAAAACCTATTTAGAGGCTAAAAATTTCACCCATGCCGGGATTCGAACCCGCAACCTCTGGCTATCCGTACCAGCGCTCTACCAATTGAGCCAATGGGCGACTCACGGCATCAGTGAAATTAAAAAAATAAAAAGGCGGCAAACCAAACTATTATTTCTTAATTACCTAGTGATTATTTTAATATTAATATTTCCTCGCATTGTTTGAGAAAAGCATTATACAATCCTCGGCCGGAACAGGGATTGCAGGACTCGTTCTAGACGGCTTCGTCTACGACTCGGCCGTCTATCCCAAACTCGTCCAGCAATCCCTTACTTCTCAGCCTCTGCAGTAATGTATTATTATTATTACCCCCTATGAGGTTGATATTTCTTAAATTAATGAGATAAACGAATGGCGTAGAAAGAAATAAACACTTTATAGGCATTATTTCTTTCAGCACTTATACCGTTTCTATAGACGGTTTTTTTACATGTAGAGCAAAGCTGATATTATGTAAATTTATACATGTACTAGAATAAATATATGCCAGCGCCATCTAGTGGCTAAAAGTGGTACTGTAGGACAGGGTTTCAGCAGACAAGAAGAGAAACGTTGTTTCAGCACGACAGCACGTACTTAGGGATCTATTTATTGAAGCAGTATGAAGCTTACTAAGGATTACGGATTAGTAACTGTACTACTCGCACCACAGCGCAAAGCGAGGTATATTACCTACGTCACTAGTCGTGCCAATTATTAGTGGACAGTCAGTATTGGTCGAGGTGATTCGCAAGCGCTCAAATACTATCCAACTTTGTTTAATATTATGTAGGGCCTTCGGACAAAACCATACCGCAACTTAGAACACAAACAGTGCCATCTGTGGTTGGGTAGAGGAACTAATGTTACAGTACTTTAATTACTTAGAAGTGAATATTATTTGTGTTGCGATTGTTCTCTATTAATGGTGATTTAATGTAATCAACGACACCCGCAAAATTCTCTTTTAAATACTTTGCACGTGTTAGGCGTAGTTAAACAAAATTATATTTTTTAATTAAATGAATGATCTAGAAGGATCAAACCACTTTATAGGAATTATTTCTTTCCGCATTTGTACCGATTCTATAAATGGTTTGTTTACATGTAGACCAAAGCCGAAATTATGTATACACATGTATTAGAATAAATAAAATATAGCAGCGCCATCAAGTGGCTAAAAGTGGTACTTTAATTGCTTAGAAGTAAATGTTATTATTTGTTCCGTTGGTTCTCTATTAATGCTGATTTTATGTAACCTACGTCATCCGCAAAATTCTGTTTTAAATATTTCACACCTTTTAGGGGTAGTTAAATAAAATTAGTATTCGAATTCAATAAACTATATATATAGATAGTGGCTCCTAGCTGTAGTTTAACGAAGCTTCTTAACGAATTTTATTTTTCGTCACGGTTCTGATCGCATAATTATGATTTTATATAGCCTATGACACCCGCGCAAGGATGCCGAATCGAATGACACCTTGTTTAACAAAATCTGACCATTGGTTAAGGAGTTATGAGGGAACATAGAATCGGACATACTTACATACATACATACATACATACATACATACATACATACATACATACATACATACATACATACATACATACATACATACATACATACATACATACATACATACATACATACATACATACATACATACGCACTAAACACATTACCCTCCTTTTGGGCTTCGCTGCAGTCGGGTAATAATGATTATCATTGTTTTATAGGTATTTCACGTTTGTACACTCGACTGCAGATCATCCTTTATTTTTGTGTTGCAAAACCTCTCGTGACATAAAACAGTAGATATCAAGTTGGACTTGCTATCGACTGACACGTACATTTTAAATAAAATAAAATAAATCTTTTCTTATCTTAGGTCGTCAGGTTCATTTCTAAATTAAATTTGTAATCAGTGCTTTTAAAGTACTTGTTCTAAGTTCCAAAATGTAGCTCTTTTGGGCACAATAAAACCTACTTTATCACTTAATAAAATCTTTAACTTAGAAACCATAACAATCTAATTACGTGATCTAGTCAGACCCAAAATAGGGTTTATATTTTTGGTAACTCAAATGCTACAGCAGTATTGTACATTTTAGACTTAGTTTTAACCTTCTCAGCCCAGGCGTACTAGAAATAGGACATTACGAATAACTTTCTTAATTCACACCCAATTTATTGGTTTAGTAGGAAGTCCGGAAAACTTACTGTTCCAGGTCAGATACAGTTACTTCAAGTCTTCCAGGTTTTTAGAAGACTTGAAGTAACTGTTTCCTCCAGGGATTAGGAGGTTAACTACAAAATTCCGTTTTCGCATGTTGTTACTTTAAGACCTAAAGATATCAACTCCGCGCTCCTTTCCCAGCAGGCTTTCAAGAGACAAAGGCTGTGTCAAAAAGAGGATATCCTCTCTACACACACATTCAACCGAGTTATTTCCGTTTTATTGAGCAGGAAGCGAGTTATGTACGGTCAACTGAACCTTAGGGTCCTGCTACAGTTTCCCACCGAACGACCTACGCGTTTCTAGAAGTTTTCTTCGAGTAAATAAGACTCAAAATCGCGTGAAGCGTAAACGTTTAGATCGGGTGGCGCGTGGGATATAAATAGTGCCATTGTCCGTTCAACTCTCGTTTATAAAATATAGGTTGAGTGGGATAGGACTAGGGCTTGGAGTTTGAGTGTTCGATTATTTGTTTTATTCGAACATTCGATGATTTTAGTATTGGAATTTGCGAATATACTCCTTTATTCCAATATTGCAGAAGGCTTCTTTGAAGAAGGCTCCGCTCTTTCTGCACTACGGTTTATTATTATTTATGGTAAATAAATAATACAAAATCTTTAGGAATTACTTCTTTTTATTCGAATGAAGATGATCAAGCCGCGGTTTTTCGAACTACTTATTTGGTACATAGTATAGTACAGTTGGTTTTTTTTCGCTGACTTTTTTAATTTCATTAAATAAAATTTGCGTTTTCGATAGTATTTAACTGTCCACTTTGTTCCGCGGTTACAATAAAATACTAATTAGTATTAAACCTGTCTATTGTAAAATATTTACTTGATGCAAAGAATATTTTTAATAATAATAATATTTCTTATTATATGCCGTGTGGTGCCGGCAGAGTAGAATAGTATCACCCCATGTCTCCCCGTGGGTATCGTAGAAGGCGATTAAGGGACCATCCGAGAGGTGGGCAGCAGCGCCTCTTGCGTAGACAACACTGTCCATATCAATACACTGCGGTCACCAACCCGTCTGCCCAGCGTGGTGACTACGGGCAAAATCCCCCATGATGAACCCCAAAAAGAAACGGCCCCCAGTTCCCGGCCGCCCTACTATTCCAGGTCACGGCAGCGGCCTTGGTTACGGTAGGGTAGGGGGTGCTAAGAATCCCCGGGCTACGGACGGCTGCCAACAATTGATCCTGGCTACATATAATGGACGCAGTCTGCGGCTGAGCGAAAGCCTCCAGATCCTTGAAGTAGAATTAGAGAAGATACGATGGCATATCCTCGGGTTATCGGAAGTTCGTAGAGAGGGAGAGGACACGGTAACTCTTGAGTCAGGCCATCTATTCTACTTCAGGGAAGGGAGCCAAAAATCTCAGGGTGGCGTGGGATTTCTCGTCAACAAAGCCCTCCGTGACAACGTGGTGGAGATCTGCAGCGTCTCGACCCGGGTAGCGTACCTTGTGCTGAAACTGACCGAGAGATACTCTCTCAAGGTCATACAGGTATATGCGCCGACGTCGAGCAGCTCAGACGAAGAGGTGGAGGCCGTTTACGACGATGTGTCAAAGGCCATGCATCGTACCACCAAAACCCACTATACAGTTGTCATGGGAGACTTCAACGCCAAAGTGGGAAAAGAATGCGGTGAATCTTGTTTGGGACTGCATAGCTATGGGCGCAGAAACCATAGGGGCCAAATGCTGGTCAACTTCCTTAGCATGCAGGGGCTGTTCTGTATGAACACCTTTTATCAGAAGAAGCCCCAACGGAAGTGGACCTGGAAGAGCCCCGACGGTGTGACGAAGAACGAGATTGACTTCATCATAGCCGACAAGAAGCACATATTTAGGGATGTCTCAGTGATCAGCAGGTTTAATACCGGTAGCGATCACCGGCTTGTACGAGGCACCCTAAATATCAATTTTAAGCTCGAACGTAGTCGCATGGTGAGGTCTGTTCTCCGTCCAAATGTGCCCCAAGCTGGACATGATGCGTTCCAATTGGAATTGCGAAATAGTTTCGCCGCACTGGAGACCCCGGCAAATGTTGACGAGGATCTGGACGGCATAATTGGGGTAATACGCGAAGTGGGAATGAGGCACTTTCGGAAAAGGCGATCAGATAGGAAGTCCAAACTTTCTAGCGAGACCCTGGATCTGATGCGATTTAGACGTGAGACACCAGAGGAATCTTTGTCAGATCCCCGGTCACTCAACAAAAAAATCAGGAACTTGGTAAGACGCGACCTTCGCAGCTGGAACACTCGCCTCGTACATGAGGCGATCGAGCGAAATCGGGGGTCGAAGGTCTTCACCAAGACACTGGGGAGGAGTCATCTGACAAAGTTAGCTATCTCGAATGGTGAAACCGTCACATCAGTCCCGGGGATACTCGCTGAAATTGAGGACTTCTACGGACATCTGTATGCCTCGCACGCACCGAAGCCTCCACCTGACGCGAGAGACCCTAGAGCCTCACTTACCCGCCACTTCACTGACGATTTCCCAGATGTAGATGTCGACGAAATCGGGGCGGCTCTCAAACAGCTTAATAATGGGAAGGCTGCCGGTGACGATGGAGTAGCCTCTGAGCTCCTCAAAGCTGGTGGTGAACCTGTTCTTGGGGAGTTGAGGAGGCTCTTCAACTCTGTAATAACCAATGGTACTACCCCGAGGGCGTGGAGCAGAGGTGTAGTGGCATTGTTTTTCAAGAAAGGAGACAAAACGCTCCTTAAAAACTATAGGCCGATCACGCTTCTGAGCCACGTCTATAAGCTGTTCTCGAGAGTCATCACGAATCGTCTAGCATCAAGATTTGACGCCTTTCAGCCACCGGAACAGGCTGGGTTTCGTAAAGGCTATAGCACCGTAGACCACATCCATACTGTTCGGCAGGTTATACAGAAGTCCGAAGAGTATAACCAACCGCTGTGTCTGGCGTTTGTGGACTACGAGAAGGCCTTCGACTCCATCGAAACCTGGGCTGTTCTGGAGTCTTTGCAGCGATGCCAAGTCGACTGGCGTTACGTGGAGGTGCTGAGGAGTCTCTACCAAGTGGCGACGATGTCCGTGCAAGTACAGAACCACCAAACAAGACCCATCCAGTTGCTCAGAGGTGTAAGACAGGGTGACGTTATTTCCCCGAAACTCTTCACCAATGCTCTGGAGGATGTTTTCAAGACCCTGTGGTGGAATGGCATGGGCATCAATGTTAATGGTGAATATCTCACACACCTCCGCTTTGCTGACGACATAGTCTTAATGGCAGAATCGCTGCAAGACCTACAGAAAATGCTGTCTGATCTTAATGCTGCCTCGAGACGCGTTGGGCTTGGGATGAACTTGGACAAGACTAAGGTCATGTTCAACGAGCACATCGTCCCTGAGCCCGTTCTCGTCGAAGGTGTAGCCCTTGAAGTTGTCCAAGAGTACGTCTACCTAGGACAAAAGATCCAGCTGGGTAGAGACAACTTGGAGGGTGAAATCACCAGAAGAGTGCAGCTTGGCTGGGCAGCGTTTGGAAAGTTGCGTCACATCTTCGAGTCATCCTTGCCACAATGCCTGAAGACCAAGGTATTCAATCAATGCGTCCTGCCGGTCATGACATACGGAGCCGAGACGTGGAACCTGACAGTGAAACTAGCCCACCGATTGCATGTCACTCAGCGAGCTATGGAAAGGTGTATGCTCGGAATCTCGTTAAGGGACAAAGTCCGGAACGAGATCATCCGACAAAAAACCAAAGTCACTGACGTAGTTCAGAAGTGTAGCAGGCTGAAGTGGCAGTGGGCTGGTCACATCTGTCGCAGAACCGATGATCGTTGGAGCAGACGGGTTCTCGAATGGAGACCACGACTCGGCAAGCGTAGTGTAGGACGCCCTCCGGCCAGATGGACCGACGACCTGAAAAAGGTGGCTGGTGTTGACTGGATGGCGAAAACGGGAGATCGGGTCTTGTGGCGCACCCTGGGGGAGGCTTATGTCCAGCAGTGGACTGCAATAGGCTGAAATGATGATGAATGATGAATATTTTAAGCTACCACCAGCGTCGCCAACTTGTCGCTACTAATCATTTCAGTGAAGCATTCCGTAGTCTACAGAACTACAAATAATTTTTCTCATAAAGGAGCAAATATTCGATTTTTTTAATAATTGGGCTTCAGTGGCCTCTGTATCTACGTAATTAGATTATATATACCGCATTCTTTCGTGGCATCTTCACTCACACTAGACGATTGAAGGGATCACGCGGATGCTGCAGTCCCTGGGATATGGTTTTACATGGTGTAGGCTTGCTCAGCACCTATACTATCCTGTCAGCTTAGTCGGCCTAGCCCACAGGAAAGACTAGTCAATAGAAACCCGAGTTTCCTCACGATGTTTTCCTTCACCGCAAGCGTGTGGTATTGGGACAAATTCGCAAATATACATACATACATTACCTCACGCCTGTATCCCGGAGGGGTAGGCAGAGACAAGGGACTGCCACTTGCCCCGATCCCTTCGCTTCATCAACGTTCATAAGTCGTTGCACGCACGCCAAATGTAGATAGATAGAGAACACTTTATTGCGCAACCAGAAACATATTACAACCATGATTCTTAAATCTAAGTAATGTACGTAACTTTGAATTTAATCAAAGTCATTGAGCAGCGGTGGTAGCTCAGTGGGTAAATCGATGGACTCGCAAGAGCCCCAGGTTTGATCCCCAGTGCGGGCATGCACCAATTGAGCGTAGTACTATTCGAAATATTCGAACAGTAAAAATAGGATGCACGGTATCGCGGTAAATTAAGTGTGCTTCTGAAGGAGCACGACTTGCCTTTGACAAGACGTGATCAGGGACGCTACTTCGTAGTTCTCCACTGTAGATAGATAGATAGATAGAGATGCTTCATTGCACTCCATACGCCCCAGTGTATCGAGTTGTCCGATTTTACCTACTCCGAACAGTGAAATACTTTAAAATATATATTTTCTATCTTTTTTGAACGAGTTCTATCTCACTACTACACTGTAATACTGTTATTATTTAATTTTGTAATATTGTCCTGCTGTTGTTGTGTTCTATTTTTGTCCTTCGAATGTGTATATTTTGTAAAATTATTATTTACATATAATATTATTTTTTTTTATTTATGTAAATTATTTGTAAATTACTTCAGCCAGATGTCGCTACGTGTAAATAATACAGAGAATATTATAAAGAGGTTTTCTTTTCGCGCTTCCCTATTTCGTCGTTGCTTAACTCGAGTGATTGATTCAAATCACTCGGTTCGACTAGGCCATGAGCGCTTCAGTACACTATGTAAAGCTACAGAGTACAATTGCCGGTCAAGAGTGTTAAGCATAATCTGTGCAGAAAAACTTACAATGGTCTTAAGGATTAATTAGAAGACAAATATGTCTGATAAGAAGCACTAGTTTAATTTTAAAAGGAATTTAGAGGACGATTGTGTCATTCATGAATAATAATATTTAAATTAGAAACTCTGTTCATTGAATTAATCCCTTTTCAAAAATTTCCATTGTTTAATTTTTTTCTCCACAAGGTTCATTAATTGTGAAAATAATGACTATGACGTTCATTAAGCAAATACTTTGCCGTGGTCTCCGATGACCGATACCACGGCACCTGTAAAAGTGCCGAAACGTCGGAAAATTGTAAAAATATAATAAACGAGTGAAATCCGTATTAAAACTGTTTTAATTATGTCTAATACTTGTGTTAACCTTAGAAAATACAATTAAACCATTTACTGGACCGACATAACTCGCGTGGCATGAACTAAATCAACATGAGCAGAGCACTCCATTTATACATTCACCTTCCTTCGCCAATACAAAATCGTATACAATATCAGATTTTGTATACTCATATATAATCACGCACACACATAGATAGATAAATACATACACACGATCTTACATTGGCACGTAGCTACATAAAATAAAAGACACAACCAATAAAATATAGTTTAACTAATAATGTAACTTAGTAACTAATATAAAAATATATTGAATTATGTCCAACTTGCTCTTTTTTGTAACAGTATAAAAGTAGTCTCCATCCATCCAGGTCTGAATATGACATAGCGAACTTTTTTCCGTCGTCGGCTTAAGGTTTTTCAAATTTTGCTTGTATTCGTTCGATATGCGCATTGGGAACTAGAAACTAATAGGTAAACCCCTCAAAACGACCGCAACGCTTCCAGTGCGAAGACCATCCATTAGTGCTCCGCTCACACCTGCTTCAATAATTGCAGAGGAAAGAGCGCACTGCAAAGAGGGCGGGACTCAAAATTTCGCGAGCTACAAACAATGGAGCTGCAAAGTAAAGCATCCTTTTGTCCACGACATAGAGCTCAAGTTGGTCAAGCGGAGCGAGAGCGTTTTTTAACAGATTTATGTTTTCTTGGAAAAGAAAGTTTCTACAGTCTATTTATTCTTACTTGTCCAATTTAGTAAACAAGATTCTAACCTGAAAATTGAGATTAGATGCCTAAACTAGACATTTTCTCGCAAATTCATGAACTATCATGAACTATGTTTATAAAATTGGCAGCGTGTTATCTAAAAGAGTGTTCCAAGTTACTTTATTTATGGAAACATGGCAGTTTTGGACTAAAAAGTTACAGTTTACGGGTAGAATCTTGTTTACTAAATTGGACAAGTAAGAATAAATAGACTGTAATTCGACGGGATTTTGAATAAATATATCACGGTCTTGTGCCGCCCGCATCCAGCGACTCTCCACCACCGTAACCAGGTCGTCAGACCATCTGCCGGAGGGACTGCCCACGCAGAGATATAATATATCGTATCGTATCGTAAATCTTGCTATTTCAAAAAACCTACTTAGAGATTCCACCCATGCCGGATTTTTTAGCCTCTAAGTTAATATTTAGGGTTTCGCACCTAAAAAGGAAAAACGGAACCCTTATAGGATAACTTTGTTGTCGGTCCGTCTGTCTGTGAAAGCCCTTTAACTCGGAGACACGCAGAGGTATCGAGTTGAAATGATAACCGTATACTGAGGTTAACAGGTCCTTTAAAAACCTATTTAGAGGCTTAAAATTCCACCCATGCCGAACCCGCGACCTCTGGCTATCCGTGCCAGCGCTCTTTCCAACTGAGCTAATGGGCGACTCACCGGCATCAGTGAAATTTCGAACCTCTTTACACTATTCTCTGTATTACGTACAGGCAGCGACATCCTATTTAGCCTCTATAGCTATTTAGCCTCTAAATAGGTTTTTAAAATTGTCCTTGAGCTAAGGTTAGTGCATTAAAAATAAAAATAGTAAAATCTTGCTATGCGCTGCTCTTCGGTCACTGAATATCAGTTAAGATAGGATTAACAATATATTGTTAAAATTATCTTACGTATTCCAAAACTTAGGTTTGATAGTAGACAATGCAAAGTAGCATTAAGCTCGCCTTTGAGCAAAATTTTTGTGCAATAAAGAATTTATTAATATTCTACGTTATTATCAAATAAAAGCTTAAGGCAATACGAATCCTACGTCATCTCTCAAATAGAATCCGAGGAAATGTAAGACAAGTGAAAAATGTTCCCGTACCGCCTGAAATATAATGCCTTTTAATTCATGTTCAATAAACTTCCTTCAATTTAGTCGATCCGTATCTTCTTCAGGCATTATTAGTCCACTGCTGGACATAGCCCTCCCCTAATGAGCGCAAGGCTGTGCCATCATTGGGGCGTCATGCTACTACTTAAAACACTAAGGTTTCCTCACGATGTTTTCTGCCACGGTGTGCGAGTGGTATTCTTACTATAAGTTCACAAATGTACATAACTTAGAAAACAAAGTCATTAGTACATTCCAGCCATGGAAATCTAACGTGGGTCTCTCGTTTCCGAGTCCATTCCTCTACCTACTGGCTACCGCGGCTCTATGAAAAGCATATTTCCTCAAAACATCGCTAACGATTTAAAAGTCACTCTGAAGTACTATCCAATATGCAAATATAGAAAATCGATTCAGCTGTTTCCGGTAATTCTCGTGAGCGGGTAAAAAACTCGGTTGGCCAACTGCTTTTGGGACCATTTTGGGACCAACACTGGGCTACCACCGCAAGATTTGAATTTGGATTTCAATCTAATTTTTTTTTTATTCGAAAAGTCGTCCATAAAATGTGAGACCGTCTATTCGCTCGCTCTCTCTTCCACCATAAGCCGTGGGCTGAGCGGGAGGTGTCAACTAATTATGGTTGATGTCCCCAATTAGTCGAAACCATTGTGCAGTAACAAAGCGCAAATTAAAGGGCCGGAACCGACCGAATTTGATGTAATATCGTGCCCATGCTAATTTAATGCGCCACAATCTAAGGCGTGATGTACACAGAACGTGTTTAGCACATTATGGAATGAATGAGGATTTTCTAAAACTGTGCGGCGTATATAAGATTAGTATAAAATATTAAAAATATTAGTCCGTAATTGGCCCAAGTTTCTATAATATTCTATAATCAGCCCACATCAACCCACTGCTGGGCACAGGCCGCCCTTTAGTTGCACCATTCCTCACGGCCCTGTGCTAATCTGATCCATCTCTGACCCGCAACCTTCACGATGTCGTCTGACCATCGTGTCGGTGGTCTGCCTACCAACGTCCTTCCCTCCCTTGGCCACCACTCCGATACTGCCCTGGTCCACCGGCCGTCTTCCCTTCTAGCCAAGTGTCCCGTCCATCTCCACTTTAACTCTGTGATAAACGGCCCATGTTTGGTCTACATTAATTATCTGTTTTATAATGTTTTGTGCTGTGGACTTTGCTTAATTAATATAGTACATTATGACACTAGTGAGCTAAGTTGGTCATTACAGACGAGGTGGGTTTACTGCTCGAGCCGAAGGCGAGAGCAGTTATGGAACCGAGTCTGTAATGACCAATGCTCACGAGTGTCATACGACGTTTTTCAACACACTTGTGAGGAAAATAAAAAACAAGCACAGGTAAATAAAAATAAAAAGTACGCTAAAAATACTGACTCAGAAAAAGAGTTCGCGTTCTTTTCCGTTTTCCATGTTAGGAAATTTTCATACGCTGCGACATATTTTTCCCTAGATTTCTCGGGTATCAAACTTTCATTGGCATTTTGCGCCTCATTAAGTATGTCTTGCGGAGTTAAAACCATATCCTCTTCAGTATCAGTACTCGAACTCGACATTTTCACAATAAACAATGAAAAGTTTTATTTCTTGAGAACTGAGATTGAAAATGGCGCGCGCTTACTTTTTTAAATTGCGCGCTGTCAAATGTAGGCAAATGTAACAACTTCCATACAGCCTATAAATCGATATTTCTGAATTACAAGTTGGCTTTTAGATATGTCTATCTTTTTCTTATTTTGATTGCAATTTGATGAAAATAAATGTTTAGCTATCGTATTTTGATACTAACGTGCATAAAATATAAATTAAATTATTATTTTTAGATATGAAAACTCTTTGCTGTCATTATTTGTCTGTAGTTGATAAAATTAAAACTATATTCATTACAGCACTTGTGCTGTAATATTATTACGCACGCGTGTATAATGGACAGCATTATGGTTCTTAAACCGGTGTTATAAGAGTCACTTTACGAGCAAGTGTGTTGAAAAATATATAATAGCACTCGCTAATGTTGAAGGAAAACATCGTGAAAAAACCTGAGTGTCTGAGGTGTTCAAATACTCAGCGCTTGAAATTGCCAACCCATGGTGGGCACGCGTGGTAATTAAGCCCATACTCTCTTTGAGAGAAGGCCTTAAGGTAGGGATATATTTTTTTCATATTTGAATTAGAAGAAGAAGAAGAAGAAAAACATTTATTATAGAAACAGTTCACACGCCACAGTAACAAACTTAAAACATATTACTAAACATAACATTTACAAAAAACAAAAAGAACGAGGAAAAACGAAAGGTCACGGCGTGTCACTGCTGCTATAAATGGCAGCTGACTCAGCAATATGCTGATGGACAAGCCTTCAGCGCTGATTTTCAGTCAGTGCTATGTGCTACCCCACGAGCGTCACAGACTGCGGTGCGATAATTATAATCATGGGCAATAACAATACTAAATAATTAATAATACTGTATAGAGTAGAATACTTATAATTATGTTATATAGAATAATGAACAGAAAACGTATTATTAATACAGGATGAGAAAGATACTTAAATACTTGATAGACTAAGTGATAGAATAAGCTACAATAATATACAAATAAAATTATACACAAATAAATAACAAGCTCTAATAATTATATTGAGATAAAGATAAATGTAATTAGATATAATAAATTCGCACACATGTATATACTTAAATATAAAAAGAATACATGATATAAAGACATATACAATGTTGCACAACCCTACCATGCGATTACAGACTCGTGTCTGTTTTTGCGGCGAGAGGTTGGAAGGGAGTGGAGCAGCGGTTTCTGAAGCTCCAGCAAATACAGTATCAGTATCTACTAGACGCTTCGCGGATTTGGGGAGGAATGTCGTTCCAACACTTGGACGCCGCAAATCTGAAACTGCCACGAAACGCCGTAGTCCGATGCGCCGGTGTCAGGATTCGTTCGTTATGCACATACCGCTGTCTGGTGGACCACTTAAGTTTTGCGAACAGATAGTTTGGGGATTTTGTGTGTATTACACCAAAAAGTAATTTGGCAAGGTGTAAATGTCGACGAGCTTCCATATTCAGGAGCTTTGCTACGTCCAAGCATGGGCTGACGTGGGATCTGGGAGGGATTTTGAAACAGAAACGTGCACATGCGTTTTGCACACGTTGGATCAACCTCTTTGTCCTACCAAGTATACAGCCATCATAGACGACGTCACAGTAGTTTAATCTTGAATTAATTCATCAATTCCCTAGTACTTTCAATTAAGTTGATACTAGAATCACTAGAACCGCGCATTACTTTTGGCGTATTACCAACGGCAAACATCACCCCACTGTGCATCGCGCCTTAACAGTGAAGCAAACGGACAAACAATATGAATTACTCCTAAACCTCAGCGGGAAACCAACCGGACAGTGTCGGTTAAATCTATCTTAGAGCCTTTGTTTTAAGGGTTTTGTTTGTTGGGAAAGGGGGAACATGGGAATAGAAATCGCCTTTCAAATTACTTTGATGCTTTTAAGATAAAGATTATTTCAAGTTAAGTACATTTGCAAATTTGTACTCGCAATACTACACGCTAACTGTGAAGAAAAACATCGTGAGGAAACCCGCGTCTTGGTTGGCTCCGCACGTATTGACTAGTCTTCCCTGTGGGCTGGGCCTAAGCTGTCACGATGGTATAGGTGTTGGGCAAACCTACAACATCTATTAAACCATGTCCCAGGCACTTAAGCATCCGAGAGGTCCCTTCACCGGTCTAGTGTGAGTGAAGACGCCACTGGACGCTGTATAAATCATCTCATTACGTAGATGCAAGAGGCCAATGTTTGTTCAAGATTGTAAAAGAAGTAATTGGGGCAAAGGCTCTGCGGGATATTGATATCAACCCTTGTATGGCCCCACTGCATCGCAGGAAGGTTAGGCCATACTGCACCACGGGGGCCAAATCCGGGTTGGTGAAGGGTTGTAAGACAGTGGCTGGTCTTACTGTCAGAAGTTTTAAAGCCCTAGATGCCCCTTTATGCACTTAACGCGCCCTGGGTTGCTTAACTTTCGTGACCATTTTAGATCACTCAGGCAGCTGGGGCTACGAACGATTCTAAAGTAAATTTTAAATATAAAAAAATACAGTTACAATCCAATACAACTTAAGATAAAATTAAAATCTTAAGTTACAATATATAGAAATTATTACTCTTTAAACTACTGCACGACTTTTTATTACATTTCCAGCCTCAAATTACGACGTATTCCAAAACACAATACGCGCACGAAACAGCCCAAAACCTCATTAGAATTCAAACTAATGAAATCAAAAAGTTTCAAAGCCTACGCTACGCCGACTATCGCAATATACGTCGCTTCGGGCGGGTCATTCATTCGATTCGGACCCAATTTTATTTAACAAGGGTCGGAAATTTGGCCTGGTTTGCCTGAATAACTAATCAGTCATTTCAACATTTAGATACCCTTTTGACTGGATGGGCTCGCGAAATTGAAAAGGTTACTTTCAAAATTTCAATAACCTTGAAATTTTTGAACTAAAACTTTCGTAAGCACAACACATTGTAGACTTTTAGTCCGGATTTCCGCCGGCCTGGAAACCGGTTCTACGAAAGTGCAGTGATAGTGAATATCGAAATCGACACTGCAAGAACGAAGATGTCGTGAGCTGTGTCTGTGCCATCATGCCTAGTGACATTGACGACGGGAAAGCAGTAGGCGCTGCGGCGCAAGCCAGCGGGAATCCCCCGCAGCCAGTGTTGGCACCCGCCCCACCTATCTCGGCGCGGGCGCGCTGCGCGCTTGCCCGTAGTGTGAGACGAGCAACCGACGACGCGAGCTCCGTCTCTGCTCACCATGATTAAGCTCTGCGAATCGGAGCGAAACCTGGTCGGACTTTTCCGATATAACAACACCCGTAAGTAAATCCGGACTAAAAGTCTACAACCTTGAAATTCATATCGTCGTCAGGCTATACTAGTCCACTGCTGGACATAGCCCTCCCATAATGAGCGCCATAGCGCCCTGTCTTCAGCTTGCCGCATCCACCGTCTGCCTGTAGTTTTTTGCAGATCGTCATCCCACCTGGTCGGAGAGCGCCCTACACTACGTTTGCCGAGTCGCGGTCTCCACTCAAGGACACGTTTAGTCCAACGTTTGTCGGTTCTTCGCGAGTATGGCCAGCCCACTGCCACTTCAGCTTGCTGATTCTCTATGCTATGTAAATAAGTTTGGTTCTCTGTTGGATGCAATCGTTACGAATCCTAACCTTCAGAGAATTTCCGAGCACAACTCTCTCCATAGCTCGCTGAGCGACTTTGAACTGGTGGACCAACCCATTCGTGAGAGTCCATGAAATTCATTTGTTTATTATTCATTTTATTTAGGCACGCTAAGCTGTTGGTGCCGGCTCTCTTGTAATGACAGTCGTTAAGCCATGTCAGAGGCCTTATGGTCGGCTGGATAACTTCTGTCAGTAAGGCCCGCCACTGTCTTATAATCCTCCACCAATCCGGACTATGCCCCCGTGGTGGAGTATGGTTTTACCTTCCTGCGACGCAGGAAGATATCCGTGCCCCAACAGTGGGGACATACAAAGGGTTGACCAGTAATTTTAATGTCTTTCTTGGATTTATATTGTCCCTCGCGAAAACATGACAAATCGATTGAAATCTCCGTTGTCAAAATCGGACTATTGATTAAGCAGTTATGAGCCAACCAACTCGCACATACTTACATACATACGAGCCAAACACATTACCTTAATTTTGGAGTCTACCGCAGAAAGGTAAAAAAGGCGAGTAAAAAGCCCGCGCTGTAAAGCCTACCCATTAACTGTCTAGACTCTTTTAACCACTCTGAAACGTCCTCCAAGTGGGGCACATATGAAAGACGTGAGACGAGGTCGCGGAAACGTGTCACGTGGTATAAAGTTCGCTCCGTCTTACCTGGTTGGGTGGTGTCCCAACGCTTCAGTACACATGTTGCGGCATGAATTGAAGGCTCGACCACCGGCGGCTATACTATAACATAACATTGACATTTAACATAACATTTGCGCCGTTCAAATAGCGGAACTGACGAGGAATGGGTAGGCGCGGAAACCGTGGCAGAAGCGGACGAGCAATAAAAGAGAATGTCGTAACCAACTGTAATAACCAACTGTTGTAACCAACTCAATACTAATAGAAAGGGGAAAAAAAAAAAAAAAATATTACTGCGCCACGAAACAGAAAAACAAAAAAAAAAAAAGCCATCTACAATCCAAAAAAAAAAGCAAAAAAGTGGAAAAAAAGAAGAAAAAAAAAAAAAAAAAAAAAGGAAAAAAGAAAGCAAAAAAAAAAAAAATATACTAACACTAGCCGTAAAATAAAATTAATACTAACATTAGCTGAAACAACGTGTGTGTACAATACCACCAGTACTAAACTGTACAAATGGACTATGGAGAGAAAGGGACAATCAAATAATGTAACAGACAACAAAAGGCACGGACCCCGCGTCTGTGGAAACAAGTTGTATTATTAAAAAAAAAAAAAAAAAACATAACATTTGCATACAAGCACATACATTGCTTCTGGCCCCACACTAGGATACCATGTGTCGTGGGAACCAGAAACAACGACATCAAAAACATGCAAGACATGATTATATATTTTTTTAATGCACTAACCCGTGCTAAGGACAATTTAAAAAATCTTTAGCCTCTAAGGGTTGATTTTTCATTAGTCAGATAACTTTTATCTGAGGAATAAAAATGGCGGTTTGACATAATTTTCATGCATAAGCTGTCAAACCGCCATTTTTATTCCTCAGATAAAAGTTATCTGACTACTGAAAAATCAGCCCTAAATAGGTTTTTAAATTATCCAAGACCTGGTCTTTTTTTAGTCCTCAGGGATTAATTTTTCAGATATAATTCTTTTTAATATTGTATACATCCTTTTTAATATATATTTATAATACCTATGTTGTGATAGTTATTAGTATATATATTTTTATATATATTTTATATATTTTTATATATAATTATTATCTGTTATAAGTATATAGTGTAAATTTACTTACTTATATTTTATATGTACTTATTGAGTACTTGTCAGCTTATCTAATTTTAACTAAGTTTCTCTTCCGTTTTGTTTCGAATGCCTACCATTTAATCTCATGCACCATCTGTGGTTGACTGGTAGAAAATGCTTATAGCATTAAGTCCGCCACATTGCCATTGTATTTTTTTACTTATGTGCAATAAACGTATTAATAATAATAATAATATACATACTCAATAACAACTATTACAAATTAACTTAACAGTATTTGTACACATTTTGTATGAAAATAATAACTTCCATACAACACAACCACTGGACCTGGTCCCAAACTAGGCTACCCTGTATTATGGTAGCCGGGCAAGGACGTCACACACATGAAAATACACCCAGACTTAGGCCACTTGTTCAAATGTACGGCGACCCCCAGTGGGGATCGAACCCACGACCTCGGTCTTAACGGCTAGACCATATCTATCCTTTAGTTCAGATGCAAATGAACTAAAGGATAGATAGATAGAATATTGTTTATTGTACACAGAAATTACAGGAATAGAAATTATATTAAAAATTCAGTACAATTGGCGGCCTTATTACTAAAAGCAATTTCTTCCAGGCAACCATAGAAGGAGACAAGAAATAAATTAGAGACGGGTAGTCGGTGCAATACAGAAATATTGAATATAGGAATTCAACGAAATTTATATAATCTTACTTAAACCACATACATAAATAATTAAATGAATAAATAATGAAGATATACATACATACTAATAAATATATAATATATGGGAAGGGGAAATAATATAATATACCTAAGTAATATTTAAGTAACTGCATTATTTAATTATTGATAAGTAGTATTCCCTTATTCTACATTTAAATATCACAGATGAAGGAGACTGTCTTATTAGTAGTGGCAGTAAAGTACCTCGCGTCTTTTCCGCGCTTTCCTCTCACGTGTTTCTTATGCGCCCACGCCTTAGCTGCTACTGTAAGGCATGATTATGTAATGTTATAAGTTTTAAAAACCTATTTAGAGCCTAAAAATTCCACCGGGACCCGAACTCGCGACCTCTGGCTATCCGTGCCAGCGCCCTTTCCAACTGAGCCGGACGACTCACCGGCATCAGTGAAATTTCGAACCTCTTTACAATATTCTCTGTATTACGTACAGGCAGCACTGGCTGAAGTAATTTGCATCACTTGCAGCCCCGAGTGCCTACTTTGCATTTAGGTTTTACATCGGAATGATATCGCTGTAATAAGTTAGTTACAATGTTATTAAAGTTACTTCGACTGGGCATTATTCAAATGCTTGCTTGTCAACTTTCAACGTGAGTTCCGTCCCAAACCATTTGAAAAGGCGCTGAAACTGAAACAAAATAGACTAGGCTAGATGATTTCACTTGATTGGGAGGGTTGGGTGGAGGTGATTCGCTCGTAGCCCGCTGACGGCTGCTTGAGTGATCTTAAAACGATCACGAAGGTTAAGCAACACAGGGTGCGTTCAGTGCATGGATGGGTAAACCGTCTATGACTAACGCTAGTGGCATTTATCCGAGTGGTTCCGTGCTTCGCAAGGCACGTTAAGCAGTTGGTGCCGGCTGCCACCGATAGATGGCAGTCGTTAAGCCGATTCAGAAGTCATAGGGCGGCTTGAAAACTTCTGACAGTAAGAACAGCCTCTAGTCTTGCAAACCTCCACTAATCCGGACTTGGGCCCGTGGTGGAGTATGGCCTATACCTTTCTCAGGCAAGGGACCCGTGCCCCTCGGTGGGGACATAATGGGTTGATGATGATGATCCTGTGGAATAAAGTATAACAATAAATTATTAAGGTCGATCCACTTTTGACTCTACACTTTTCAAAGCCCGTTTCTCTTTTCTTTCCACGATCTCCTCGGTAGAGGGCGTGATAAATAAATAAATGAACAAACAGGGCCTTTAGCCGCCCCACAGTCACATGTTTAAGCGTGACAGATGCGTTGTGACATAACAAAACACAAAGCACCCACCGAGCTCACCCGCACGCTCGCCCCGGGCTAAAAAAACTGTGAACTTGTCCAATGTTTGGCTGCTGCTCATTAAAAAACTATGAAGGTGCGATCGAGACGGTTGCCAGCCTTAGCGGTAGCCTTAATGTTTCAATCTACCGTGTGTGATGTGACTCACACATATTGTTTATAAATAAATATTCATGGACAAATTACAGGAATCTTGTTAGCTCTATACTAAGTACAACTAAATGACTTGTGTTATAGATGCTAACTTGACAAGAATTAATAGAATAAATACATAGATCCAAGACTCGAGACCAACTAGAAAAGCTGTTCGTTTCCTAGTTTGACCGTGCCGGGGATCGAACCCGAGACCATCCGTTTTACAGTCAGCGTGACAAACCACTGCGCCACCGATGCCGTCAATTAATTGTGTTAATTTGCTTTGTGTTTCTTCTTCTTCTTCAGGCTATACTAGTACACTTCTGGATACAGCCTTCCCCTAATGAGCACCATAGCGCCCTGTTTTCAGCTTGCCGCATCCAGCATCTGACTGGAGTATTTCGCAGATCGTCATCCCACCTCGTCGATCCGATCGACGGAGGGTGCCCTCCGACCAATCATCGGAGGGCTTCCTAAACTAGGTTTGCTTTGTGTTTAATTTAGTGATTTAGGGCATAAATATGGACATTTGTGATTTATTTATTTATTTGTTTGTTCGATCGTTCGTTCGTTCGTTCGTTCGTTCGTTCGTTCGTTCGTTCGTTCGTTCATTCGTTCGTTCGTTCATTTATTTATGAACTTATATTACATCTTCTTCTTCTTCAGGCTATATTATGTAATCCACTGCTGGACATAGCCCTCCCCTGAAATATTACATAATTTCATATAAAAACACACGTGATTAAAAATAACTAATATGCATTTAAACTTCAAAAAGAAATACGGTCCGAAGCCAGTTAAAGCGTTAAAGTATGATGATATCGTAGATAGAGAAAATTTAAGACTAATTTAATCTAAGGACAGAAAGAAGTGTTGAACATTTGTAAGACATATGTACAGCAGTGAACAAATACACCCCTCTACTTTCAAATTAACTTACTTTGATCACTTTTAAGGCTGGCAGAAATTTCATTGGAAACAAGTTCACCTTTGCACTTGTGTCTAATGCTTAAATGGTAAGTACTTGACTCGCGAGTACTTGTGAATGTGGCTTGTGGTTTTGGAATAATTATAATTAATTAAGTAGATTAATTCTGTTAAGTGAAGTCTTTAAAAAGACTAACTTTGGAGATTTTTTGTCCACATTTTATCCAGAATAATTTAAGCTTTGAAACGGTCAAATAGTTTAACTTTAACGTTCATGAACAAGAGTTCAGTTTCTGTGTTATTTTGAATAAAACAAAGAGTTCGATTTCACATTTTAAATAAAGGCAAGAAACAACAACGAGTGATTTATTTATTGATGTTTGGAATAACAAGTTTCGTTGTCCATAAATGAAATCTTAGGAGGGCCCTTTGACGTGAAAATCTATATTGCAGATAATGAGTTTCACAAAGTTTAGTTTACAAAGGGAATTTCTAATTCTGTGGCAACTTTAGTAACACGACTAGACACCTAGTCTCTGAGGGATTCGAGGAATGACTGGTTAGACACAGCGCCCTAGCTCGGGCCTTGGTACTTAGCTGCTGAAGTGTTGACTGAGCGCTACATTGTAAAGTTCGTTTACAAGTTCAAACTCTAGGGAGTCGGATTGTGGCTGCTATAGCCCACTTACTTTATCTCTGTCGCCTGACGGCTATACAGTGCACTTTTGCCATTTGCTGGATTAAGCGGCGAATCTTCTTATCTGCCACAGGCAACTCCAGTCAGACTTGCGGCAAATAGGATTTAGAGATTGGCCAGATTTGTTAAAAGTGAAAGATAAACGCCTCGAGTGTTGACTTGGTTTTATAAAAGTGACTTCGGCAACAGCTAAGAATTTAGTGTTACGGCTCGGTCGGTGAAGGTAAAAAACAAACACACGCTTTATAACATAAATACACGATGACATAAACACGCGCTTGTGTCCCGGAAGGGTAGGCTGAGACCAGAATTTGTGATTTGTCACGTTTGTGTTTTGTTTGTTGACAAAAGCAGGATTGTGGCCAGTGAAAACCCTGGACTAAAAAATATGAAGCGCTCGTAGCTTAATCAAACCGAGTGATTGGAATCAATCACTTGAGTTAAGCAACAACAGGCGCGGTCAGGTGTAGGATGGGTGACCGTCCCGTAACTACCGCTAGTGGCATTTTTCAGAAAAAAGTCAAATCTCGGTTCGACTATGCCACGAGCTTCTTAGTAGGTTACTTCTACAATTTCGTTCTACTTCGATTCAATATTTAATGACGTGATTATATTTGGCGCTGCCTTGTTAACTTTTAAAGCTGTCTCCGCCAAACTGGCGTCCATAGGTTGCGTGTTACCAAGCAGCTCTTAGGGCAAAATTCCGATTTGTTTACCGGAAAAAACAGCCGTGTCTCATCGCATATTCATCGCACTAACACACGACATACCTAAACACCTTAATGCTCGCCGTAAAATATGAAAAGGGTACCCCACTCGCCCGATACATGCCCCTGGATATAAAATGTTCCCTGCAGAAGATTAACTCATTACCGTCGAGCACAGATCTATTTGTCTACTAGCCATTTCAGTCTTCTCTATACAGTTTCGAGTGTTTCCTATTAAAGTTTTGAACCTAGTAACTACTGATTTACTTTTGTAAACCGTATGTAACCGTACGAAAAACCTATGGAAAATATGTTTTACTTCATAACTGCAAGTTGATTTTTTTGTATTACATTTCACTTGTGCTGTGAGACTTTATTTGTTGCATATTTAATGATTCCACGTTATAAAAATGCTTAGGCTCTAGGTTAACAATATCAAATAATGTTCATAAATGGTCGAGATTAAGAATACACACAATTAAGAAGAAGAAAGACATACACAAAGATTTTAGTTTTATAATTAAATTTGTACCTGAGAAAAAGGGGTTTCACAGAGGGATAAATGGATGGACAATATGGTAACATAGGGTTCCTTTATTTTTTCTTTTAAAGTACAACACCCTAAAAGAAGTTAATACAACTGAATATATTTAACAAATCGCTACTTTGTAAAAGTAGTGTTATTGCGAGTTGCCTGAATATAATATTACATAATAGTATATACTTTACGGTGGCGCGGAAAATGGCGGTAATGTAACTGTCACACTAACTGACCTTATGCGACAGGTACTGAGTTAACTTTCTGATGAAAAATATTTTTACCATACTTATTTTTTCATCGTGCGCCTGCTGAAATAATATTTTCCACCGCGTAATCCCGCTGAGAGTAATGCTAGGTAGTCAGTACATCTATCTTTTTGCTTAAGTGACGTCGGTATAGGCTAGGAGCCTGCAAGTAAAAACAGCACACTTAGAATGCAACTTTGCTTTTGCTTGAAGTTGTACCTTGATCCAGATAACATGCAATATGTAGGTGAATTTACGCGTAGATAAATTTACGCCTGAATTCTGGATGGATAGGCAAAGATTTCGCCACTTGTGTAAAACGCTCACACACACACACACACACACTCACACACACACATAAATGTGTATACATAATAAAATGCTGACTAATATAAAATAAATACCTGTTCTCTTTATCTTCCTCCTGGATTACCGCAGCAACAAATACTTTTTACCACCGTAAAACGGGATGTTCTAAAGCAGGACTATGAATAAAAACAAAAAAAAATTAAATAGTTTTTTGTCATCGAGTTCGAACGAAACGTATTTTGAAATATTTAAAAATAGTCTTCTGAACGAAAGTTTTTGTCAGAAAGTATTAAATATAAAGCTACGCCGCTGTAGTTAGAAGTTTAGTAGAAAATCAGTGATAAAAATCTCTTCCTCAATAAAAATATCTCTTTCAGAGATAAGCTCACTTTTGTACATGTTATTTCTGATCTAATGTCTTGTTCAATGTCTCGTGAGCAATGAAGTATAATAATAACAACGAACCATTTTAAGTCTCTTACATAATTACTGGTGTACACGAATAAATAATAATATAGAATATTCTATGTATCTAACAAACCATTTTCCGCATTTTTTTTCCTATTGAACAAATTGCGGAAAAGGGCCTCCAGTCTCCAACCAACCCGTTTCACGGCACTGTAAGTGGCCGCAACTACATTAAGTCACTTTTCGTTCGTCATCAACCCTTGTATGTCCCCACTACTGGGGCACGGGTCTCTTCCTGCATCGCAGGAAGGTTAGGCCATAAGACCTCTGACATGGTTTAACGACTGCCATTATATGACAGCCGGCACCAACGGCGTAACGTGCCTTGCGAAGCACGGAAGCGCTTAGTAAAATGCCACTAGCGGTAGTCACGGGACGCTCACCCGGAAGCACGGAAGCGCTCGGAAAAATGTCACTAGCGGTAGTCACGGGACTGTGACCGTGACCGTGAGTAAGGGACCCATTCAGTCACTTACTTCCAGACTATAACAGCAGAAAACGTGCGGCTATAAAGTTGATATATGCGTTAGTGAGAAATCCCTCTGATAGCTCCGGTCACCGGGCGCAAGGGGGCATCTTCCAGCGTCACGTCATAACAAGGGATCTTAAAAGTTAGGGAAGACACTCATGTACCTTAAGATTCATTCTAACCAGTTCTAACCAGATAATCGATCGAAGCCCCGGCCGCCTGAGTGATCTCAAAGGATCACGGTCTCGGTGGCGCAGCGATTTGGCACGCTGACTGTAAAACCGAAGGTCTCGGGTTCGATCCCCGGCCAGGTCAAAGTAGGAAACGAACTTTTCTAGTTTAGTCTCGGGTTTTGGATGTTATCTATGTTTTGATTGCATTAAATCTATCGTCGAGTTAGCACCTATACACAAGTCATTTAGTTTTACTTAGTATATGGCTAAACTGGGGGGTGGTCAGCAGCGCCCCCTGCAGTACCATTCCACCAAACTGCGAACCCCAACCCGCATGCCCAGCGTGGGGTTTATGGGCATTACCCCCTATGATAGAACAACGTGGCGCCCTTAATGGGAGGGCTATGTCCAGCAGTGGACTAGTATAGCCTGACGACGACGACGAGTATATGGCTAAAAAGATCTGTGTAATATGTCCATGAATACTTATTTATTTAGTTACTTGAGGGGTGAGTTTGCAGTAAAATTTAACCATTCACCGGCTAAAACGTTTATGTTCTAAGAAAATTCACTACCAGAGCCTCTGTGGCGTAGCGGTAGCGCGTCTGCCTACCGTGCAAGAGGTCCCGGGCTCGAATCCCGGCTGGGGACTAACAAAAAAAGCCTAGGTCTTGGATGTTTACATGTTTGTGATGTCGTTGTTTCTGGTTCCTACGACACAGGGTATCCTAGTGTGGGGCCAAAAGCAATGTATGTGCTTGTATGTAAATGCTATGTTATGATTATGTAACTTTTTACATATACAGCTGTGTGCGAAAGCGGAATGTTTACTAAGCTCTGCAGTAAAAATAGATAAAAGGCATAATATGTCACACAAAGAGAAAACCGCATTTCAGCGGATATCCGAGACTAGACAGTGAAATTGAGACATATAATTGTACAACAAAGTCCAGTGGAAATTTCGCTTTTGCACATAGATCTATACGCATAGAAAAGGAATCTTCAGTTTCACTAAAGCTCACAATGCATCGCAATCAGCCAATTCACTGATTGTGATGTCAAGAAGAACATCATCTCCATTACCTCAAATGCAGTCGGTAGTGACCGCATCAGTCGTAATATGCTACTGCCCATCCTTGACATCATCACTCCTACCATTACAAAACTTCTTAACAACTCCGTCTCCTCTGGGATCTTTCCAACAGCTTGGAAGGAAGCTCAGATCACTCCTCTGCCTAAAAAGGCCAACCCTGCTACCTTTTTCGAATACCGACCAATATCCATCCTGCCATTCCTGTCCAAAGTCTTTGAACGCCTGGTTCATTCCCAGTTAAGCCTTTTTCTCACCAGGAATAACCTTCTCAATCCTCTCCAATCCGGTTTCCGTGCAGGCCATAGCACTGTTACAGCTCTTGTCAAGATTACCGATGATATGCGCTTAGGTATGGAGAATGGGCAGCGGACTGTTTTGTCACTACTTGATTTCAGCAACGCCTTCAATACTGTCGATTTCGAGAAAATAGTTCTTAAATTATAGTTCTAAGCCACAGAAGATTCAAAGGTCGCTCCGTATGTATTCATAGGTGATATTGTAGTGCCCTTTCTAGCACATACAAATCTAACAAACAACAGGCGTAAGTTTCATAATGACAATTAAAAAAAATAAAGATTATAGTCGATAGATGTTCAGGCCTTATATTACACGCACCAAATCCAGAGCGATTCCAGTCGCCAAACTGCCAGATTTCCATGGAACTTGACCTTTAGACGCATTCTATTTCTCAGGATTAAGGTCTGATAATTAGGTCATCGGCCATAATCCGTTGTTAAGATAATTATCATACGTTTTACAGAAACCTACATCGCGTGATGTAAAGACTTAGCTTTAGATATATAAATAGAGAACACTTTATTGCACAGCCAAAAAAAGAACACAACCATGATTTCATAGATCTAAGTAACGTTATACAATTAGTGGTCTTATCGTTTAAAGCGATCTCTTGCGGACAACCGGCTTGGCAACTACCAGAGCGGCTACACAAACACACTATCGAATCAGTAAAATATTAGTCTTACAGATTCCAAACTATAGAATCAGTAAGACTAATATTTTATTATTAGTTAGGTAAGTAAAGAAAATATAGAAAAGAATTCAATTGAAATTACCAATCAACGATGGGCACGCGTTTTGGCCCATATTCTCTCTTTAAGAGAGAGCCTTTGCCCTGTAGTTAGACTCTTAAAGGCTTAAAAAAAGAAAAAAATAATAATTTTAAACGACATCACAGAAATTGAGACAGACCCAGAAAGAGGCCATTTGTAATGATCTATTACGGCGGCCTCCAGTGGGGCTCAAACCCACGACCTCTTTTGCGGTAGTCAGTAAGTAAATTATTTATTTGATATTCAAATCTCTATATCTAACAATACAAATTTAAAACGCAGTTGCGTTAGATTTGGCACCAAATTGGTCACCGCTCCGGATCATGCCGTGCCGGTAGCGCATGGTCGCTACTTCGCTGCTGGTTTTCAGCGGTTACCATTTACGGCACAAACAAAGAAAAAGAAACTAAAATACAAAGGCCGGGAAAAAAAAAACATTTTTGTAGTCAAACGCTAGACGATCAAAGTAATCATCGTTTGGCCGAAGCTGAGACTGAGGCTGCAGACTGAGGGACATGCGTGACTATGGGGCAACTTTTGCCATCACCGCTCTCCAAATATGCGCAAATATACGGTCTAAGGCGCTCATTAGGGGAGGGCTATGTGCAGCAGTGGACTACATAATATAGCCTGAAGAAGAAGAAGATGCGGTCCAAATATGCGCCAGATGTATGACCGCTCGCTCGTGTCACTTGTAAACACCCCTCATTAATAAACGTCGCGGCGACTTGACCCGTTTCGATCACAGGGTGGCCCCTTAATTCGCAGAAACTAATTTAAATTCATTAGTGGGACGGGCGTTGGTCAAATATTTGAATAATTTGATTTTCTTACTCGAATAACTGCGAAATATTTGGGATGGGCTGAGGGCACCTCATAATTAGAGGGGACGTTGCTATGACAAAGGCCTAGCTCACGGAGCTACGATGTAGTTAACTACATAGTTAGTTAGTTAGTTAGACCTGAGGATTCACTTAGGGCCATTTCTGAACTGAGAATTTCACTAAGTAAATAAGATAAGATAATTATTTATTTGCACTTTCTGTTTGTTTTAAAAAAATATTTGCCATGAAAACCATAGTATGGCGTGTGTGTGATGCAGCAGTACAAAATGGCCGTTTCTCAGAGTCATCGGTAGAACAGATCGCTGAGTTTCAGCTACAGCCTCTGGAGGATGTGAACGGAACGTGTCTGTTGCCAGTTGTGTAAGTGAACATATCGTTACTATATGAGCGTTGTTATCTTAACCGTGATGAACGGCTGAGTAAATCATAATGAGGTTTTTCTTACAAAACCTCGTGAGGTTTTGTAAGAAAAACCTCATCAAAACCTTTCACGGTTAGCGAGTGGTATTGGTACTATAACTCCACAAATGTACATAACTTAGAGAACAAAGTCCTTGGTATATGCAGGGACACGAACCCACGACCTCCCGATTAAGAAACCGGCGTTCTACCGCTCCGCTACCACCGCTCTGATGTACTTAACTAATAATACAATATTAATTTTGCACCAGAAATTTTATTTATCTACTAGTAGACTCAGCAAACGTTGTATTGCCAAATTAATTAGCCTGCAACCTATTCTCAGAGCTACCTACATAACACAACCTCACGCCTGTATCCCTGAGGGGTAGGCCAGGGACTGCCACTTGCCACGATCCTGACAGATCACCTTCCCTTCATCAACGTTCATAAGTCGTTGCATGCACGCACGCCGGTTCCGGGTAGTTTGTATCTTCCCCTTTGCTAATACATCCTCTATTTGGTCGATGTAAGTCCGCCTGGGACGTCCCTTACCAGCCCTTCCCTTACTCACATTCGCAATATATATTTGTTTCGTCAATCTTTTTTCCTTTATCCTCCAGCTACCTTATGTATAGTTTTTATATTAAATGGGGCTAATCGCGATTATTTATTAGTTAAAACATAATCACCTTTTTTCCGACGTACCTAATAAGAGCGATTAGAGTCGTTCGATATATAACTATGTATAAGTATTGCAAATCATTAAGAAACACTACCAAATGTACACAAAAAAATGATCAAGATATGTTAAGTCAAGTCAGCTTCGGCCACTTTCGAAACCAAGTTTCAAAACCAGTTTCGAAAAGAGAATTATTTTTCTTTTTAGGAAACCTGGTTTCGAATAAAGAAAAATCATTCTGTTTTCGAAGCTGGTTTCCAAATTTCACCTATGTCGGTGGTTGCCCATCAGCTGGAGTAGAAGATTTCATTTCATTTGTCCTATAAAAAAATAGTTTCGTGCATACCCTTGATCCATGAGTTTCAAAAGAAGATTTTATATTCTGTATAGAACGATTTTTCTTTATTCGAAACCAGGTTTCCTAAAAAGAAAAATAATTCTCTTTTCGAAACTGGTTTCGAAAGTGGCCGAAGCCAGTCGTTTTGAAGCAGTTCGATAGCAAACACTGTGATAATATTTCTTAATGATTCGCGATACTCATACATAATTAAATATTAAACGGGTCAAATCACGATTATTTATTAGGTAAAACGTAATTACCTTATTTCCCGACGTTTCGGCAGCGTTACAGTTGCCGTGGTCTCGGGTAGACTGAAGTAGTGAGTGTTGTGTGTCGGCCAGCTGCGAAAAATATATAGTGACTACCCAATAATTAACTGCACTCGCCACTTCAGTCTACCCGAGACCACGGCAACTGTAACGCTGCCGAAACGTCGGGAAATAAGGTAATTACGTTTTACCTAATGAATAATCGCGATTTAACCCGTTTAATCCATAACTATAAACACTGTGATACGTTTACATATCACATTTACTCCATAGCCAGATTCGTAGCTCATAGACACTGACCCATTCATCAAGGAATCAAGAAAGTTTTGGGCACCACGCCTCGTGGGCCCAGACTCAGTCCGACTGGCGAGTAATTCAATTAATACTGAGTTTGAATTAGAATTAACATCGCTGTCTGGAACTGTGTTTCGTTTATCACGTCTTATTATCATGCCGGAGGTCATAGGTTCGATTCTTACTGGGGGCCGAAGAATGTAACGGTGCAAACCTCTTTACACATACATACATACATACATACATACATACATACATACATACATACATACATACATACATACATACATACATACATACATACATACATACATACATACATACATACATACATACATACATACATACATACATACATACATACATACATACATACATACATACATACATACATACATACATACATACATACATACATACATACATACATACATACATACATACATACATACATAACCTCACGCCTGTATCCCAGAAGGGTATACAGAGACCCGGGCTGCCACTTGCCACGATCCTGACAGATTACCTTCGCTTCAAATAATGTTAAACACTAGACACAATCATTCTCTGAATTCCTATTAACATTAATCTACTGAGTTGCTACTATTTAATTTTACCATTTTAGGGTTCCATAAACAATACCGAATCCTTATAGTTTCGCAAATTCCGTCCGACTAACCGTACATCTTTCCGTCTATCCGCCTACACCATGTTGGGGCTATCCATGGATTGGTGGTTTAAAGTATTGCGTGTATATAAAAACTAACTTTTGATAGCGCGATCCATTTTGCGAAGTAAGCCTTCTGAAACATTTTCAGTGTCTTCGAACATGAAATTTCATTGGCAATGCAAAATTTAAGACAAACTTTTTGTTCAATGTTTTTGTCCATTATGAAATTCGCAATACACACTAGATATTATAAAACTAAAAACAGCACTGTTTATAACATAAATGACAGATGCAACTCAAACTCCGCGCCAAAATGGAAAACAGTTGTGCCAATCTAACAACAGAAAAAAAACAAAAATTTGAATTTGGAACCATAAACAAAACATTCATTCCTGATACTTTGTTGACTGAATATATTAAGCTTTAAAAGGCTATTTTTTGTTAGAGTGGGGCATCCCTTCCTATTCCGACTTAATGATGGATTATAGAAACTTGACATAATGTAGGTCAGCATCGTTATCACGGCTAAGAAGGCATTACAATGTAACCAGTGATAGGTGACAAGTTGTGAGCAATCACAGAGTGGCAGCTGAGAACAGGAAGACAGTCTGTGAGCAGACCAACGGCCTGATGGATGCGGCTGGCAAGAAATCGTGAGAGATGGCATTTGGGGGAAAAGGCTTGTACCTATCAGTGGGCAGTGGTGGTCTGACAATCATGATGAGGTAACAAACTTATAAAAGGAAAACTTCGTACAAATTCCTTAAATTACTTTGATGAACATTCTATATATTAAACGGATCAAATCGCCGGTCAAACGTCGAGAAGTTAGGTAATTACGTTTTACCTAATAAATAATCGCAATTTGACCTGTTTAATATATAACTATGTATGAGTATCGCGAATCATTAAGAAATATTATTACTTTGATGAAGCTGTTAGTTCCGTCGGTATCAAACCTTTGTATGTCCCCACTGCTAGGGCTCGGGTCTATTTCTGCTCCACAGTGAGGTTAGACAAGATAAGATAAGAATATTCTTTATTGTACACCAGGAAAAATCAAACCAAACATAATTACAAACATACAGTACAATTGGCGGCCTTATTGCTTAGAGCAATTCTTCCAGTCAACCCACGATGGAGAGTTGCTGAAGGAAAAGTGAGACTGCTAGTTGGTTAGTTCTGTAAAACAGGCAAAAACCTCCAATTCTACCGAACCCTGTACTGGGCGTAGTCCAACACGCCCTTGGCCCGTTTTCTAAATATTTATTTCACGAGTCCATAGCCATCAAAGCTCCAGAGGCCTTGTTCACGGCAAACTCCATGCATATTAAATACGGCGAACAAATAACGCTCTTGGTAGAGAGAAAACGCTTTATTTATTTATTACATTTTTATTTACACGCTATGAATAAGTTAACACTAGACGGGGCTAATTACTATTTACAGCGAGTTTAATTGAGTCAAGTTTTAGGTCAGAAAATGTGTACAAAGGACGAAATATTTGTTAGAGGGGCTTAATTGGATTCGGTATTTTTTAATTACATTCACCTTTTGTTGGACCTCGTCCCATCATTCTAAAACAGATTTCTTTACCACTAAACTAACTCAATTCTTCCATGTAGCTAGATAGATGAGAACACTTTAGTGTACATAAAAATGGAAGTTACACAGATATTTCTTAACCTAAGAGTACAGACGGCGGCCTTGCCAATAAAAGTGATGTCTTCCAGACAACCTTTGGATGGACTGGACTAATTCATTCGAGACGGAAACAGATGTACACACCGAAACATACTAAATTATAATTTCAGAGGTATGTAAATACATGCATACATAACAACGAATACAACAAATCAAGCCTTGTATGTCCCCATTGCTGGGGCACAGGTCTCTTCCTGCTTCGCAGGAAGGTTAGGCCATACTCCACGACGGGAGCCAAGTCCGGGTTGGTGGAGGATTGTAAGACAGTGGCAGGCCTTACTGTCAGAAGTTATCAAGCCGCCTATAAGGCCTCTGACATGGCTTAACGACTGCCATTACATGACAATCGGCACCGTCGGCCGGTACCAGAAACTCAGGTTTCCTCACGATGTTTTCTAAGTTTTTTTTTAGGTAAGACATGTTGACACTTGACCCCAAACGCCACATGGTAAGCGAAGATATGGACATTTTTAAAGTCATAATAACAATACCACTCGCTAACTGTGAAGGAAAAGATTGTGAGAAAACCTGAATGCTTAAAGTGGTAACGTACCTCAGCGCTTGAAATTGTCAATCCGCGGTGGGCGCGTGTGGTGATGAAGCCCACACTCTCTCTTTGAAAAAAGGCCTGTGCCCTGCAGTGGATTTTTATAGGATACATAAATAAAGAAATTTGTTATTCTATAATATAAAAATGAATCGCTGAATGTGTTGGTAAGCGCAAATCTCGTGAGCAGCTGAACCGATTTCGGTGATTCTTTTTTTAGAATATTCCTTGAAGTACGAGGATGGTTCATACGGAGAGAATTATAAAAAAAAAAACAAAGATTCGACTGTTAGGTCGTACAAAGTTCGCTGGGTCAGCTAGTAATATCTCCCTACTATACCAAATTTCATATTACAATCTTTGAAATCAGTAATGAGTAAATTTAATATTCTAAATTGCACTACCTGATAATCTTGACTCCAAAATTTAGTTTAGCTAGTAGATAATGTAGCATTAAGTTCGCCTATGTGCACAATAATTAAGCAATAAGAATTTTTAATACTAATAACAACTACTATAAATCATTCATTGGTTTTGGACGTTATTTCAAAGTCTCAAGGTTCAATTTAGGTTAGGCACTATAATACGATCGCGTAACGTTTTCGCTACGTGAACTGAGCATAGCTTAAGGCTATGTCAGCGATACGGCGACCTACGAACAGATGTACGCAGCTCGCTCGTACGAATATAGTCATACAACGACACAAGAGAGAAAGCCAAATAAAGCATCTAGTTTCCTGCGCGTTGAATATGTAACTTTTAACGTATACAAATGTGTGCGAAAGCGTAATAATCCGGTACGTAGCTCTGCCGCATATGATATGGCGCGTAATATGTATCACTCATAGTGAAAATGTGTGCGAAAACGGAATAATTAGGTACGTAGCTCTGCCGCATATGATATGACGCGTAATATGTATCACTCATAGTGAAAATGTGTGCGAAAACGGAATAATTAGGTACGTAGCTCTGCCACATATGATATGACGTGTAATATATATCACACATAGTGGAAATCGCATTTCAGTGGATATCTGAGACGTAACAGTGATGTTTAGACACATAAAAGAAGGACACAGTCAAGTAGATTTTTAGTTTTAGATTTTTAGATACGTTAGAAGTTACATAATCAAGGCCCTGGAATGAAACTGGCTGAATGTGAGAACGAAAGCAAGGCAATCCGGCTCGTAGGACCAACTAATTTATTAATTGTTCTACATACATATTATGCCTAGAACACCGACATTTCAAGGTCAATGAGCTTCGACAAAGAGTCATTGTCGACATCGCTAATCCACGCCGTCCCTTACTTGAGCCCTAGAGAGAAATTAGTGTTCGTTTCAAGCATACACACATTGGTACAGTCTCTCCTTCAAAGAGGCCACGTGTTCGTCACTCTGTCTCTTAGCCCTGCTGTTGCAGCTGGACAGTTTTTCGCAAGACTGCTCGTTGTGCCTCTTGGCATTTGTCAGGCTCAGGTCCAGCTCGTAGCCTAGGCTAACGGCTGCGTGGGACAGGCCTTCGAGGCAGTTCGCTACTTCTGAACTGTGGGAAAAAAGGTCAGTTTAAATTATTAGGAAAACAAAGGATCAAAACCAAGATATGATAGCAACCTTCGAATGTCGCCACTGCTGAGACATGGGTCTCCTGCATCACAGGAAGGTTAGACCATACTCCACCACGGGGGCCAAGTCTGGGTTGGTGGAGGACTGTAAGGCAGTGGCGGGCCTTACTGTCAGAAGTTATCAAGCCGCCCATAAAGCCTCTGACATGGCTTAACGACTGCTTAGCGTGCACCAACGGCTTAGTATGCCTTGCGAAGCATGGAAGCGCTTGGAAAAAATGCCACTAGCAGTAGCCAAGGGACGGTCACCCATCCGGCACCTGACCGCGCCTGTTATTGCTTAACCCAAGTGATTGAAACCAATCTCAGTTGCACTAGGCCACGAGCGCTTCAAAAGACTGAAGGGTTTTTTTGTTGATAATAATTTGCCTTTTCGATAAAAGTTTGATGCTCGTTCACTTTTTTTCTTTTTGTAGCCTATAATCGTCCAACTACAGGGCACATGCCTTTTCGCCGATTGAAAGTATGGGCATAATTTATGCGCGTGCCTAGCGCGGATTGGCAATTTCAAGCGCTGAGGTATACAGGGTGTCTCATTCAAATCGGTCAGTATGGGAAAGTCTGAAACTATAAGACATACGAAGATCTGTTCTGAGGAACCATGTCATCGATTTTAATAACAAGAAAAACTGCATTCATATATTTTAAAAAACATCTGTACTCCGTTCGGGAATCGAACCAGGTTGTTTTGAAAAAAAAAACTTCTATTAATTAAACACTAACAATCAATTGAAAAGCCCACTTAAAATAAGTATGTAGATACTTATTTAAAGATTAAGATCGTTACCTAAACGTGTTGAATATTGTATTGAAAAAGGCGGCGGTCACTTCGAGCACCTACTAAAATAAATTAAAGTATGTGAAAACAATGCATTTTATTCATTTTAGACATCATGTTTCATACAGACATTTATTGCTTAAGACCTACACAATCGATATCTAAATAGAAATAGTGTAGGTTTTTTTTTCAAAACCACCGGGTTCGATTCCCGAACGGAGTACCTACAGATGTTTTTTGTATGAATGCAGTTTTACTTGTTATTAAAATCGATGACATGGTTCCTCAGAACAGATCTTCGTATGTCTTATAGTTTCAGACTTTCCCATACTGACCGATTTGAATGAGACACCCTGTAGACGTATATCAAGCACTCAGGTTTCCTCTCCATATTTTCCTTTATCGTTAACAAGTGGTCCTGCTACTATAACTTCAGAAATGTACATAACTTAGAAAACAAAGTAATTTAAACATGCCCACACTAGGAATCGAACCTAGGTCTCTCGCTTCCGTGTTTGTTTATTCGTATTTTATTTATTCTTTTGTCTTCATACTTTCCTTTCTCTTACATTTCTTTATCTTTTCTTTCCTCTATTAATACTCAATACTCAATAATTTATTGCATTTCACAAGTATATACAGATGACATAACTAAAATATGAATCTTTGTGGACCCTATTCGTCTTATTAACCTCCTTCTTCTTTTTATTTTCACTATATCTCTTTTTTCTACTAAATATAATTTATAATAGTTAGAATTTACTCCATTTCAACTCAACCCGAAAGTAACTTACGTTGTGCATTAACTTTCCATAAACATATTATAAGAAGTGCTCGTGGCCTAGTGAAGCGCTCATGGCCTAGTCGAACCGGGTGATTAGAATCAATCACTTGAGTTAAGCAACAACAGGCGCAGTCAGGTGCAGGATGGGTGACCGTTCGGTGATTACCGTTAGTGGCATTTTTCGAGCGCTTCCGTGCTTCGCAAGGCACGTTAAGCCGTTGGTGCCGGCTGTCCTTAGTTATTTGTATTTGTATAGTTAGCACGGTTTAGTGCATTAAAGAGAACATAACGCACCCTCAGAACGAAAGAGGCCTAAGTCAAAAAATAGTTTAAATACTCAAAAAATTCTCAAAAAATTGAGTACTTAACAATCATAGAGAGACATAAAAAGGTATGCTCTATCCGATGAATAGTAAAACAAAGGCACATAATGTAAAAAAAGAGCATAGCGAATCTTCCGTCCACGGCATACCTTTTTATGACTCTATGATTGTAACTCAATTTTACTATTTTTTTACTTAGGCCTCTTTCGTTCTGAGGGTGCGATAATATAATTATTATTATTATTAAATTCTTTATTGTCCCTGTAAAGATTGTACAATGGACAACAGTGCAAAAATAAAGCCCTATGATTTTATTGCTTTTTCGAGAAGAAAACAGAAAAATAGGGGACAAGTATTTTTTCTTTTGTCGTATTTATTTGGAAAAATTAACTAGTTTTCAGTTTTAAAATAGATTTTCTAGAGCCGGAAGTGACGTAGGCTAGAAGGCAACGTAAAACATAATCTTTGCCTCTACTTTACTTTTTTTTTTTATTTTTTTTTATTTACCCTCCATAAATAAAAAAAAGTTACTGGTACGGATAGCCAGAGGTTGCGGGTTCGAATCCCGGCATGGGTGAAATTTTTAGCCTCTAAATAGGTTTTTTTTTTAAAAAGTTGTCATCGCCTTTCGATTCGACACACCACAGACTAAAAGTTGTTGACAACTGATAGTTTACTTTGGGGAAGGTAGTCAAACGGTGAGGTGATATTTTGATATATAATTGGTGAACAATTTACTCTTTAACTTACTCGTCGCCACCCTGCCTGGGCCGTGTCTGCAGCAGCTCCGCGGTGTCATCCAGCGTCGCCTGCATGTGGTTCCTCGTGAGCATAATCATCTCTTCAGCGTACTTCCCCATCTTGGCTATCGTCCCCCTAGCTTCCTCGGTGCACGCGTACGTTTGGGCCACGTGTCTGCTCGCTACAGTCTTTATGTCACGGCGCTCCTCGTCGCACATCGCTGCGGAGATGGATGGTTGGAATTCATAGATAATTATATTCTTTTTAATGGACTAACCCGTGTTAAGGACAATTCTAAAAACCTATTTAGAGGCCAAAAAGTTCCTCCTATGCCGGGACTCGAACCCGCGACCTCTGGCTAACCGTGCCAGCGCTCTCCCAACTGAGCTAATGGGTGACTTACCGGCATCAGTGAAATTTCGAACCTCTTTACAATAGATGAAATAGGTTTTTAAAAAAATTATCCTTAGCACGGGTTAGTGCATTAAAAATAATATAATCATGTGGGTACAGCGATAGCATTCCAATGTAAAACCTAATTGCAAAGTAGGTACTCGGGGCTGCAAGTGATTACTTCAGCCAGATGTTGCTGCCTGTATGTAATACAGAGAGTATTGTATAGAGTTTCGAAATTTCACTGATGCCGGTAAGTCTCCCATTAGCTCCGTTGAGAGAGCGTTGGCACGTTTAGCCAGAGGTCGCGGGTTCGAGTCCCGGCATGGGTGGAATTTTTAGCCTCTAAATAGGTTTTTAAAATTCATAGATAATGTATATCTAGATTAGTAGTTTAAGTTTAAGATTGTGGAATAGACCATTGTCAACATGTGCGCTATCTAACAGCTTTGAAATGAACCATCGGCTAATAGTCGTCCAATAGAAACCAGAACAAGTGACGCGATCTCGCGTGTGATTGGCTTCAGTATGTCCCCTAACTCTCTCTCCTCAAATTTTGGCACGCGTAATAAATTCGCAATATTCTTCACACCGCAAGTGGTTGTGGCCTCTGTGGCGCAGCGGTAGCGCATCTGCCTACCGTGCAAGAGGTCCCGGGTCCGAAACCCTTCGAGAACCTCGAAACCCAGGTTGACAAAAAAAAAACCCAGGTCTTGGAAGTTTACACGTTTGTGATGTCGTTGTTTCTGGTTCCCGCGACACAGGGTATCCTAGTGTGGGACCAGAAGCAATGTATATGCCTGTAGGTAAATTTTATGTTATGTTGTATTATTTTAAACTCACCCAGAAAACTTAAAGTCGAGGTAGGAAAACTAAAACCCTAAGTAGCAAGGGCACGCAAACCGTTCCGGATGACGTGAATAGAATTAAAAAACTGGTCGAATTCGTGGTGAATTCGCATGAAAAAGTTAAGTAGTTAGAAAGAAAGTCAAAAGTTCTTTTTTTAGTTAAAATTAGTTACAAAGGTAAAAGATAGTTCAATATTAATTTAATATGGTTACAAGCAGTGGTTGCCACGCTAGGTAAAACCTGCGTTTTGGTAGCTCTTTAGCCAAGTTTTCACGGTCTTAATACGCTCGAACCGAGTGCGCCATCCGAGTAAACTAATGCTTCTGATTGGCTATTTTGGTGCTGTCACAAAAAACCATCCAATCAGAAACATTAGTTTACTCGGATGGTGCACTAAGTCCGAGTCCACTAAGACCGTAAAAACGCTGCTTTTATGTAATAACAGTCACGAGTGGCGCACGTTTATGTCATACTAGCTGGTGCGTCTGACTTCGTCTGCGCAAGATTATCGGGTAGATTTTCCCCTACTTACTTGACGCACTATCGACATATTTTAGACAATTCACACTATATCTATGTAAATTGTAGCCTGTGTTTTTTTTTTATGTATAACCTATATTATTGTACAGTTTTATAAAAATCGATACGGTAGATTTAAGTAAAAGAGTAACAAACATATATTTACTAACTTACCATACTTATAAACTTTGGCGTTTATAATATTATAGTAGGGAAGGTAGTATAGGGATATGCCTATAAATAATTTCTAAAAGACTTGAGTACAAGCAGACGAATCACCACGCCAAGTCTGTTCTGGTGGCCTTATATAATATGTACAGTCATGAGAAAACTGAAAACAAGGCTGAAACGCACCAGCTTGACTCAGTGCTCGGTCAAATTCCCGCATTTATGAAACTGAAGTTCTCGGTACGGTTTTTTCATGTCACACACGAGAAAGCTTTGACAGGCAAAGGCTTTTGTTACTTACTTGGAATGCTTAACTTATCAGCCAACTTCACCAAAGTATCGTTGATCTTTTTCTTCTTTATGAGAGCCTGGCTGATATCTTCCTTTATTTTCTTCATGATCTTTTGAGACATTTGATGGTAGGAGTTCTGTATGTTTCTGTGGTACGTGTCCAAGAAGGGGGCCAGCACTGTATCCATGTAGCGCGTTACATCACTGAAAGGATTAAAAAGTGAAGAGTACTTTGCTAAATTCCGCCAAAAATCCGACAAGCACCATGCGGGCAATGCACCGCGCTCCCTCCCACTTTTTCAAGCAGAAGCAAGACACGAACACACCACCACCGACACCAATACTTGTGTGAGAAAACACGCGACGTGTTTCGCCTCTATCACGAGGCATCCTCAGGCTCCCAAATGCAAGTGACCGTCACCGCAAAACGCTCCGTATTTATAGGCTAGCCCCTTTGTTCATAATAGTCTGCTTACTTAAATAATTGCTAATTCTCATACTGTCTTCTTCTATTGACCTAAGTCAGAGTGAAAAATAACTTGTGTGAGACGAGCAACCGACGACGCGAGCTCCGTCTCTGCTCACCATGATTAAGCTCTGCGAATCGGAGCGAAACCTGGTCGGACTTTTCCGATATAACAACACCCGTAAGTAAATCCGGACTAAAAGTTTACAATGTGTTGTGCTTACGAAAGTTTTAGTTGAAAAATAACTCTTTAGCAGCTGTTTTAAGTTAGCGAACCATTATGAATAAGGGGGAATGAAAGAAGTAACCACAGATGATTTAAACTGAACCAGAGAAGTTTTCTAGAGAAATCGCAGTTTTTATAAATAAGAGGATAAATTTTTAATCGAAGAAGCGAATGAAGCGCTCGTCGCCCTGGTATGTCCCCACTGCTGGGGCACGGGTCTCTTCCTGGATCGCAGGAAGGTTAGGCCATACTCCACCACGGGGGCCAAGTCCGGGTTGGTAAAGGATTATAAGACAGTTGCGGCCCTACTGTCAGAAGTTATCAAGCCGCCCATAAGGCCTCTGACATGGCTTAATGACTGCCATTATATGACAGCCAGCACCACCGGCTTAACGTGCATATTATTTAAATGTAAATATTTATTTTGTTCCTATTCGTTACGTTAAGCATACCTCGACCCTTAGGTCAGTTGCACGACAGAAGCACGTTCCCACTCACTGTTGCTGGTTGGGGGAGAGGCCGTGCCAGCTAACGTCTGGCACCGACTCTCCCCCTCCCTCCCTTCTCTGCCCCTTAGGGTGCGTGTCGATGAGACGGTTTCCACACGGCACGGGACGGTTTCTACACGGCCGGTGTTGGTTATATATAAAGCTCCAAACAAGTCTGTACGAGAAACCAGCGCTAGCGCAGGTCCGATTCGGAGCCGTGCCTGGCAGGGCCGGCGCCGTGCCGGGCAGAAACCGTGCCCGTCCACACGCGCCCTTAGCCGGTGGATTAACTCAACGTTACAAGTAAAACTAGGAGTCCATTTCAAAATCTAGATCATTTTGGAGAAAAGTGGACAAAAATCTCAAAACTTATCCTTTTTAAAGTCCTTAATTAACAGAGTTTACATATTTACATACAAAACTCATGCATCTTGCATGCTTTAATTCCAGACATCGTTGTCATCCAAGTAATCATTAATTTTCTTGTAGCCCTTTTGGCACAAAGTGTACTTTACACATTTTTTGAACCGCGTTTCAGTTAAAATTAATATATCTTCTGGGATTTTATTATAGAAACCTATACAATGCTCCACGAGGGATAAATTAACCTTTGCCAGTCTAAATCTTGGAATCAAAAGTTTATGTTTATTATCCTTAGCCTTCCTGACGTTTAGCCTCTTGAGGTCAACTTGGGTATCTTCTGCAGCAGCAGATCAGCTCACCCACCGGAGCCCCATCGCAATCCATGGTGCACCTGCTCCAATGGCCATTGTGCCCTCACTCCTGCACTCTGGAGAACCTAACAGAGGCCAACGCCGCTGCAATTGCAGTATCCAACTATTGGGCAGGAATAGTAGATTTGTAAACGAGGGTCGATAGAATCAATTCCCGAAGTATTTAGGCTTTATTCCGAGTAGGAATTGATTCATTTATCCATTTTAAACTCTTCTTTTTATTTCGAATATGAGGAAAATAAAAATAAAACTTTTTAATATTCGAATCTTAGCATTAAAGATTATTACCGATTTTTTTAAATTCCGTCACAGATACATGTAACAGATTAGTATCTTGCCAATTTGTGTCAACTTTTTAAATTTTAAATATGGAACTTACCGCGTAATTGTTGCAGCTTATTCCGCTCAAGAAGTTTACGCTAAGTTCACACTGGCTGTTTAAAAACTCACATGGCCGCAGCATTGTTTTACTTAGTCTTTTTTTACACAAAACTCTTCACTGCTGACAGTAGTTCTATTTTTTTTAAAGTTCATTCCGGCCCTTAGGTGGGAAGTAATTTGAATGAGTCTTTCCCTCATTTGGCAGGAAAAACCCAATAATCAGATCAAAACAACTTTCCGAGTATAAAGCCGGGGATACACATGCCAGTAAATCGGGAAAATAGCTGGTATGAAAGTTACTGGCATGTACGAGTAACTGGCATACTGCGGATACATTTGCAAGTAATACTGGCATGCATACTGTGCCCTTGCATGCCAGTATTACCATCGCGTATACACAGGACAGTTCGTGAGAGTATTTCGTACCTTACCTACCTATTCTTGCGCGCCAAACATGGATAACAATCGAAGTGAATTAAATAAAATTCATATTCTCTGTACAAATGAATGAACTGTATAGTTCTCTCATCTCCCCATCGTGCCATGTTGAATTTTTTTAATTCGTAACAAAAGAAAAACTTGACCTTCGAAATCAAAACAACGAGTCGGCTACTGGCATGACCGTAGCTGTCGCGTCTGTTCACACGCGCCAGGTTAGTAGCCCCCCGCGTCCCCTCCCTCAACGGGCATGCAAGAAAATCAAATGTTGTGCTAGCTGCTCGCAACTAGCTAGCTTCCAGTTACAGGCATGCCATTAGTGAATACACATGACTGTAGCTGGCACTTGCAAGGAGCTGGTATGCTAGTGTGCAGGCTACAGGCATGTGTATCCCCGGCTTAAGAAATGAAAAAATATAAACTGAATATAAAATACGAATCGCTGACACGAAAAGAAGAAGAAGAATATGACCTGTGGCTCAGAGTAGGAGGCGTAGAACCACCTTCTCTTGCTATCTTCCGTCGCAGGTTCTCCGCCCCCCAGCGCTCCCTCAACCTCTGGAGGTGTTCCTCAAGCTCCACTGGCTCGTACTGCCAGTCCGGGATCTCGAAACACTGACCGCCGTCCAGACGAAGGTGCCCGCTGCGCTCCTGAGGGAAAAACTTTTATATCGCACATATGCCGTCTTACTACAAAAATTTGGACAGGTGTTGAACAAGTGTTTTAAAATATGTTTACCACAATACTGTGTTTTATGATAGGAAAAACCTAGAAAGGGCTTCGACATTGTCTATATTTTTTCTTCTTCTTCAGGCTATATTAGCTCACTGCTGGACATAGCCCTCCCCTAATGTGCGCCATAGCGCCCTGTCTTCGGCTTGCCGCATCCAGCATCTGCCGGCAGTTTTTCGCAGACATCCCATTTTGTCGGGCGTCCTACACTAAATTTGCCGAGTCGCGGTCATGTTTACTCCAACGGTTATCGGTTCTTCGCGAGATATGGCCAGCCTACTGCCACTTTAGCTCGCTAATTCTCTGAGCTATGTAGATAACTTGTGTATATTTAGACACTCGAAACCTCTTGTTTAGCAATATGTAGCTTGAATATGCTTGTATTGTGGTAAACGTATTTTGAAATAGGTACGTTCTTAACACCTGTCTATTTTTTTGTAGTAAGACGGATGATCGTTAAATACCACTAATAACCGCGCGGGCTACTTGCCATGCTCACAGCAAATCTCGCTTAGCGACAGATGTCTTATTAGGAAAAAAAATATATAACCACTACTTATTAGTCTAGAGCTGTGCTCTTGTTAAGTACGAGTATAATTATTTTTTGGGATATTTTGTAATAACCTAACTGAAACTTTTGGCTGCAAAACGTTGATCTTTTTAACCGAAACCGAAGTCATGTATAGTTACACTAATCACATAGGTAAAATGTGGACAGCTTAGGTTGCCGTCTACACTGTCTTCTCGCCTAGGAAGCCGCGCGGTGGGCTGAGCTGACTTTAGTCTACCGATTCCTTTCCCAACTGATTTGTGACCGAAAACGTATGTACAATCGGTAGGCAGACTACCAACATTGCGAAGGCAGTTGGAAAACCTAACTGCCTTGGGTAAAGAACCTAGGCTCTTATGTTGGGTTGAAAGAGAAAAGCCCTATGCCGAACAGTGCTTAGCTAATCTATACCAAAAAAAAATCGCTGAATGTGTTGGTAAGCGCAAATCTCGATAGCAGCTGAATCGTTTCGCTAATTATTTTTTTAGAATTTATCTTGCAGTACCTACGAGGATGGTTCTAACGGAGAGAAAAAAAAAGAATCAACTGTGAGGCGATACGAAGTTCGCTGGGTCAGCTAGTTTATAAAAAATGTAAAAACCTGTTTAGAGGCTAAAAATTTCACCCATGCTGGGATTCGAACCCGCAACCTCTGGCTATCCTTGCCAGCGCTCTACCAGTTGAGCGCTGGCACGGATAGCCAGAGGTTGCGGGGTCGAATCGTCTAAGCTGCTCCACATTTTAGCTTTGTAATTAGTGTGCCTATTCATGACTTCGGTTTCGGTTAAAAAGATCAACGTTCGTGGGTGAAATTTTTAACCTCTAAATAGGTTTTTAAATTTGTCCTTAGCACGGGTTAGTGCATTAAAAATAAAAATAGTATAATAATAATAAATTTATTGACAAATTTAATTACTTACAGTTCTGTGGGCACGAACAATTTTATTGTTTCTTTCAGATAGATAGTGAAGTTCCTGTTCCTAAACTAGAGGTCTCTATAACTTAGGAGTCAGATTAATTGATATAAACATACATATTCCTTCCAGTCTTGAGCTAATACGGTCACGTTCTGCCAAAGATTTAATGCGAAAACAATCAAAAATATGAGTATCGTAAAAGTCATCTTGTCGCGCGATGTGATTACACTGTTGACTGCAAACTGTAAAATTTCTGACCACGATTATGATAAGCATTTAAAATGAAATGTATTGCCGGTTAGTAGAGGAAATAATAGTACTAGAGGTTCACTGGAGGCAGACATTTCATATTTGGCAATCCAATGTACACAATATCATATAAACTTGAACAATAAACAACTGAGCGGCAACTACTTTGGATGATGATACTTTCTCATTTAATTTAAGGCTATTTGAATTTTTCTTGTTCACTTTTCACAAAAAGCGGCTCAGAGTGATTATAACTAGAGCCATACAAAGCTGATTTTTCCCAATAAAATGGCAGAAACTTTTGCTAGTATTAGACCAATACGACAGGAAACAAGACGATTCTTGGGTCCCAGATATTTGTGCATTATAGTATTGTTCTAAAGGATGCCTGAGGATGCCTCGTGTTAGAGGCGAAACGCGTCGCGTGTTTTCTCACACAAGTATTAGTGTCGGTGGTGGTGTGTTCGTGTCTTGCTTCTGCTTGAAAAAGTGGGAGGGAGGGCGGTGCATTAACTAACCGCATGGTGCTTGTGGGATTTTTGGCGGAATTTAGCAAAATAATTTTAACTTTTTAATGCCATTATAGTATTTTATGTAGGAAAAACTTTATACATATTTTATGTTATAGTATATATTTGTAAATATATAATAATTTTATGTTAATATTGATATTATATTCAAGTCAGTCATTTAGTTTAATTAAGTGTAATTATTATAAGAAATTATTCGTAAAACAAAAATTTCGCGATTCCGTGTGCCTCTCAATTATTTTCGTGCACCTCCTGCAGTCGACTCCTAGAAAATATTAGTAGCGTAAAGTCCGCACTGCCATTGTAAGCTATACTAATGCGCAATGAACTTAATAATAATACATCAGGCGGAAATCTAGTACCATTTTCGTTGCAAAATTAGGAGTTCAGAAGTAAACATTTTACCCGACAGTTTGAAGAGGCGCGGTAGCTATTACTATACGCAATAGCTAGCCTCGTGACCACAATCAAACCAATTTTGGACCACATTTTGCCTTCCATATACGCTCTCAGTAGACGAAAATAGCGTTCGAAGCGCGCTCGCTCAAAGTTGAATTACATGAACTCACTAAACTGACTTGTTTCGAAACGTAAGCGAACGCGGTTTTACAGTGCAATTACTAGTTTCACTCAGTCGAGACGACATTTAGGACAAGTGTAGTGGTAGGGAAAGCATACAATCAAATTTGTCAATTTGTGGCGTGCAAGATATGGACTAAACAGGATGTAAATTGCTTACGTTAAAATAATTGTTTGATTTCTGATTTCATGCAACAAAGATGTAATTTGACATAAATTGGCATGCAGGATTTGAACTAAACAGAAGGTAAATTCTTAACGTTTTAACAAATTTTCATTTGAAATATGAAATCAGAAAGCAGCAAAGATGTAACTTCACTGAAAGTGGCATGCAAGAACTGAACTAATCAAAATGTACATTTTTACGTTGAAATAAATCTTTGATTGTACATTTCATGCAACAAAGATGTAATTTCACAGGAATTGGCATTCAGGATTTGAACTAAACAGAAGGTAAATTCTTTACGTTGTAATAAATTTTTATTTCTGATTTCATGCAGCAAAGATGTAAGGTCACAAAAAGTAGCACTCTAGATTTGGACTAATCAGAATGTAAATTCTGTACTTTGAAATAAATTTTTGATTTCTGATTTCATGCAACAAAAATATGGTTACACAGTTTCACAGAAGTAGCACGTAAGATTTAACTAGACAGTATTCTGTTGTGTTAAATTCTATTTCTCTACGTAAAAAAAATATTTATTCATGAACATTGGTAACAAAATTATATTTTTTTTTTACTTTTAAATTAACTTCTAGCAAGATTGTTCAAAAATAATAATTACTTATTAATATAAAAACGAAAGTAAACCTGAAACCTATTTTTTAATTTAAATAAAATATTTAAGTTAGATCTCAGTCGGACGATAGAGTACCAAGAAAGCTGGCTTTGGCCAAAATAAGTAATTCTTTACGTTAAAATACATTTTTGATTTTTGATTTCAGGCAACGAAAATGTAGGTTCACAGAAGGTGGACTTTGAGTTTGAAATTCGCAGAATATAGATAGATAGATAGAATACTTTATTGTACATAAAAATGAAAATCACACAGATATTTCTTAATCTAAGAGTACAGATGGCGGCCTTAACACTAAAAGTGATACCTTCCAGACAACCTAATAATATAAGTTCTTTACGTTGAATTGCATGTTTTATTTCTGATTTCATGCAACCAAAATATAGGTTCACACAAAGTGGCAGGAAACATTTTAACGAAACATACATGTAAAGTTCACATGTATATTTTGTTAAACACGTAAAAAACCGCCTTCGTGTTTAAAATGGAATCCACCATCTCGGTTTGGAGAAAAAGAAAATTCCAAGCTACTCACTTCTCGTACGTTTCAAGAATACATCACAATGTTTGATGTTCCAATGTGGTAAGCAATATCACTATTCTGTTCATGAACCGGGAACACCACTGGCCTCAGCTTTCTCTGAAGAGAGAGAAAAAATATAATTAGGTGTGTAATTTAATCCTGTCTGGCAACGTCTAGGCAAGCAACTGCATAAGGACTGAATTTATAGACTACGTTTAATAGAACTCCGAAGGACCTAAATGTTATATTATTATTAATGCACTAACCCGTGCTAAGGACAATTTTAAAAACCTATTTAAAGGCTAAAAATTCCACCCATGCCGGGATTCGAACCCGCGGCCTCTAGCTATCTATGCCAGCGCTCTTTCCAACTGAGCTAATGGGCGACTCGCCGGCATCAGTGAAATTTTGAACCTCTTTACAATATTCTCTGTATTACGTACAGGCAGCGACATCTGGCTGAAGTAATTTGCATCACTTGCAGCGCCGAGTACAGATTGTAAAGAGGTTCAAAATTTCACTGATGCCGGTGAGTCGCCCATTAGCTCAGTTAGAAAGAGCGCTGGCACGGATAGTCAGAGGCCGCGGGTTCGAATCCCGGCATGGGTGGAATTTTTAGCCTCTAAATAGGTTTTTAAGACTTAAAAGTTTTTAAGAAAAATTAAAGAACTCTACTCTTCACCCTCCCCTCAACAGAAAACCATTGTTATTTTCGAGGTCAGAACTAAGGAGGTTATACAGGGTCTAATGGCACCTTTAATACTCGTACATTAGATAGGTGAGAGGACCACTCAGACGGTTCACTGCCATATACATTGTTTTTTTAGATGGATCTTTATAGACATTATTATAATTATTTTCTATATTATCAAATCAAAATCAAAATAAGGGTTTCTTTTTGTTTAGGCGATAAGGCGATGTGCTACGTGGTGTCGGCTTAGAGAATAGCACCAACCCAATTCTTCTCGCGGATGTCGTATAAGGCGACTAAGGGATACAAACCGGGGCGTGTGCAGCAGCGCCCCTGCAGTACAATTCCACCGAACTGCGATCCCCAACCCGCATGCCCAGCGTGGGGATTATGGGCATTACCCCCCATTAAAAGCACAACGTGGCGCTCTTTAGGGAGGGCTATATCCAGCAGTGGACTAGTATAGCCTGACGACGAAGGCGATAAGACCAGTGGTTCCATGCTTCGCAAGGCACGTTAAGCTGTTGGTGCCGGCTGTCATGTAATGGCAGTCGTTAAGCCATGTCAGAGGCCTTATGGGCGGCTTGATAATTTCTGACAGTAAGCCCCGCCACTGTCTTACAATCCTTCACCAACCCGGACTTGGCCCCCGTGGTGGAGTATGGCCCAATCTTCCTGCAGAGCTACGCAGAGTTACACTAAAATCTTTTCTACTTTACTTAACTTTTTTTAGGTAAAAGAAAAACCAAAACATATCGGAATTTCAAACCTTAAACATCTAAGTACGTGCTTACCTACGTACTTAACCCCAGTAATGTACAAATCCCTCCATTTTATGTAAGGATCATTCAGGCAGCACTTGAAAAAATATTAAATTTAAGCAGACCTTTCCGAGGTGCGCGAGTCCATTTTATACCGCCAAGGGAAACGAGGTTATCTCTCCGCTCCGTGTAGTGTGTCAAAATTAAATAAAAATATTTCATTTCGTCATCAACTTAACATTAATTTACACTGAAATGAAATGGTTTTAGAAATCCGTGGAGCCATACTCCACAAGCTCTCGTGGCCTAGTCGAAGCGAGTGATTGGAATTAATCACTTGAGTTAAGCAAAAAAAGGCGCGGTATGTTGCAGGATGGGTAACCGTCCCGTGACTACCGCTAGTGGCATTTTTCCGAGCTTATCGTGCCGTGCTTCGTAAAGCACGTTAAGCCGTTGGTGCTGGCTGTCATGTAATGGCAGTCGTTAAGCCATGTCAGAGGCCTCATGGGCGGCTTGATAACTTCTGATAGTAAGGCCCGCCACTTTCTTACAATCCTCCACCAACCCGGACTTGGCCCCCGTGGTGGAGTATACCTTCCTGCGATGCAGGAAGAGACCCGTGCCCCAGCAGTGGGGACATACAAGGGTTGATATCGATATCGGCTAGCTGTGCCCCTCGGTGTTACCAGCGGTTTAACGATTTTCCCACAGGAATAAGATATTTTTCCGCAGTAAAACGTAGCCTATTTGTTAATCCAGGGTATCAGGGTAAAATCGCTCCAGCCGTTTAGATGTGAAGAAGTAACAAACATCTCCTCTTCTTCAGGCTATATTATGTAGTCCACTGCTGGACATAGCCCACCCCAAATGAGCGCCATAGCGCCCTGTCTGCAGCTTGCCACATCCACCATCTGCCGGCAGTTTTTCGTAGATCGTCATCCCACCTGGTCGGAGGGCGTCCCACACTACTTTTGCCGAGTCGCGGTCTCCACTCAAGAACAAACATACACACTCACAACTTTCGCCTTTATAATGTTATATAAAAAGTATGATGTGATGTGCTGGTATGCCTGGAAACCTAAAATACAGTTCACTAACCTAGTTTAGGCTCCAGTCTTTCCACAAATAGTACTATTGTATCAACTATTGCTGTACTTGATTTGTGGATAGAGAAAATAAACATATTTGTATTTGTCTTATGAATAGATCAAACTTTGACCTTTGTACCTACGTTATGAGATGATTGTTACAGCGTCCAGTGGCACCTTTAATCAAACTAGATGGTAACTAGATTTCCTGAAACTTTCAAATTCAAAATATTTATTTACATAACCAAGCAAGTAAAAATAATGGTTGGGTTCTCTTCATGTAAGTTAAAAAAACCAGTGTGTGAAGTAGTTCTTGAGGAATCTATAATATAAAAATGAATCGCTGAATGTGTTGGTAAGCGCAAACCTCGAGAGCAGTGGGCATGTGAAAGTAATACGAGTTATGCAATACGCGTTATATAGCACGACAGCGTACTGGAACAGTACCCAGTACGCGGCCAAATTTAGCATGACCTATGGCATGATCAGTACGTCGCGGCCGGTCGGCGGCGGCAAATAGTGATTTGTACTTGCACATGCATGAAACAAAGCGCGCGGCGGTCGGCGTACCGTATTGCTTTGTTGATAGGGTACTGATTTGCACAAATTATTATCTTACTTCGATGATCGGGTGTCCATCAGTTAACATCGTAAAACTTCGAAGAAATGACCTTGCCGCGAACGAGGTTCCGCTGTCTTTATCACGCCGGTAAAGCGTTTGGAACTCAATACGTTCTTGATAAGGCCTACGTGTCTTAAGTATAATGGACAATTACTCTAAACATGGCTCTCGTGAGTCATAATGCGACATCACAGGTAGGCTATGTTCCGCGTACTGCGTACTGCTATAATGCCATATGGCGCGGTACGAATTGCCATGCCATGTGGCATGTTCTCATAGGGTACTGTTTTGCGCATGTCTAGAAAGCAGCTGAACCGATTTCAGTAATTCTTTTTTTAGACTATTTCTTGACGTACGAGGATGGTTCTTTCAGAAGGAAAAATAAAGAATCGACTGTTAGGCGGCACGAAGTTCGCTGGGTCAGCTAGTAGATAATAAAATGGGTATGTAATTTATGATGGACAACCGACAACTTTTACGTCTTCCTAAACTAAAGCCGGCATCCTGATACAGTCGACACAGTTTTCATAAAATATCGGCATTATGCTATGCACTACTATGCAGTACTTGAATTCCTAATTTCAATATTTCTGTATTGCACCGACTACCCGTCTCTAATTTCTTTCTTGTCTCCGTCTATGGTTGCCTGGAAGAAATTGCTTTTAGTAATAAGGCCGCCATTTGTACTGTTTATTTAATATAATTTCTGTTACTGTAATTTTTGTGTACAATAAAGAATATTCTATCTATTTATCCTTTAAAGTCGACACAGGGCAATAGTCGCCATCGCGCTACTGAATCATTAGGCGAGGCCCTAGGGCCACTTCTCGCCCACAGGAATTGAAAGCGTAGACGCAAAGTAGTCGAAGGCTTAGAACTTGATGGAATAAAGATAAGAAAAAAAACAACACAGACATTAGACATTTATTTTCTTATACAAATTTAATTTAGCATGGCATTCAGAACATAGTGGTTTATTCTCTTTGTTCAGAATATAGGTTTTGGCTGTTGCTCGACTTTTAACGTAGAATGGACAATAATTCAAAAAAATATGAAGCTGAAATAAAAAAAAACATTTGGAGATTAAGCTTCAAGGAATAAAAGAAAAATACTCAAAGATTTTTTTTCCTCCTCGTGATTTCTGGCACATATAGCCAGAGGTCGCGGGTTCGAATGCCGGCATGGGTGGAATTTTTAGCCTCTAAATTGGTTTTTAGGATTTTTCTGTAGTTTTATTACAGAGAAAACTTAAAAATTACACACTAAAAAAAAGTCGGCACAGCGGCTTTACAGCGTGGTATCTACGCCTTTGCGTTTGTCAGCCAAAAAAAAAAGTTAAATGTCAGTTGTCAACAACTTTTAGTCTGGTGTATCGAATCGAATAGTTCGATGTAATTTTACATCCGTGTCTTTATATTGTTTCAGAGTTGCTGTAGATAGAACATTCATTTAGTTCACACTTAGTTCAAAGTCTTCACAAAGAAATCAAAATTAGTAGGTAAACATAAAAAAAAAAATTGCTCATTTCGTGTCAAGACTTGACTGTGGCAGAATTTGTCGACATCGGCTGGTTGCCATATCAATAAGAAATAATAATAATACATCCGTGTCGTATAGTGCGTTCACATTAACTTGACGCGTGAGAGAATTGGTAGCACTGAAATGTTTACTGTTACCATGTTAAATAAGAAATCATTCACATTACTTGGGGAAAATAAAAGGATTGAGGGCTTGTTTTACCATCTTCCGATTAGGTCCAAAAGCTAATTCACATGTTGTCCTTGTTACCAATTCTCTCACGCGTCAAGTTAATGTGAACGCAATGTACAGTGCGTTCACATTAACTCTCAGTGCTACCAATTCTCTCACGCGTCAAGTTAATGTGAACGCACTATAGTCAGAGAATTCGTAAGGCCATGACAAGTTTTTTTTTCAAGTAAAATAAAGAGGCAAAGGTTATGTTTTATGTTGCCTTCTAGCCTACGTCACTTCCGGCTCTAAAAAATCTTTTTTAAAACTTAATAATAACTATTATTTACAAAACAAAAAATACGTGTCCCCTATTTTTCTGTTTACTGCTCGAAAAAGCAATAAAATCATAGGGCTTTATTTTTGCACTGTTGTCCATTCCAAGACATAAGCCTTAAAGTCGTATACGACAATATATTTGCTAATGAAGTAAAAATTGACTCCCTAGTTTTTAAATGAAGTAGGCATTCATCGAATACCTAAACAAGTATTCGTCGTAGAAACCATTGTTACATACGGCAGCTGCATATCTCTGTTACAACCTCACATTGCAAGGCCCCCCCCCCCCGGATAGCACATGAATTGCATAGTGCAGCTTCTCTGGGACGGCATGTGGCCACTCAACTAGCGTTTCAGACGGCCAATATTCAATGTTTCAATCAATGGTGCACCTGCTCCAATGCCCATTGTGCTCTCACACCTGCACTCTGGAGAACCTAACAGAGGCCAACGCTGTTGCAATCGCAGTAGCCAACTATTGGGCAGGAAAAATATGAACTGGTCGAATCGCTGACAAGAAAAGAAGAAGAAGTAGATGGCCAACGCGAGTAAAAGCGTCTGCACTATTTTAAAGAACTACAAATATTATTCATGCATGAGTAGCACGACAACGCTGTCGACTTCCTCGTTGGATTAGCGTTACGATTGATTACCATGTCGGAGGTAGTTGGTTCGATTCCCATTGGGGGCCATCGTATATTAGCACACATGGCTTCACCATCGCCATCACACATGGCTTCACCATCGCCATCACCATCACCATCACCATCACCACCACCACCACCATCACCATCACCATCACCATCGCCATCACCATCATCATCATTATCACCTTCAAAATCACGATCACCATCACCATCACCGTCACGATCACCGTCACCATCACCGTCACCTCACGTTTGCCATCACCATCACCCTCAAACGTCACCATCACCTTCGCCATCACCTTCGCCATCACCATCACCATCGCCATCACCATCACCATCACCATCACCATCACCACCATCATTGTTATTATGACATATTTTGGCCTTAGAGAGATTAAGGTCACGTTTATAAGTGTTTCGTCATCTAATGCCGGATTTCTAATAACGTTTAAGCTGTGGTTCCACCTCTGCAGTCGTGGCCGCGCCTGAAATCCGTTACGTCACAGAATATTACATTATCAGCAAGAGATTCGGAGGCGTCAGATGTTTGAATAAAACAAGCGACTATCAATGTAACGTCTGGAAACTGCATTTGAGCATAAGCTCGCAATTTCAGCCTGCTACCACACGGAAGGGATGCGTTTGCTAAATAAATATAGAATAGGGCGTGAATAGAGAACGTAAGAGATTTACAAAATGCAATAGTTATTTAATAATTAATTTAACAGTTTTAAATCATCTACGAGTATATATGTTAATTGCACATAACTAAGTATATTTTTGGAACTTACTACCGCAATAGGGGCTCCCTGTAATGTTAGCGTTAAGTTTTTTGGTATAAATAAAAAAAATGTATTTTTTTATGTAGCCTATAACCGTCGCTCTACAGAGTATAGGCCCTCTCCCAGAGAGAGTATGGGCTTAATTACGGGACCGGACGGGACGGGGACGAGATTGAGGAGTCCAAGAGGCCGAAGGTCATGGCAACAAAGAGCCATAACGTCGGACTTGTACAAGGAACATTGCATTACAGCCGGAAGCATGCCCACACAGAGCTCCAAACGGATCAGATGGTTAGCGAGACTGGTTGGAACTAACTTATACGCGGACAGGACAATAGGAACGATTTTGGATTATTATTAAATTCTTTTTAGTAATAATCCAATTGTACAATCTTTTTTCTTCAATCTTCAATCTTAATTCCCAATTCTACAAATCTTTACTGGTACTATGCCAGTGCCATGGTAGGCTACCGCTGCGCCACAGAGGTCGTCAAATGCAATTTTAATGTAGTTATCATTTAAAATTAAACAAAATATTGTGCGGTCACCTTTAGATACCATAACAATGTCTAAGCACGCTCAAAGAGCATTGCTGGCCCCAAAGGCTCCTGGGGTAAGCAGGTCGTACGTAATCCTTTCTAATTAAAGCACATAAGTAAGCCTTTTCAGGCTTCGATGTTAAAGGAAGGATGATTATGATGTTAATTCGAAATTAAGTACATTCCGTATTTTGTGTTTAGTTTTTAGGGTTCCGCACCTAAAGGGTGCAAACGAGACCCTATTACTACGACTCTGCTGTCCAACTGTATGTCTGTCACCAGGCTGGCAGTATCTCGTGAACCGCATTAGCTAAATAATTAAAGTTATTGATATCAACCCGTGCTCCAGCAGTGGGGACATACAAAGGTGTCCTGCTGGGGCACGGGTCTCTTCCTGCACCGCAGGAGGGTTAGGCCATACTCCACCACGGGGGCCAAGTCCAGGTCGGTGGAGGATAATAAGACAGTTAAAATTATTACAGATTATGTACTGTAATCGCCATATTCAGATAGATACATTGATCTATCTATATATATATATATATATATATATATATATCCCGACGTGACAAATATTCCATCGAGCATATTATTATACTGGGAAGGGTTAAGGGCACAAAAATGCGCAGTAGAACACCAAGGGGCTCGACCGAGGCTTGATCGACCAAGTTAAGTCCACTATGGGCAGATATCTGCATGAATGCATCACAGCGGCATCTAACCGAAAGGAGTAGCAAGACATCGTGAGGCATGCAACATCAGCCTACAATAAAACCTCTTCATGAAGACCACGACTGTTCTGCCAAGAGGGTACCGACCAAGAAGCAGAAGATATCGCTATTACAACTAAAAACTGAATAAAATAAATATTTAAATGGGGCTCGCATACAAAGATAGTGATTTTTTACCGCAATATTAATCACGTCAACACGTAGAGGCTTAAAATATTCACAGATAAATATTAACATATTTTAAACTTTCGCGACTTGTACACAAAGTTAGAATATTTTCGGGGCTTAATCGCGTAGTAATTTATTGCTATTTTACCTCGACGTTTCGACGACGTTACAGTCAGTAAAATAGCAACAAATTACTACGCAATTATGCCCGAAAATATTCTAACTAGATAAATATTAGTTAAATATCCACCTCAACAATAATTAATTAAATTAATAATGCTACGAAACCCGTTGTATGGGATATGTGACGATATACGGGATATAGGAATAATGGATTGGTGAAAGAGACCTAGGTTTGCCACTTGCCACGATCCTGACAGATGTTCGCTTCATCAACATAAGCTGTTACCCGCTAAAACGCTGTAATTAAGCACATACTGTCTCTCTGATAGAAGGCCTGTTCCCTGCAGTGAGACTTTAATATATATATATAGATATATTAAAGTCTCACTGCAGGGAACTATATATATACGAGTATATATATATATATATATATATATATATATATGAATTAAGGGATGGATTAAGGGACCACTCCGACGCTGTAGTGCCCGGGACATGGTTTTTTATAGATGGTGTAGGCTTACACCATAACAGGTTACACAAAGAAAAATACATTGGTTCACTTACATGAGAAACAATAGTTATAAATGATGATGATTGGCCTTTTTGCATCTACGTAATGAGATGATTTATACAGCGTCCAGTGGTATGCTCACTCACACTAGATGGGTGAAGGGACCACTCCGACGCTGTAGTGCCTGGGACATGGTTCTATAGATGGTGTAGGCTTGCCTAGTACCTATACCATCCTGACAGCTTAGTCGATAGCCCACAGGAAAGACTAGTCAATACGTGCGGAGCCAACCAAGCCGCGGGTTGCCTCACGATGTTTTCCTTCACAGTTAGCGTGTGGTATTGCGACTACAAATTCGCAAATGTACGTAACTTTGAAATTAAACAAAGCCATTGGTACATGCCCGTACTCGGGATCGAACCTGGGGCTCTCGCTTGCCAGTCCATGGTTCTACCCACTGAGCTACCACCGCTGTATAAATACAGATATCAAAATATAGCCAATCGCAGTCTATTAAGCTCTAGTAGTATGACTAAGTACTGAAAGCAACCAAACGTTACTTCAATTTACCTTACCAAGCCTCTCAGTAACAAATCCGTTACTTTCCCAGCAAAAAGAGGCTATATTTTTATATCATCTTTACCGGTATTTTCAAACGACCACGTACCAACGCTTTTCTCTCTCATACACCAAAAACGCAATGAAAATATTTCTCCTTCTGAAATTTGAAGTGAAATTCAGCATACAAAACTTTGCGTTTTCGCTCCGGTAAAGGAAAACCTACCTTTTATGTTAGGAGACAGAGTGTACTTTGCTGTGTCGACGTCGCAGTCTATTGTTAAAGAGGTAAGATTTTCTTATGGGTTCTGAGATTTATGTCTTATTCCCCGTGAGCATATTCTAATGATTTACAGTTTATTATATTGCAAATAGGTAAAAGCTGTAACCCAACTGTAGCTTCGGCAAAGTATTTGGTTTCTGCCTGCCCCTCCGTTATACAAGCCTGAGTCTATGTAATGTAATTCGAGAATCATATACGCAGCTTGTTGTTTGCGGGCAAGTTGCCATTAACAATAGTATTTCTTAATGATAAATAAATACATGTTCATGGACATATTACACAGATCTCGTTAGCCCTATACTAAGTACAACTAAATGACTTGTATTATAGGTGCTAAATCGACGATAGATTTAATACAATAAATACATAGATAACATCCAAGACCCGAGACAAACTAGAAAAGTTCGTTTCCTAGTTTGACCCGGCCAGGGATCGAACCCGAGACCTTCGGTTTTACAGTCAGCGTGCCAAACCGCTGCGCCACCGAGGCCGCCAAAGTGATTCGCGATGCTCATACATACTTACTTATACATTATGTCGGCCCGCTGTATAATTATGTCGGCACGCTGCGAAAAACTAGTGACTGAAGTAAAAACCATAGTTCGAGGGACTACTTTGACAGTTCATTCTGCACAAGTGTTGCAATAAACAGGCTAGTGCTGTTCTCATCGATATTTTAAAAATATGGCTTTGGTTACCACTGGTTTTAATCCACTAGTTACGATGACGGTCAGGCTGTGGAACGCGCTGCCACAAAAGATATGCGCTAGTCCCACTGTTGGTACATTTAAGAAGCGTTTGAAAGAGCATCATCTATCTCTGTTATAACATTGAGCTATATATTTATGTATTTATTTTTAGTTTATGTAGTTTATTTATTTCTTTCATAGTTAGGTATGTTATTCAATATTTATGTAGTATATTTTGTTCACCCATAGACCCGCTTTTTACTGCTTCTCCGACTCTCTAAGGTTTGCTGGAAGAAATCTCATTCAGAGATAAGCTTGCCTTTTTACATGTTATTTTTTATGTTTAATATCCTGTTAAATATTTCGTGTGCAATAAAGTATAATTAATTAATTAGGATGATTTAATCAAAAAAATTAATAACTTATAGTGCCGTATATCATTAAAAAACCAGCGTATGATGTCGAACTGCAGGACTTCTCAAGCTTCTGCAGGCTTTCTCTGAGAGATAGAGTACATACGGAGTTTAATCACCACGCCTATCATTAAATGAATTGCAAATATTTTCGGCATAAAATTTCTCTAACACATAATTTTATTCCCTTTAGGTTTTTCGTATTTAAGTAATTTTGGACGATCACCAAGAAGCTTCTACCAAGAACGACATAACAAACACACTTTATTATATTAACATTACATGACATTTTTGAAAAGGTCTATTAAATACCTTTAATTTGATACCCATGTCAATGGTATACGATTTCATTTTTGAAGTCCTCACTTAAGAGCCGGACACGGTCCATTCCTCAAAAATCCAATATGGTGATCGTGAATACGTCATTTCTCAAAATCAGACCAGTCGTTTAGACTCTGTGAGGGAACAGATGAACACATACGTACATTCGTACACACATACATACATACATACATACATACATACATACATACATACATACATACATACATACATACATACATACATACATACATACATACATACATACATACATACATACATACATACATACATACATACATACATACATACATACATACATACATACATACATACATACATACATACATACATACATACATACATACATACATACTTACATACATACATACATACATACATACATACATACATACATACATTCGTGCAGATGCTGCTAATACAATGACGCTCCTTTTTTGCTTCGCCTAGTCGGGTAGCCCTAAATCCAGTAGTTCAATATACCTTTATGTTGGTTTTCTACGAGAAAATGGCCATTAGTATTTAAAATAAGTAGACTTCTTTGATCGAACGATCGAAATGATATGAAAAGGTTTTACAAAGTAGCGCAAAAAATGCGGCTTAAAGAATGTAACAATTCAAATGTCCATTTCAAAATTTCGATCATTTTGGAGAAAAGTGGACAAAAATTACTAAAAAACTTAGTCTTTTCAAAGTCCATAACAGAGTTTACAAAATTATTATAACATAGAACTCATGCATTATACTGGCTTTAATTTCAGACAATCATTGTCATCTAAATAATCCTTTATGTTATAGTAGCCCTTTTGGCACAAAGTCTACGTAACACATTTTTTGAATCGCGTTTCAGGCAAGCTTAATATATCTTCAGAGATTTTATTATAGAAGGGTATGTCCCATGAAGTATGTATTAACCTTTGCCAGCGATGGCGCTGACGCAAACGCTATTTGAATAAAGACAGGCCAGCCGACGAGTGTTTAAACTATTTTGTGGTAAGATACAAACAAAGAATACAACTATGATGTCACGCGCTTATACGCTGTTGATAACGCTCCTTGCTTCTTGCTGTTTCCAGACGGGGTTGGTACAGTGCCATTTAATTAATTTTGGTGAATCCAGCTGACAGCTGTCAAAAAGCTAACCTGAAAAGGTTTTTTTTGCAATTATAATATTCGCTAATATTATGACGTAGCATTACAAATAGTTTTTTATTTATTTTATTTTATAAAGGAGGAAAAACAGAATTAACAACAAGCACTTAAATACAGTACACTACTTAGATTAGTTGAGTCGATATTAATCATCGATATCGGCTACGTCACTATTTAATTTCGTCTAACCCTGGTAACCCTTTATCTGTCACTCAATTGTCAAAGTAGTCTCTCGAATTGTAGTCTTTAGTTTACCTACAATAATTGACTGTACCCGCCACTTCAGTCTACCCGTGACCACGGCTACTGCAGCGCGGCCGAAACGTCGGGAATTAAGGTAATTACGTTTTGCCTAGTAAGTAATCGCGATTAACAATTTTGAAGTATCAATTAATGGTATTCATTTTTCACTTAGTCTACCCGTGACCACGGCTACTGCAGCGCGGCCGAAACATCGGGAATTAAGGTAATTACGTTTTGCCTAATAAATAATCGCGATTAACAATTTTGAAGTATCAATCATGGTGTTCATTTTTCGTGTCAATAATATAATACATGATGTTATTTAAACTTAATTTATGAGTTTTACATTACAAATTACTTAATTTATAAGTTTCACACTTGTTTCACAGTGGTTTCTCAATAAATAAATGAAATTAACGTTGATTCAACCCTTGATACATCAACACTGCTGGGGCACGGGACGGTTATGACGGTTACTCATCCTGCACCTGACCGCGCCTGTTGTTGCTTACAAGTGATTGATTCCAATCACTCGGTTCGACTAGTCCACAACCGCTACTTAAAAAAGTATGTTTGACAATAAACTATCTATAAACTAACTGCTTCGCCAATTTATGTGGCTAATATTCCTCCGGCTATGTCTTACCTCCATAGCGCCGCATGCAGGAGACACACATACACAACAACCTTACACCTACCTTAACTCTTACGTTTGAAGCTTTATTTACACTCGACAAGTATAGTAACCAGTATTTGAGAACTTGACATCATATTTCCAATTCCTATCTATATACCTTAATAATAATGCTGTGTGAGCAATTGAGAACCTTATGAGACTTAATATTTTCCTTAGTATTCAAATTAAGGATAAACAATTATAAGAGAACCTTTGGTTTACCTATTAACCTCCACACTCCTGTGACCAGCCGTAATGTCCGCCCGGGCCGAATATGGTCGTAAAGAATTATCAAGCGGCAGTCACAAGCGAATTAAGGTAGAGTTAGTTATCAATAATTACGACTCTATTGTAGGTCGCTGTAGTAAAAAGCCATCTGTAGACCGCAATCATCGCGAGTGAGTTACTAATTTAATATAGTTCAGATAGCCATTAATCATGACAACGGGACTTGGACTTGCACTTGTTCGTCGGCTGCTCTACCATTAAATCCTATGTCTAGATTATCTGACTGACTTGACCTGCTGCTAGTCTTATGATGGCGAATTACTCGCCACTGAACTGGCGGGGATGCTAACGGGAGACAGAACGCGTTACTCGAAGCCATTCTCCTGCTTGGTAGGAGATGTGAAGTGACGCGACCGAGGGCAAATGGGCACCACGCACCTGCCGCCACACCTTTTCTGTATCAAAAATGCTGCCATTTACGTGGTTGATTACGCTGTTATCTTTATAATCATGTAGGACCCCATGCAATGATTATGTAAAAAGTTATAATTTTAAGTAAAAGAAAGAGACTGGAAAAGAATCTTTAGACCCCATCTATCACGAGCCAGTTACGCAAGTCAAGTAACCTCACCTAGATTAGATACATATTGATCGTGACAGCAGGACGCCACTTTAGCCCTCTAGCCCTTCTTTCAGCAACTCTCCATCGTAGGTTGTCTGGTAGAAATTACTCCAAGCAATTTTATAATTATTATATGCTTGTTTTTTTCCTTTTGTACAATACAGAATATTCTTATCTTATCGTAACTTATATCGTCAGTTGATATTTTTTTCAACACTAAAGTCAATTCGACCTGCTACTCGTCTCGTTCGTCTTACAAAGTCGAGTAACTCGCCACTGCACTGGTTGGCGTGCAAACGGGGCACAGAACGCGTCACCCGAAGCCATTCTCCTGCTCGGGAGGAGATGTGAAATGACGCGACCGAGGGCAAATGGGGCGGCACCATGCACCGGCTGCCGCACCTGTGCCAAACTAAAGAAGCTGCCACCTACGTGGCTGCTAACTAGTATACAATGTTCGTACATATAGGGTGTACAAAAATACATGTGGTATAGGTTGCCCCGTAAGTTGCACAAGCAATTTAACCTGTGACGGTGCAAACCTTTTCATACCATTTTTACTTCTTTTTCTATCTATCATTTTCAAATATTTAAATTACGTCACACATTCTTCGATTTCCCTCATTTTTCATCCACTACTTCTTTACCCTTTGACCAGATCTGACTTTTTTACCTGCTTCTCCGTTTATCCGTTTTTATCCAGTTTTCTGTTTTACTAATCTACAAATAAAACCACACCTGAAGTCGTTCCAGAGTTATTTATTAATATAAAAGTGATACAACCTTACAAACCCCTTTACGTGAGCTTTGACAGGCCACTTGTTTGACGGCATGATTTGGAATCTCTAGTGACTAGAATAACTTTTCATTATAAGTAGTACTGTAGAAATCTTTAATACGATTTATTATAATTATGACGGGGGGTGGGCAGCAGCGCCCCCTGCAGTACAATTCCAACAAACTGCGATCCCCAACCCGCATACCCAGCATGGGGATTATGGGCATTACCCCCCAATGATGGCACAACCTTGCGCTATGGCGCTCATTAGGGGAGGGCTATGTGCAGCAGTGGACTACTATAGCCTGAAGAAGAAGAAGATTATGATTTATATCAACCCTTTGTATGCCCACGGGATGGTCACCCATCCAATACCTGACCACACCTGTTGTTGCTTAACAAAAACGATTGATTACAATCACTCGGTTTCTCTAAGCCACGAGCGCTTCTCCACTAGACTACGAACGCTTTCTTATTGTTTATTACGATTATTCTGTTCTATTCTCTTTATCGTTTGACTGTTCTCTGATCAAAACATTTTTTTTTCAACGTTTCCATTTCACGAGATTATTTAAATATTGGAAAATAAAACCTGATATTCAGAAGCTTTCAGCCATGGAAAACATTTTTAGTATACATGTAACAGGATATTGTTATTATTATTACTAAATTCTTTATTGTTGGACATAGGAAATGGGTCCCCGGGTACAGCTGAACGGTGGATTATTATTTATTGATAGAGTTACGTACACATGTTTAGTGAGAAAACAAAGATTCAAAATTTTCAATGTGTTAAAATTTCAATATGGTTATCGTAGCTTAAGAGTCAGGTTTCTAAGTAGTCTTGTAAAACGGCTTTTACGTATTGGATGTTCACTTACTAGCTAACACTACTCTCCAAATAGCATCCCCAATGAGATCAAAATATATTATTGTGCAGGCTCTCCATTTCGCCAGTTTATTCAAGCGTTGGAAAATACCGCCACATCCGCGCTGCTCAATTATAAAGTTTGAAACAATGAGCTTTAGCACGTCCTACATAGATAGTCATACGTTCTACATCTAACAGGATATTGCCACGGTAAGCCGAGGCTTATGCGGATAATTAGTTTCGCAGCTTTTGATTATCTATGCAAGTCTGGCTGACTAGACCGCAGCGCGGGAGCTCGCTTGCAGCCCCGAGCTGAAATATCAGCCGGTTTTATTTAAAACCGTAGAGGCACTGCAACGATGCCTCTTTGTACATGTGGTGGGTGGCAGGCAGAGCCGTTCGAACTGGCAAAACGCTGTCACAGTACAACTCGCACTCGCGTTTATTCGTGTTTTGGCTGGTAAACGTGTTCACTTCTCAACGTAAACCATTACAACTCGCACTCAACAATTTTAATTTCCATACTTGTCGCTAGGTGGCGCTTCCTCGATGCCATAGAAATATGAGTTTACGTTAACGCGATCGAGTAGTTAAAAAAATCGCACTAAGCACTCTGGACCAAGTACAATATTTTAATTTTGGAAACTATCAAATTACAGTACTTTTCTGAAGGACTTTTTTTTTAAATGTATGTTGAGGTATGAAAAAGGTATTAAATATGTAAAAAGAAATAAATAAGTTAAATTGTCTCTAACTATGCAAAACAAATGTGGTCCTGACAAGCTGACGTCAGAATGTGTGGCCGCTTTCTTTCCACGTTTTTACACTATTTATCTCGATAAGGTAGTAGGTACCTCGGTACTAAATAGTTGAATTTAGGTATTGTATCAAGTACTAGTATCAAAAAAGCACTGTAATTTGATAGTTTCCAAAATTAAAATATTGTACTTGGTCCAGAGTGCTTAGTGCGAGTTTTTTAACTACTCGATCGCGTTAACGTAAACTCATATTTCTATGGCATCGAGGAAGCGCCACCTAGCGACAAGTATGGAAATTAAAATTGTTGAGTGCGAGTTGTAATGATTTACGTTGAGATGTGAACACGTTTACCAGCCAAAACACGAATAAACGCGAGTGCGAGTTGTACTGTGACAGCGTTTTGCCAGTTCGAACGGTTAACTTACTTATACTCACTACTCAATGCTCGATTAACGCGGTAGTAAAGTCATTCGATTGGATCTGTCAAACTCGCACTAAGCACTCAGAGGTTCTGACGCTCACTTGATTTTGTAAAATAGATAAATGGTTTTAATTGTAACTAGGCTAAAAGGAACAGTCGTTACAAGTTAAAATGCTTGTATTATTAACACATTAGTTTTATATCTATCGTCGAGTGAGCACCCGTAACACAAGTCGTTTAGTTGTACTTAGTATAGGGCTAACGAGATCTGTGTAATATGTCCATGAATATTTATTCCTATTGTTATATTAATGACTAGCTGTGCCCCGCGGTTTATCGATTTTCTCATAGGAATAATATATTTTCCTGCAGTAAAACGTAGCCTATGTGTTAATCCAGGGTTTCAGCTAAGTCCATATCAAATTTTATTAATATCGCTCTAGCCGTTTAGATGTGAAGAAGTAACAAACATCGCAGAATACACACTCACAAACTTTCGCCTTTATAAAATTATAAGATAAGAATATTCTTTATTGTATACCGGAAAAATAGTTACAAAAACGGCAGATACAAAAGATCAAATACAATTGGCGATCTTATTGCTAAAAGCATTTTTTTCCAGGCAACCTCAAATATAGTGGGATGTTATGTGAAGTGTGATAAGTATTTTGATAAAAAGCAAGGTTTTCAAGATAAGGAAAAAACCGTGATGGTCCACTGTTGGGCATCGGTACCGGAATTCGATATTTAATATAAGGGAATAAGAAATTTTCCCGCAGTAAAACGTAGGCTATTAACACATGTTAATCCTAGGTGACAGCTAACTCCATGCCAAGTTTTCAACCTATCCAACGATACGAAATATGTGAGCCATCGACAAACAGAAATGTAGTTAGACGGGCGAAGAAGCGCGCGGTTCTGTAGCGTGCCGATCGGCACACCCAGAAATTAACTTGTTTTTGGCTTAAACGCGTGCCGATCTACTCACGCAAAAACTCACAGTTAAAATCGCTTTTATTACAATCGCTCCAACCGTGACGTGAAAGAGACGTGAAAAAGTAACAAATGTACCGCACACCGTGCCGCGCGTCCACGCGCGGCACATCAGTGCTGACGGCATTCCTCCTCAGCACTGACTTTCAGTCAGCGCCTGTCCCATTAGCATTGGAATGCTAATGGGACAGGCGCTGACTGAAAGTCAGTGCTGAGGAGGAATGCCGTCGTTCGTTTCAGTTGCTTCAGCAGTTCTAAGAATAGCATTCCAATGCTAATGGGACAGGCGCTGACTGAAAGTCAGTGCTGAGGAGGAATGCCGTCAGCACTGACTGGCTGACTGAGTCAGCAGCAAAGACACACCGTCACTATTGTTTGTAAATATTTCGTTATGTACGAGGGTTCTTAGAACTGCTGAAGCAACTGAAACGAACAAACTGTGACCATACCCTTTCTCGAAGCATGTAAATCAGCTTTTTAATAAAAAAAATAATTTTTAGAGTAAAACTAGCTCGTAAACTTTTATATGGCCCTCACTGGATAGGCCTGACCCAGTGTGAGGGTCGCCAATAATCTTTTATTATCTAACCATAGCATCTTTAGGTAATGAGGGTGAAATGTATTATCAGGTAATAAGAATAAAGTCACTGACGTAGCTCAGAAGTGTAGCAGGCTGAAGTGGCAGTGGGCTGGTCACATCTGTCGCAGAACCGATGATCGTTGGAGCAGACGGGTTCTCGAATGGAGACCACAACTCGGCAAGCGTAGTGTAGGACGCCCTCCGGCGAGATGGACCGACGACCTGAAAAAGGTGGCTGGTGGTGACTGGATGGCGAAAACGGGAGATCGGGTCTTGTGGCGCACCCTGGGGGAGGCTTATGTCCTGCAGTGGACTGCAATAGACTGACATGAACGAACGAACGAACGAACGAACGAACGAACGAACGAACGAACGAACGAACGAACGAACGAACGAACGAACGAACGAACGAACGAACGAACGAACGAACGAACGAACGAACGAACGAACGAACCAACGAACAAACGAACCAACGAACGAACGAACGAACGAATGAATAAGATTAAAAGAATCTTTTTGTATTGATTAGTATCCATTTACGCTTTACCGGATCCTTGCGATACACCGAGTATAGATATTATTATAATATCACTCAGTGTTTGGCTGAGGCAATAAATTCACGACAGGAAGAAGAAAGGAGGCGAAGCAATTTTCTCTGTACGTTATCACATAAATTGGTTTCTGCGTATAGCAAAATCTCGTTCAAGGACTTTTTGGAATATGAAAGTGGACCTATTTCTTTGTAACATAATACGTAACGCACCGTGTCCGGTGATATTATAGTGTTATAGAATTAGGCGTGGAAATAATAAAGTTTAAGGCACTTTCCAGAAGTTTATTTCAGAGTTTAATATCGTAGCCACCTTAGGGTCTAAGCTGTAGTAAAGAACAAGGCAGCGGATAAACTCCACTCTAACCATTAATTCTCAAATATCCTTATTACAAATTCTAAACCTCACAATGAACCGTTTTCAGTACAAATTCACAAAGCAATTCATAGATGACGCTTACAGAAAGAATAACCGAATCAAAAATAATCTGTGCTAAGCAAAATTTGACAGTCCCTGTTCTTGTGTGTGCACGGAAAATGGCGCGTTCGCAGTTACACACAAGTACATAGATATTAAAAATAATTACTTCTGACAGTAAAGCCAGGTTTTCACGGTCTTAGTGGACTCGGACCGAGTGCGCCATCCGAGTAAACTAATGCTTCTGATTGGACGGTTTTTCATGACAACACCAAAATAGCCAATCAGAAGCATTAGTTTACTCGGATGGCGCACTCGGTCCGAGTCCACTAAGACCGTCAAAACGCGGCTTAAGGCCCTCCACTGTCTTACAATCCTTCACCAACCCGGACTTGGCCCCCGTGGTGGAGTATGGCCTAACCTTCCTGCGATTCAGGAAGACACTCGTGCCCCAGCAGTGAAGACATACAAAGGGTTGATATGTACATCGATATTAAACTATTGACCAAGCTATTCACAAAGAACCAAAATGGAAAGTAATTATCAAGGACTGTTCATTTTTCAAAGTAATTTTAATACAAAGTCTAACGGAAATATAACCTCATCAGACTGGCGACAAACCGCGATGAACCTTTTCATGAGCAGAGACAAAGCAGAAAGATGTTTATGTAGTCTGTGGCAGTAAGAGAGCGTAGGCGTGTAAGGCGTACGTTTTACATAGGAACGGTGACGTCATGAGATTATTGACAGTTTTTACGACTAAAATATAGGTTAAATTAGGTTTAAGTATGAACTGGCGTCTGGATTCACTGATTCCGTGCTTTAGTCAAAAAAGGTTAAATTTAAAAAAATGGTTGTTCCAATTCACTTGTAGTTCAAAGTTTGGTAAATTAGAATTAAGATAATATTATTGTCTATACCTATAAATAGCATACATATCGCATTAGGCTAAGCCTGTAATGGTTTGTAGATATTTATGGAAAGTAAATAAGATAAAATTCAAATTCAAATTCCTAACAATAGGATTAGTATTTCTTTCTTCCGGCATTAATAAAGTAGGCGTTTATTGTAGTCCAACTTTGCTGTATTCAATTTCCTTTGCCATCAAAATTTAACATGTAGTTACAAAACCTTTTTGTGGTGACGTCATTTAAAAAAAAAGAAAGCGACATCTTATCTCAGCATTTTTGTTGAAAGGACTTGGTCATTTTTTTTAAGTTATAATATAATATGCTCGAGTAATATTTTTAATCGACTTTTATTTTATAATTACTAACCTTTTGATAATGTAACTGGATAAATGTGAGTATTCGGTAAGTATTTTATTTAAAGTAGGGACTTGTACATTTTCCATAGACAATATATTTTTTTCTTTTTATTTTCTTGTAGCTATTATCAACCCAATGCAATTTTTAAGAACTATCATATTTTTCGTACCCTATATACGTCCCACTGCAGGGCATAGGCCTTCTCTCAGAAAGAGAGAGTATGGGGTTACCAAATGTTCCCACCGCAAATTGGCAGATTCAAGCGAAGGGGGGTTCAGAAAAAATAAAATGCCCTTTTTCATGCCATAACGTCATTCACGCCACAACAGCTGATCAAGCACGCACACTGGCAGGCCGTTCAACTTTAAAAAACGAAAAAAAAGAAGTAAAACTTAAAACAAAAGAAAAACAAAACACTACCGCCCCACGAGACGTTCAAATACGAAATGCAAAATTTTAAAAAGCAAGAATACGCGTACTGCCGGAATGGACATAAAATTAAATATCCGGAAAGAATCAGGGCGTTATCTGTAATAGAAATCTGTGGATTTATCGGGCTAGGGCCGCGCTCGAATGAAATATAGGCTGCTCGCGCGGTTGCCTTTGCCTGGTTTCTTTTTTAAGACAACACTTTGCCGTTCGTTTCTATATATATCACCGCGTCTACACTCTCTGGATCAGGGATTCCACTCTCTGGATCAGGGATCCCACTCTCGGGATTAGCGATTCCAAAGAAGCGTTCCGCGGAACCCAAGAAAATCTACTGGGATTCCGTCTTAGGATACCATTTAACACAAATCGCATTTTGTCACGTTGAGCCGTTGGATCCGATTGCTATTTTGACTGTTTGTAGTTTTTGAATAAATTTAATTAACTTAATTAATTAATTCCATTGTCTAATTAAGTACCAATATACTAAAGGAGAACTATTGCATCCGTTTTGAAATGCGGATCAAGCCACACTACTGTTAAATATGAACCGATATCCTGAATGGTCGTATTTAAATTATGAGACTTTAAATATGTGTTTAGGTTCTCGCCCATATTTTAGCACGCTGTTGTCATACGTTAAAGGATCTGTAACAAGATTACAAGCTTTACCATGATACTATACTCGTAGCATGCAATATTACTTATTTGTTGTGTAATGCAATAAAATAAAAATTGTTGATTGCTCAGCTAGAAATAGGTATCATTTTGTATCCATGTAATGTGGGATTCCGGGTACTCTTTTTAAATATCTTAAATATGATATTTTGACGGGGTTCTGTAAAATAAAAGAAGTGATCTATAGCCTGAAAACTTTAGGAACCGCTGCAACACGCGACACGAAATCTAGACTTTATTTTCTGCCTATGTCGGTATCGAGTTTTAATAACAACCGCATATTTATTCGTAAATCGACGGATCATACTTGGTAATACTAAGATCTTTTATTATGGAAAAAAACTTAAAAATCGCGCAATTATTATCAAAAGTTTCACACATTTTTACATCTCATATTTGTTTTTTTAGCGGATTATTTTATACATTTTCTAGAAAACCTCACGTGCAAGCCTCAACGTTTATTGCCGAGAGTGTGGCCCAGGCATAATAATATTTCTCTTTGCTGTATTTCACTTCACTACTCGAAATATATCGTACAGTATTCCTCGTGCAATCTGTATTGTCTTCATACGATTTACGAGGTTTCAAAAAGGTTTCTGTGAAGTGAGAGAGGGTGTAGTGGGTGCGAGTCTGGTGTATTGAATTTTAATTTCTTTTCGGCTTAATGGTCGGGATTTACTGGTTTTCTTCTTGTTGCTTAATTTTGTACGTTGTTAGGTGTGGAATTTTTAACAACGCTGGGAATGTTTCTTTCGCAGCCCCAGTACATTGTAGTTTTCTGTTTTCTAGTTTTTTTCGTTTCAGATTTTTCAATGCTCCCTCTGGAAAATAATATTTTTGTGGGTACTTTTCGAATTTGGATAAAAATTGGTAATTTTTGAGCGATTCGCGGTTCTGTTGTACAAAAACAATCGACAGCACATTAAGTCTACATTCAGCACATTCGTTTTTGATGGTCTGGGTGATATTGCAAGTTTATTTAATTTCGTTTTATTTATGTATATATGTATAAAACGTGTTTAAGTTTATTTTTTACACCTTGTATGCTAAGGTCAACTCATTTTTTGTTTCATGTTAATTAATGTTTTTTTTCACGCCTACGAACTGCTTCTGCGGATGACTGATAGGAAATGCTAATGGCATTAAGTGACCCCCATTGTACGATTATATTTTTTAAATTAAAAAAATATCAAATATGAAAATAATAATTTATACTGACTTGGTTGTTAGGTTAAAAGGAGTATATTGCTTTAGTTACTAAGTTGTTGCTTGTATACAAATTTTTCATTATGTAGAATCTCTGCAAAAGTTGTGGACGCCTCTAACTGGCATGCAAATCCAAAAAAGAATACATAGACTTTGATACACTATAGTTGGTATGTAGGCTGTGGGCGTTCCTAAATAAATACTTAAATAGCCGTATATTGACCGAATCCGAAATACCTCACGCCGCTCCAAAACCAAAATCGCTAATGTTGGAGCTGTGACCACAAAAATGTAAATACTAGAAATAAACATAAACTTTGGTTTCCACTATTTAGGCTGGCAAAGGTTAATACATCCTTCATGGGGTATACGCTTCTATAATAAAATCCCTGAAGATATATTAAGCTTGCCAGAATCGCGGTTCAAAAAATATGTACAGCACACTTTGTGCCAAAAGGGCTACTATAACATAAAGGATTATTTAGATGACAATGAGGTCTGGAATTAAGTCGCTAAGCCATGTCAGAGGCCTTTTGGGCGGCTTGACAACTTCTGACAGTAAGGCTCGCCACTGTCTTACAATCCTCCACCAACCCGGACTTGGCCCCCGTGGTGGAGTATGGCCTAACCTTCCTGCGATGCAGGTAGAGACCCGTGCCCCAGCAGTGGGGACATACAAGAGTTGATAACGATAACGACAACGCTCCCTGTTTCCGATTCGCTCTGAAGTTTCAGTAACTTTAATGCACATAAAACCTGTGACGTGGCTTAACGTTAATTAAGGCCTAACTGCAAAGTAGGTAGTCGGGGCTGTAAGTAATGCAATTGGCTTAAGTCAGATGTCGCTGCCTGTACGTAATACAAATAATGGTGTAAAGAGGTTCGAAATTTCACTGATGCCGTGAGTCGCCCATTGGCTCAATTGGTAGAGCGCTGGCACGGATAGCCAGAGGTTGCGGGTTCGAATCCCGGCATGGGTGATTTTTTTAGCCTCTAAATAGGTTTTTAACGTTTATGTTAATATTAAAGGTTAGTGCACAGATGCAATGGTTTGTGAACTAAAATTTTCTGCTATAAAGTATAAAGGTGTTGTGCACTCTATCAACAAGCATCGGAGGAAAGTGGAGTAACGTCTTAAGGTTGGAAAGTTATGAGTAAAATAAATGTATTTCTTCTTCTTCTACTTAAAATAAAACACAATAAAGAACTAATAACTAAAAAATAAATAAATTAATAAATTTAATTAATAAATAATAAATTTCACTGATGCCGTGAGTCGCCCATTGGCTCAATTGGTAGAGCGCTGGTACGGATAGCCAGAGGTTGCGGGTTCGAATCCCGGCATGGGTGAAATTTTTAGCCTCTAAATAGGTTTTTAAATTTGTTCCTTAGCACGGGTTAGTGCATTAAAAATAAAAATAGTGTAATCACAATAAAGAAGTTTGGTCTGAAATCTAAAACAATTAATCTTAATAGAAGGCTCGGAGCTCGAGCGAGCGCGTTACTGGATACCTTCCAATTTTTCTCGTCAAAAATTTAAAGAGGCCAGTGAAATTAATTGGGGTGCGAATGGCTCTCAGGCCAAATTGGAGGGGCTGCTCCTTTGTGATAATAATTAAAATTATCAACGGCCACCTTTTTCGTCTTTTCGTTGGCAAAATTAGCCTTATCGATTTGCGCGTCGCGTGTGGGATTGTTTATGGCCAGTTGAAAACCCTAGGCCAGCGTTTCTTAACCTTTTTTATCCACGGATCCCTTAGGAAATGAAGCAAAATTTAAAGTTTATAATATAAGAATATTCTTTATTGTACACCAGGTTAAAACAGACATAACATAGTGACAAATATACAGTATAATTGGCGGCCTTATAGCTTAGCGAAATTTCTACCAGACAAGCTACAACATAATGGAGAGTTGCTGAAGGAAAAGCGAGACGCGTAGTTGGTGCAGATATGAATATTGATATATGATACATACTTATACTAAAAAATTATATACTTACAAAAACCATTACATATTATACGTATGGCAATAATGAACATACATAAAGTTACATTAGTTACAATAAAGTTCTACAAGAGGATAAAAAGAATAATAAAAGATTCTCGCCTATAGACACAAAGTAATAAAAAAAATATGAATGCTTTGTCAAACACTTCTCAAACACTATTTAATTATGATTGTTAAATGGTCTAGTATAGATAAAATTCCGAACCCCCATACGTATGCTCGCGAACCCTCTGGGGTTCGCGGACCACAAGTTAAGAAACACTGCCCATGATAACTGTTTAATACTCGTATTGTGTTAGGCTCTTACGAGGGCTGCTACTTATGTATGCGGAATAGAAAAAATAAACAAATGTATATGGCTAATTATGCTTTTATTGTTTTTCAAAGTATTCTCCACTATGATCGATGCACTTTTGCATTCGATGCAACCAATTTGTAAAACTCTTTTTCCACTCTGATTGAGGTATCTCCAAAACGTGCTGTTTGAACGCATCTACGGCATCTTCACGGGTCGAAAATCGTTGACCACGTAATTTATTCTTTACATTTGAGAATAAATAGAAATCATTGGGAGGCAAATGAGGGCTGTACGGTGGATGACCCACCAATTCTTTTTTTGACCATCCAAAAATGTAGTTGTTTCCTGAGATGTATGACAGCTGGCATTGTCATGGTGAAATATGATTCTGCGTCGCTGGTTGTTTTGGCGTATTTCTTCAAATACTTCCGACAAACAAATGGTCGTGTACCACTTTGAATTAACCGTCCTGCGATTCTCCAGTGATATTGTAGCCACACGGCCATTAATACCAAAAAAGCAGGCCACCATTTGCTTTACAGTGCTTTTTGCACGAGCCACTTTCGTAGGGTTCGGCTCATTTTGAAACACCCAAACTGTTGATTGTTGTTTAGTTTCGGGATCGTACGCGTAGATCCAGGATTCGTCACCTGTGTAGATGTTATAAACAGATTTTGAGTCGCCTCCGTTGAATTTTTTTAAGTTTTCTTGCACCATTCGACGCGAGTATCTTTTTGATCCTGAGTTAAGTTGTGCGGGATCCAACGCGAACAATTTTTTTTTACAGACAAATGTTCATGTAATATCCTATGAATGCTCGTCATACATATGCCCAGAATAGGCTCTATCTCGCGATACGTAACATGGCGGTCTTGCATTATTAGTTTTCGCACAGCTTCAATATTTTGTGGCACAACCACCGATTTCGGGTGACCTTCTTTAACTTCGTCCGTGAGCTTACTGCGCCGGCGATTACACTCACTAAACCAGTGATACATAGTCGTTTCAAAATAGTGAAGAAAAGATTTATACAGAGCAGGAAGTAGTATTACACTAGTGTGCTTTCGATGAAAACCGAAGCCTACTCTAGAGCCCGAGGTATATTTTTTTATATAATTATATATATATATATATATTTAATATATTATGCTATATGTATTAAATTGTATATGTACTTTTTTTAGGTATTTAAGTAGGTATATTATTATTTAAATATTTGTACCTTACATCGTAGGTAATGATAAGTAATCATATTCTCGCACTCTTTTGCTGTTTGTTATAAATACAATTTTCGATTTAACTATTTATGTACATGCACCACGTACTGACTATATTCTTCATGCAATCCACTCCATCCAAAGGTTGTCTGGAAGAGATATATTATATATATATATATATTATATATATATATATATATATATATATATATATATATATATATATATATATATATATATATATATATATATATATATATATATATATATAATATATTATGCTATATGTATTAAATTGTATATGTACTTTTTTTAGGTATTTAAGTATGTATATTATTATTTAAATATTTGTACCTTACATCGTAGGTAATGATAAGTAATCATATTCTCGCACTCTTTTGCTGTTTGTTATCAATATAATTTTCGATCTAACTATTTATGTACATGCACCACGTACCGACTATATTCTTCATGCAATCCACTCCATCCAAAGGTTGTCTGGAAGAGATCGCTCTTAGCGATAAGACCGCCAATTGTATAACATTACTTAGATTTAAGAATCATGGTTGTAATATTTTTCTGGTTGTGCAATAAAGTGTTCTCTATCTATCTATATTCTAAAAGCGAACAAATTGTACAACGTGAGGAAACCTGAGTGTCACAGACATATTCACAGAAAAATATGTAGAAAAATAGATTAGCTAAATTTTTAATTATTTGACAACACAAAGGGCAAAGGGAAAGATAAAAAGTACCCGGAACCGGCGTGCGTACATGCGACGACCTACAAACGTTGGTGAAGCGAAGGTGATCTGTCAGGATAGTGGGAAGTGGCAGTCCCTATTCTCTACCTACCCCTCTGGGATACAGGCGTAAGGTTATGTAAGTATGTGTATGACAACACAATACTCAAAAACATAAAATCACACAACAAATTACAAGAAAACACAATATCAGCCGAAGTGCAGGTAATGGCAAAAAATATATAAATAATAAACATACCTACATGTTTATAAAGGTGGTCTGGAAGAGATCACTTTTAGTGATAAGGCCGCCGTCTGTGCTCTTAGGGTAAGAAATATCTGTGTAATTTCTATTTTTATATACAATAAAGTGTTCTCAATCTATCTATCTATATTTAATACCTAATTTTACTACTATTGAGAGTGAGACATTGTAATGTCAATGTATTGCTACTTGTGCTATGGCTCAAATACCTCAGCGCTTAAATTCCTAATCCGCGGTGGGCACTGTTGGTGGCTAAGCCAATACCCTCCGAGAGAATGCCTGTGTCCTACAGTGGAACGAATATTTTACATATTTTTTATGCACCCTATATACGACGACTATATACCAAGCGGTCGTGGCCTAGGCGAACCGAGCGATTGTAAGCAATAACTTGGGTTAAGCAACAACAGGCGCGGTCAGGTACAGGATGGGTGAGCGTCCCGGGACTACCGCTCATCAGTCAATGACGCAGTCGTTAAGCCATGTCAGTTTCCTTATGGACGGCTTGATAACTTCTGACAGTAAGGCCCGCCACTGTCTTACAATCCTCCACCAACCCGGACTTGGCTCGTGGTGGAGTATGGCCTAACCTTCCTGCGATGCAGGAAGAGACCCGTGCCCCAGCAGTGGAGACATACAAGGGTTGATAACATACGTCCCAATCCAGGGTACACGCCTTCTCTCATAGAAGGAATATGGGTTCAATTACCACGCATGCCCACGGCGCATTGGCATTTTCAAGCGCTGCGGTATTTGAGCATTAGCACAAGTAGCTTATAAATTTGACTTGAACTTTATTTCTCCTTTTTTTTCTTTAAATATGTATGTACTAAGCAGTTATTTGAATAAGTTTAGAGTATGCAATTAATTACGCAATAGTTGAACTGTATTGTAATTATGAAATTTGCATAAAAAATAAAAAAAATATTTTCATGTTATTTTTCACTTGTGATAGTGTTCGTGGAGAGACAGATGGAAATTAAAGACGTGCGTGATACACGGTAAATTGTTCCTGAAAGGCTTTACTTACTTTACTTATGAGAGCTCTTCTATAACATATTTCAAGAATTTAAAAACCTATTTTAGAGGCTAAAAATTTCACCCATGCCGGATAGCCAGAGGTTGCGGGTTCGAATCCCGGCATGGGTGAAATTTTCAGCCTCTAAAATAGGTTATTAAATTTGTTCCTTAGCACGGGTTAGTGCATTAAAAATAAAAATAGTGTAATCTTTCAAGAAAACATTAATCTTCTCTCTTAAAAGAGCACTATCTATAACCTGTCATTTTATGTTAGTATAAATGTATATGTACGTATATTATCTTATTATTACTTGTTTATGTAGGTATACACATTTCTTCTTCTACCCGTTATCTAAGTTTAAACATCTTCTGCTAAGGTTGGCTGGAAGAGATCTCTCATAGACATAAGTTCGCCTTCGTAACAATCTCGATCTCGATTTCAACCCTGTATGTCCCCACTGCTGAGGTGCGAGTCTCTTCATGCATTGCAAGTCTCTTCCGTGCTTCGCAAGGCACGTTAAGCCTCATGTAATGGCAGTCGTTAAGTCATGTCAGAGGCCTTATGACATCGTAACAATATTATGTAACAATGTGTAAAGTATAATTTTTAATTTGTCTGCTAAGTAGCTTGTAGTTTTCATTATAGAAGCGCAGTCTTAGCCCAATTTAAAAGCGTCTTCACTAAACAAAGTGGAGTAAGGAGCATGTCGTCTCCAGCGCGCCGTAATTCGCCGCCTACGACTCAGTAATTTGCAAGAAAACATTTACTATTCGCAAAGTTAATTTGTGTTCTAAAGTCATGTCAGTGCGGGTCGTTTTCCTGGCTACAGTTTGACTAGGCGAGGACTGCACATCGTCCTTGATATGCAAAATCATCACCACCATCAGCCCACCGCTGCTCACTGCTGGGTATAGGCCTTATAACGGTGCAAACTTCTTTACACCATTTTTTATATTTCTTTTTTCTATCTATTAATTTCAAATATTTAAAATTACGTCACACATTTTTCGATTTCCCTCATTTTTCATCATTGCAACTTTACCCATCGACTAGATCTGTCAATTTTACCTGCTTATCCGTTTTTATCCAGTTTTCTGTTTTATTATAAAATAACAGTATCTACAAATCGTACATTGCTTACAATCAGGAAGTTGTATATTCTGGCAGTCATCTTAAAAAAACATAAATGCATGGCATATGACCCTAAAATTCACTCTAGGAGGAGAAATGACATAGTTATTAAATCAAACCACGTGAAAACATGCTTTGCTAGTCGCCAATATGAAAACTTGTCGGGCTATTTGTATAACCAGATAAATCGCAGGTTACACATCTATCCTATAATAAGATTTGAGTGTAAGAAAGTACTGTCCAAATGGCTGCTAAGCCAGAGCTATGAGGAAACGGAACTCTTGTTACAACATGTTAGTTAAATGTAATTAGTGTAATAAACATGCATAAATATAAAACACACACACACATACACACACACAAACACCCTCACACAAACAAACACACGTACACTCTCACACACAGACACACCACATTTCTATAACTTAACCAGCTTTATAAAAATAAGATTCAATACCTAATTAGAGGCTAAAAATTTCACCCATGCCGGGATTCGAACCCGCAACCTCTGGCTATCCGTGCCAGCGCTCTACCAATTGAGCCAATGGGCGACTCACGGCATCAGTGAAATTTCAAACCTCTTTACACTATTCTCTGTATTACGTACAGGCAGCGACATCTGACTTAAGCAAATTGCATTACTTACAGCCCCGACTACCTACTTTGCAGTTAGGTTTTACATCGGAACGATATCACTGTACCCACATTATTATACTATTTTTATTTTAATGCACTAACCCGTGCTAAGGAACAAATTTAAAAACCTAATTAGAGGCTAAAAATTTCACTGATGCCGTGAGTCGCCCATTGGCTCAATTGGTAGAGCGCTGGCACGGATAGCCAGAGGTTGCGGGTTCGAATCCCGGCATGGGTGAAATTTTTAGCCTCTAATTAGGTTTTTAAATTTGTTCCTTAGCACGGGTTAGTGCATTAAAATAAAAATAGTATAATAATGTGGGTACAGTGATATCGTTCCGATGTAAAACCTAACTGCAAAGTAGGTAGTCGGGGCTGTAAGTAATGCAATTTGCTTAAGTCAGATGTCGCTGCCTGTACGTAATACAGAGAATAGTGTAAAGAGGTTTGAAATTTCACTGATGCCGTGAGTCGCCCATTGGCTCAATTGGTAGAGCGCTGGCACGGATAGCCAGAGGTTGCGGGTTCGAATCCCGGCATGGGTGAAATTTTTAGCCTCTAATTAGGTTTTTAAATTTGTTCCTTAGCACGGGTTAGTGCATTAAAATAAAAATAGTATAATAATGTGGGTACAGTGATATCGTTCCGATGTAAAACCTAACTGCAAAGTAGGTAGTCGGGGCTGTAAGTAATGCAATTTGCTTAAGTCAGATGTCGCTGCCTGTACGTAATACAGAGAATAGTGTAAAGAGGTTTGAAATTTCACTGATGCCGTGAGTCGCCCATTGGCTCAATTGGTAGAGCGCTGGCACGGATAGCCAGAGGTTGCGGGTTCGAATCCCGGCATGGGTGAAATTTTTAGCCTCTAATTAGGTTTTTAAATTTGTTCCTTAGCACGGGTTAGTGCATTAAAATAAAAATAGTATAATAAGATTCAATAGTTAGTTTTAGTTGTTCAACCTTTATAAGTTGTGGAAGAGCGGGTTTCCCTGGCACAGGTATTTTATACTTACAAGGGAATCCCAGCAAAAGTGTATGTAAGAATAATTTTGGTTGTATGAATAAATATTTTGTATTTGTATTTTGTACAAATAAAGCAACAGTTGAAGTTCCAGTTTTATTGTTTATAAAAGTTATACAACATTACAGCCTTTACCCCCAGATGCCATCTCTCACGGTCCGGTGCCATCCGCACCCAGGAACCTTCCGCCGACTCAACTATGTCGTCGGGCCATCGGTCAGTGGGCAGACCAGCAGCCGCTGGTCTCCTGTTCTCGGCCGTCACTCTGTGGTTGCCCTGGTCCATCTGCCGTCTTCCCACCTTGCCAGGTGTCCTGCCCTTTTCCACTTTAACCTCGAGACTCTTTCGCCAAATGTCACATCTCAAAAGAGGTGGTTTTTTGTTTCTTTACATTGAATTTCCAAATTTGTATGCAAAACAAAAAATTTTAAAGAAAGCACGACATTATAATCCTTACCTAATCAGTATGAGGTTTATAGGGCCAGTTTCTGAATTGAGAATTTAAATGCATATGCATCATTCTGTCACGCTCTTTGCTGCGAAATTCGTAGAGACAGCACCACAGCTAACTATTTACATAGCGAAATTCTCAATTCAGAAATTGGTCTTACACCCTTAAAGTCTCATAATTACATTCAAAAGAAAATCATATTTTTCTTAACATTTTACAATATCAATTCGATTTCATGACACTTAGAGGGTCTTAAGCCCACCATTCACTACACGCACCGCGAGCCGAGCCACAAGCTGCACCCGTTCGTGGACAAATCCGTCATCGTCCACACACTACACGGCGCCGAGCGCGGCGCTTGCTTCTCCAGACGACGAGACGCTGAGCCGTGAGCCACGCACCATACGGCGGATGGGCGCGACCGTGAATGGCAGCTTTTAAAATTGAGGAAGGGTTGCAACGGTACTTGCGATTAAATAATAAAAATATTCGTGGCTTCGTAAACACTGTTTATAACAGTAGAAATAAAACTAATCAGAATAAATAGGAAAAAGAGTCAAGTTTACTACGAGAAAAGTGAAGGTGTCATCGGATCATATAAGTTTGTCGCACTAGGTAAAAATTTACAGCAGAAGTATTTAATCAAAAGCTGAAGCAGAAAGTGAAAAATCCAAAAGTCTCGGAAGACTAGGCGTCTTTTCTCGGGCCCGTGAAGACCTTTTCTTCCCTAGAATGATACGCGAAGCAATAGAGATCCGCCGGCATCCAAATTTCAATAGAGATCGTGGTTGCAACATACCGGCAACATGGGAAGCAGTGCTTAACTGCATGAGACCCCCTTGCTAGAAGTGTGACTGTAGAGTAAATTTTTATTTCAATTAATTAATAATCAATATTTTTGACTTCATGTAAACTAATTGGTTTGCCTATTTTCGAACGTAACTTCATAATTCACTTTTGTAATTTATGCCGAGAATAGTAAACTAACAGTCAATGCTTTCAAAAAGACGCCTGTCACCTCAGTCTTCCGAGACCACGGCACTTGAAAAAGTGCCGAAACGTCGGAAAATTGTAAAAAATGTAAATAAACTAGAAAAAACTGTATAAAAACAGTTTTTTACACAGATTTGATTTTAAAAACCTATTTAGAGGCTAAAAATTTCACCCATGCCGGGATTCGAACCCGCAACCTCTGGCTACCCGTGCCAGCGCTCTTCCAATTGAGCCAATGGGCGACTCACCGGCATCAGTGAAATTTCGAACCTCTTTACACTATTCTCTGTATTACGTACAGGCAGCGACATCTAGCTTAAGCAAATTTTAAGATTTTTAAGATTTGATTTTACACAGTTAACCGAAAGTTAAGCGAAAGTAGTAGTGGATGTACGTAGTCCGAAACCGCTTAGCAATCAATGTGAGTCAAAGTATACTAGACACAATACAGTTCTCGCATAGTGCTAAGTGTGGGCTCTGTAGTGTTTATGCATTAATTAGCACCGAAACTGCCGGAATGCTCTTGGGAGCCGCGAATGCTCTACCGCTTTTGGTCGATGTTTCTGGTAAAGATGGGCGATTGTGAATGACATCTCTTTTTGAATCATTTGAATATATAATTATAACATTAATGTTTATTTTCGAAAACAAGATTAGTAAATTACTAATATTCATTTTCGAATAAGTTTTACTAATATTACTAATCCGCGATTGCGCGAATGCGACTGTCGAGAATCGAGAAAACTGTGACAGTTTCGGGAATAAGTGCTCATTTCGGTTGCTTTAGTAATAATATTCGAAAACACTACTACTGACAAAAAGACGTTAGTTATTTCGAAATTCATATCGGCCCAATTTTCGAAAACGCTTTAGTCTCGCGATTTTCGAAAACACGATTCGTGGCGGAATGACATGACTTTACACGAGTCGCGCGCGTTTTGTTCGTTCAATGCTGTCTTCACAATATTGTTTTCGTACAAATGATAGAGCACTAATTAGTAATTTTGTTTCGAATAACAAAGAATATTTTCAAAACATTTGAATAACTATACTATTTTTATTTTTAATGCACTAACCCGTGCTAAGGAACTAATTTTTAGCCTCTAATTTTTTTTAAATTTGTTCGTTAGCACGGGTTAGTGCATTAAAAATAAAAATAGTATAATCATGTGGGTACAGTGATATCGTTCCGATGTTAAACCTAACTGCAAAGTAGATAGTCGGGGCTGTAAGTAATGCAATTTGCTTAAGTCAGATGTCGCTGCCTGTACGTAATACAGAGAATAATGTAAAGAGGTTCGAAATTTCACTGATGCCGTGAGTCGCCCATTGGCTCAATTGGTAGAGCGCTGGCACGGATAGTCAGAGGTTGCGGGTTCGAATCCCGGCATGGGTGAAATTTTTAGCCTCTAAATAGGTTTTTAAATTTGAATAACTACCATTTTCGAAAATTTCGAAAATGTTTTTCGAAAACGCCCATCTTTAGTTTCTGGTGGATTTTTACGCAGTGCTATACTGTTGTGCGGTTCCTGGAAATTTTGGGAACTATGGCAACATAAAAATTCGGTACCTAATCCTTAAAAGAAAATAGAAAACTTTTTGTTGTACACAGAAATTATATAGGTACATTCTTACGTAAAGGCCGAAGTTTTTAATTATTTTTATTGTACAAAGAAATCATATAGGTACATTCTTACGTAAAGACTCAAGTTTTAATGATTTTGTGGTCTTTACAGTGGCAGTCCCTGGTCTCTGCCTACCCCTCTGGGATACAGGCGTGAATTTATGTTGTGTGATGCGTGAAACATGTCCCTTAGTAAAGGACATGATCTAGCGTTTGAGCTAGAATTTGCGCTTTTGGCTGGAGTCAAAAAACAAACTTCGAAAATTAAATTAGAATAGATTGAGGAATCCAATTTGCGAACTGAATAAACTTCGAGACGGTCGGGCCCCCACTCTGTTATCTTAACATTATATTTTCCTATTTACCTTGAAATATCTCCCAACCGGCGGTGGGCTGATAACATTTTTTCTTCACGATACCCTAAAAGAGGGTAAATTCTTCTGAAAAAAATGTTAGTCTTCAATTTGTTTTTAATTCAGTTTGACACTTGACACCAGTCGCGTCTGATAGTAAGCGAAGATGGGGTCTACGATGTTTCGTGCTTACCTGCTAAATACCGGTTGACTCTAGTTTTAAAGACACCCAGGTTATATGTCTCCGGAAAGACAGACGAATTCATTGAAAGCATCCGGTATTTGTCTTTATTTCAGTTTTTTGTCGGAGGGGTCTGACCAAGTTTCGTTCTGATTCGCAGAGCTTAATCATTACGCTTAATCAAGTAATTGAATCCGGAATCATGTTACAAAGGTGTAGTGCTTACGAAAGGTTTAGGTACTGATCTCAGTAGGTACCTAGAGTCGAGTATTTTTTGCACAAGGAGTTATATCGAGTATTTATGCGATCGACCTACGACCGACTAAGACCTACATCTCAGTACAAATAGCATTAAGATGTAGATTGATTATATCGGTATTCTAAATTTAAACAACGAAATAGATATTATAAATGCTTCATATTGTACTGTTTTCGTTGAGTAAAATAAGCTTTTTAGAAAAATAATAATAATTAAGGAATATTAAACAAACTATTGTAATAACCTAAGAAGCTAAAAATTCCACCCATGCCGGGATGCAAACCCGCGACCTCTGGATATCCGTGCCAGCGCTCTTTCCAACTGAGCTAATGGGAGAGTCACACGCATCAGTGAAATTTCTCTGTATTACGTACAGGTATATTACGGTGTATTACGGGTTCGAATCCCGGCATGGGTGGAATTTTTAGCCACTAAATAGGTTTTTTAAATTGTCCTCAGCACGGTAAGTGCATTAAAAATAATGTAATTAAAGAAACTAATTTCGTTGTCCGTGTCAAAAGTGACAAAAAACCTCGAAATAATAAATAGTCTGTTTTTATTCGTTACTTTTTACGATACGATAGGTGGCAGACGCCATTTCGTTTTTATTATGACAAAAACTAAAGTTTAACACAACACTTATCAAGGACGGATCAATTTGGACTCTGGATGGTCGTATATGATCTTGGGATCATACGCGCTAACAACTTAACCCCTTACTTTTGCAGTCAAGTATTTGAAAATACGCCTCGCACCAGAGCTCTGTCGTGGCATAAGCTGAGCAGTTCATTTTGGTGGCATTGAGCTGAGATCTGTTTGGTACATTTGGACTCAATGTTTTTTATGTTACTATTTATAAGACTGATTGTGTAAAATGTTATATCATAAACATAACATAACCTCATGCCTCTATCCCAGAGGGATAGGCAGAGACCAGAGACTGCCACTTGCCACTATCCTGACAGATCACCTTCGCTTGATCAAAGTTCATAAGTCGTACCAAATGAACATTATTCTATTCTATAATACAACAATGAAGTGAAAGTGTTCATCTGGGAATAGAATAATCAGTTTTGTGTACCATTTTCTTTTGGATAAAAAGCGCGGTGGCCTGTAAAGCCTTAAAGGTCGACGCTGGAACAATGTGAAGGTACTTTTTTTAACATTTTCAACGGCAAAGACACTTTGTATCGCTACTTTGACCTTCCACGAAGCGGCCTTCGATAAATACGAGTATGTAGGTAAATAACAACGTGCCATAAATTTTTAAACTAAAACTTTCGTTAATATTACACATTATTTGATTTTTGAGAACAGCAACAGACGACGTGAATTCCGTCTCTACTCACCATGACTAAGCTTTGTGTATCAGATCGAAACCTGTTGAGCCGATTTTCGCCCATGCGAATTGAAAGCGCAGACGCAAAATATTCAAAGGATTAGACATTTGTCGCCTACAAATAAGATAAGACAACTCGACAGAGTCATTAGACATTTATTTCCTCAATCGAAATAAATCTAGCATGATGTTCAGAGGTTGTGGACTGCAAGAGGATGTAGTGACTAGAATTGAGAAAAGGAATGTTGCGTGGGTTTGGACATGTGGAGAGGATGAAGGAAGAAAGATTGACGAAACAAATATATATTGCGAATGTGAGTGGAAGGGTTGGTAAGGGACGTCCCAGACGGACATACATCGGCCAAATAGGGGATGTATTAGCAAAGGGAAAGTACCCGGAACCGGCGTACGTGCATGCAACGACTTATGAACATTGATGAAGCGAAGGTGATCTGTGAGAATCGTGGTAAGTGGCGGTCCCTGGTCTTTGCCTACCCCTCTGGGATACAGGCGTGAGTTTATGTATGTATGATGTTCAGAATACAGATTTTGGCTGTCGGTCGACTTTTTACGTAGAATTCCAAGCCATAAGCCATAGAATCGTGTATGACATATTTGCTAATGAAGCGAGAATTGACTCCCAAAGGGCCGATTCTCGCCCATGCGAATTGAAAGCGTAGCCGCGAAATATTCGAAGGCTTAGACATTTGTGGCAAAAAAAAAAAGATAAGATAACTCGACAGAGTCATTAGACATTTATCTTCTCATTCGAATTCAATCTAGCATGGCGTTCAGAATACAGATTTTGGCTGTCGCTCGACCTTTTACGTAGAATTCCAAGTCATAAGCCTTAGAGTCGTATACGACTTATTTGTTAATGAAGTGAAGATTGGCTCCCATCAGGTCGCACAAAAAGCCTAGTAAATAAATCCGGTTAAAAATAAAATTAAACGTCCCACTACAGGGCATCCTTCACTCAGAGAGAGTACGGGACATCCTTCTCTCAGAGAGAGTACGGGCTTGATTACTACGCGTGCCCAGAGCGGATTATCAATTTCAAGCACTGATGTATTTCAACACCTCAGACCCGAGGCTTCCTCATATTTTCCTTCAACTATGTTTTATTTTCCAAAAATCCCGAATCATGCACGTCAAAGCCTCCACCTATTACCGTATTCTCACGTACGTTTAGGGCGACGGATATCATTATCTACCAAGCACACCTTTTTAAAAGTCGCCCCACGAAGCGTTCAAAACCCTTTACCCTTTAGATACCTCAGCCCGTCAGCTCTTCGACCCGAAAAATATGCTTACAAGAAAGCTTTAAAATCCCTTAAAGTCTCGCTGGCATTTTACCGTCTATAAAAACTCACCCTTCCTTTAATGGTGCAATTTGACGCCTTGGTCGTCACCACGTATCTATGCAGCGCTGTTTAACAGCTTCCAGAGTTTGGCCTTACAAACGAATTTTATGCTTCTGGCCAGTTTTCCAAATTCAAATCGGTCCCTTTCTTTTTGCGTAATGACGTCATCATAATGAAGGTTTCAAACCTTTATGTTAATGTAGATTTCCAAGCGAATTTAAGTACTAGTACCTACATAAGTTCTTCTTCTTCTTTTCATTTCAGCGATTCGACCAGCTTATATTTTTGCTGCCCAATAGTTGGCTACTCCAATTGCAGCAGCGTTAGCCTCTGTTGGTTCCTCCAGAGTGCAGGTGTGAGGGCACAATTGCCATTGGAGCAGGTGCACCATGGATTGCGATGAGGCTCCACAATCACATGCTCCTCCGTTGGTGCAATATAACTCCATCTGCTTAGGTTTTGTCTGCAGCAACCTACTAGGGTCATAACTACATAAGTTATAATATTCACATTTAATATTATATGTACTTTAAATTATTATTAATACAATAGTTGACAATATGAAAACACACACCCAGTCCAGTCAGACGCCTTAACGGCTAGACCAACGCGGCTTAATGGAGAGGTACAGGCTGATTGATTGATGGATGTTCTTATTCAGAAAACAGCGCTTAAATTTCAACAGTGGCGTTACCTACACGATACACCATTGTCACTGCCACCTTGCTTTGCCGACGCTGCACACATTAAAAGAATGTTTGGTCACAAGCTCGCTTGTTGACAAGTAATTTTTTCGTGTGTGTGCGTTGATGCTTAAGAACATTAAAAAATGCTGGTGGAAAATGCTTAAGGAATTAGGTTCGCCGTATTGCCGAGATTTACACAGCGTCTAGTGGCATTTTTACTCGGACGCAGTAAGTAAAAGTAATAACATTAAAACCAGTACAATGTATGAGTTCTATGTATGAGTTCTATGTTTTATAATAATTATGTAAACTATGTTAATTAAGGACTTTGAAAAGACTAAGTTTGGAGATTTTTTGTCCATTTTTTCTCCAAAATTATCTACCTATTTATTGAAATGGATACCTAGTTTGAATTGTAACTTTCATTAAGCCGCAGTTTCTGTGATACGAGTACTTTGAATAAAACCTTTTCATTTCATTTCATTATACCATGGCAAAAATGAATTATTCAAGTGGTTCAAAAATCATAAATAAACTTTTACAGATATTCTATAACCTATTATTCTATCCTTAAACCATACATCAGAGATTTATTTGAACATAAAGAATTTATATTTCGTGTTGATGATAACTTTTTTTTTAATGGTTGCCTGGAAGAAATAATCAAGGCCGCTATTGGTCCTGTACTATATTATTGTTTAATACTCATATTCCTGGCCGCCTAATAAACGTCCTAGGCAGTTTATTCGATAACTAATTTTATTAGTTGGCGGCGATTTATATACAAAAGGAATATTCTATTTATCTAAGCAGTTAATTATCCAATGCAGTCTGAAGGTTTTGCATTATTTTAAGACCGACCGTTGTTTTATCAAGCCTAGTAAATTTAAAATAAGGCCATGCACACAAACGCACGGCTCACTTTTCAACAGAAAATAAATAACAACATGACGTGACTTTGACCAATTCTTTGCTAACTGGCGATCTCACACTTCTAATACATTCTAAGCGTTTCAGGTGTCTCCAAAAATAACTGCGCTGCGGATGTAGGTTTCACGTGATCGTGCCTAAGCAAATATTGGGCCAATTTCGCGCTGAATGTGTGATGGAACGTGGCCTGCCTTTTACAAGCTGTATGTCGTGCTTGCACGGTTTTTTATAATGCTTGAGAGAAGGCAATACAAGCTGAAATACAGGTACTTCGACAGTCGCATTCGTTTCAAAAAATCAATATATTTAGAGTAAGTATTGCTTTTAGGATGATCTCGACAACCATCTGCCGGAGTGATCTGAGGTGGCCCAGGACAGGAAACACTAGACTGAATTGGGGGAGGCCTTTGCCCAGCAGTGGGACACAAACATAGAGGCTACTTAAAAAAAATACTTTTAAGTCATATCAACCCTTTCTATGTTTCCACTGCTGGGGCACGAATCTCTTCCTCCATCGCAGAAAGGCTAAGCCATACTCAACCACGGGGGCCAAGTCCGGGTTGGTGGAGGATTGTAAGACAGTGGCGGGCCTTACTGTCAGAAGTTATCGAGCCACCCATGAGGCTTCTGCTTCCTCTCAATGGCGCAATGGACTCTCAATGGCTTAACGACTGCCATTATATGACAGCCGGTATCAACGGCTTAACGTGGCTTGCGAAGCACGGAAGCGCTCGGAAAATGCGACTAGCGGTAATAACGGGATGGTTACCTATCCAGCACCTGACCGAGCCTTGATGCTTAACCCAAGTGATTGATTCCACTCACTTGGTCCCACTAGGCCACGAGCCTTTGAAGTATAAACATAAAATATACAAAAAGAGACCCGTGCCTCAGCAATGGGGACATACAACGGTTCTTCTTTTTTGTCTTTGCCTCATCCCATTATTTGGGGTCGGCTCTCCTCGTTCTTTCGCTCCAGGTTTTTCTGTCCTGGGTTGTCCGCTCGCTCAACTGGGCTAGCTCCAGGTCTTTTGCTGCCGTGGCCCACCAAGTGGCTTGTAGCCATCCTTACCTCTTTTGGGCACATACAACGGTTGATATCCTTAAAAAATATGAGTATTGAGTTCAAATAGATACCGAACAATTAGTTCCGCTTCTCCGCATATCGGTGCTTTTGCTCTCGACGCTAATGTATCCTACTTGCTAACGCAATAAATTAAGTGCATATTTTTATGTAGCCTATAAACATCCCACTGCTGGGCACAGGCATTCTCTCAGAGAGAGTATGGGCTTCATTACCACGCGTGCCCACCGCGGATTGGCAATTTCAAGCGCTGAGGTATTTGAACACCTCAGACACTCAGGTTTCCTCACGACGTTTTATTTATTAACTCAGCCAAAACACGCTTTCTCTCTCCATTGAACTGTGAAGTTTCAGTAACTTTAATGCTATTTCTTACAGCGAAAAAGTTATTTCTGTCTTAATTGAGTAGTAACATAGTTTTCTGATGTTTTTTTATACTGACCAAATGACATAAACTCATATTTTTAGGGTACTTCCAAATTAGTATTTCTTTCACATTCATCACCAAACAACGATATCATTCCGATGTAAAAACCTAACTGCAACATAGGTACCGTAATACAGAGAATATTGTAAAGAGGTTCGAAATTTCACTGATGCCGGTGAGTCGCCCATTAGCTCGGTTGGAAAGAGCGGTTCGAATCAAGGCATGGGTGGAATTTTTAGCCTCTAAATAGGTTTTTAATTCATCACCATCATCATCATCAGCCCACCGCTGCCCATTGTTGGGTATAGGCCTTTTCGCCCAGATGCCATTTCTTACGGTCCCGTGCAATCTGCATCCAGGGACCTTCCGCCGACTCAACTATGTCGTCGAACCATCGGGCTGCTGGTCTGCCCACTGACCGTTGTCATGTTCTCGGCCGCCACTCTGTGGTTGCCCTGGTCCATCTGCCGTCTTCCCGCCTTGCCAGGGGACCTGCCCATTTCCACTTTAACCTTGAGACTCATTCGCCAATGTCAGAGGAAACAGAATTACTAGTTATTTACGTTGAAATAAATTGATTTGATGTGTGATTGATTTGTGTACCAAGCATTTTTTTCTCACTTACTTAGTGTGGCATCGTTAGATTTTTTCCCATTAAAGGAGCTAGTATGAATGTAAGGAATCATAAAAACCCATCCAGAGGCTAAAAATTCCACCCATGGCGGGACTCGAACCCGCGACCTCTGGCTAACCGTGCCAGCGCTCTCCCAACTGAGTTAATGGGTGACTTACTGGCATCAGTGAAATTTCGAACCGCTTTACAATACTCTCTGTATTACGTACAGGGAGCAACATCTGGCTGAAGTAATTTGCATCACGTGCAGCCCCGAGTACCTACTTTGCAGTTAGGTTTTTACATCGGAATGATATCGCTGTACCCACATGATTATATTCTTTTTAATGCACTAACCCGTGCTAAGGACAATTTTAAAAATTTAATGTATGGAATCTCTTAACTACAACTATAATTCTTGCAACTACATTCACTCAAATAACAGAAAAAGGCTTTTCCTCCTTTGAAAAAGTTTTCTTTGTAAAATTTTCCAATGCATCAACTCAACCCCAAGTTATTTTAAATTTCGAACCCGCATGCTTCAACTCGCTAGCCTATCGGCTTATCCGGTAAGCCAGCACACATGCTACATATTCGAAACTCTTTGTAAACAGACATTTTGTGAAGATACTATGAACCATAAGACTGACAATTACTGTAACAATTATTAAAACACTGTAAGACTATAATAATATATTTGAAGAAGAAGAAGAAGACTGTAATAATTATGTAAACTCTGTTAATTAAGGACTTTGAGAAAGACTGCCATTATATGACTGCAGGTACCAACGGAGTAAAGAGACTAAGTTTACAGTTTTTTGTCCATTTTTTCTCCAAAATGATCTAGATTTTATCTATAAGTATCGATATTTTTTTATAGATCTAGATAGAATTATGGACACCTGGTTTGAATTACAACGTTCATTACGCCGCTGTTCCTGCGCTACTTTGAATAAAACCTTTTCATTTCATTTCAATAGTCGGTGAGCCTACTGTCAGTCTTCTCACACAGGATTCGTAGAATCTGATCACATAATCCGTTACGGGTAGAATTTGAAAAGTATCCCGCTCGTGGCCTAGTCCAACCGAGTGATTGGAATCAATCACTTGAGTCAAGTAACAATAGGCGCGGTCAGGTGCTGGATGGGTGACCAACCTGTGACTATCGCTAGTGGCGAGAGTCACAGGCGGCAGTTTCCCAAGCGCTTCCGTGCTTCGCAAGGCACGCTAAGCCGTTGGTGCCGGCAGTCATATAAGCGGTCGGAAAAAGTCCACTAACGGTTGTCACGAGATGGTCACCCATCCAGTACCTGACCGTGCCTATTGTTGCTTAATCCAAGTGATTGAATCTAATCACTCGGTTCCGCTAGGCCACGAACGCTTTTATTACGTAGTAGGATTTTAACTTCTTTATGACACATAAAATATTTTCGGGGCTTAATCGCGTAGTAATTTATTGCTATTTTACCACGACGTTTCTATGACGTTACAGTCATCGTGGTCACGAGAAGACTGATGGCTGGCACCCGTTCGCATCTTCGGCTGATGAGGTTTCAGACTACCCTCAATTCAATAGCAATAAATTGCTACGCGATTAAGCCCCGAAAATATTCTATGTGTACAAGTTCTTTATGACACGCTTTTTTAAAACAAGACTAATGTACGAGGCTGTTGTGAACAGCCGTCTTGTCAAAGAGAAAACTGATCAACTTTTTAACATACAGATGGAACTTCCCTCATTTTCTCTTTGCACACATATCAACCACGCCCGTTCTATGTCCAGTCTATCTACACCTAATTGCTAATACGAGATTGGATTCCTTTACATACAGTCGTCACAAATGACAAAGGAAAAACTGGGAAATAAAACCAGATACCATTCAGTTGCAGGCCTGTTATCTCTTTCAGAGATAAGCTCGCCTTTGTTAATGTTATTTCCTGTGAAATGTTTCGTGTGCAATGAAGTATAATATATAATAAGGCCTTATCATATATAATATTACTATATGATAAGGCCGCCGTTTGTACTCTTAGGTTAAGAAATATCTGTGTAATTTCCATTTTTATGTACAATAAAGTGTTCTCTATCTATCGATCTATATAATAAATATATATATATTGAACTGGGTGGAGCTTGGTTAAATCAATCTATTTTATAAATTGATAAATTACTGCTTTCTTATTTGTATCGGTGGTAGCTCAGTGGGTAGAACCATAGACTGGCAAGCGAGAGCCCCAGGTTCGATCCCGAGTGCGGGCATGTACCAATGACTTTGTTTAATTTCAAAGTTACGTACATTTGCGAATTTGTAGTCGCAATACCACACGCTAACTGTGAAGGAAAACATCGTGAGGAAACCCGCGGCTTGGTTGGCTCCGCACGTATTGACTAGTCTTTCCTGTGGGCTAGGCCGACTAAGCTGTCAGGGTGGTATAGGTGCTGGGCAAGCCTACACCATCTATAAAACCATGTCCCAGGCACTACAGCGTCGGAGTGGTCCCTTCACCCATCTATTGTGAGTGAAGATACCACTGGACGCTGTATAAATCATCTCATGAAGTAGATGCAAAAAGGCCAATATTATTATTATTATTATTTATATTTTTAGTATAATTTTGTCATTACGTTAATGGTGCTTTCACATGTGAACTGTCTGCGTTCAAGCTAATCTAAAACTACTTAATTGTGAACACTTAATTGGCTGAGTATGTCCTATTTATCTATGTATTGTAAACCTGTAATAGCTGTTAGTCTTCCTAGAGAATAAAATAAAATACAATGTTATTATGAAACATTTCTCCCCAATTTAGTCCTTATTTGTCCCAAAAGTAATAATAATATGGTTTTTTTGAAGCGTCCCAGGGCGCTAACTAGCGTCACCAATGGAATAAAATCATAACTTGATGTTTTATTATAATTTTTATCTAAAACTGAACATATAAATCTTAACAGTGTCCTGGATTACATACATACATACACGGGATGAGGCGTTCGTGGGCTAGTGGAACCAAGTGAGTTTAATAAATCAGTTGGGTTAAACAACTACAGGCGCGGTCAGGTACTGGATGGGTGACCATCCCGTGACCGATAATGACCATTTTCTGAGCGATTCCGTGCTTCGCAAGGCAAGATAAGCCGTCGTTGCCGGCTGTCATTTAATGACAGTCGGTGAGCCATGTCAGAGGTCTTATGGGCGGCTTGATAACACCTGACAGTAAGGCCCGCCACTGTCTTACAATCCTCCACCAACCCGGACTAGGCCCCCGCGGGTGGAGTATGGCCTAACCTTCCTGCGATGCAGGAAGAGACCCGTGTCCCAGCAGTGGACACATACAAGGATTGATATCAATTATCCACTTTGATTTCACCCTACGTCCCACCATACAAGCATACTGTGGTTGTAATTTACAAACGACAACTAACGTTTCTTCTTCTTCTTCAGGCTATATTAGTCCACTGCTGGACACAGCCCTCCCCTAAAGAGCGCCATAGCGCAACGTTGTGCCATCATTGGGGTGTAATGCCCATAATCCCCACGCTGGGCATGTGGGTTGGGGATCGCAGTTTGGTAAAATTTTACTGCAGGGGGCGCTGCTGCCTGCCCCCCCGGTTTGTGTCCCTTATGTCGCCTTTTACGACACCCGCGGGAAGAATTTGGGTTGGTGCTATTCTCTAGGCCGACACCACACAGCAAGTGTTTGTTTGGCATAACAAAAGGAGCATTCCCTCACAATATTGCGAACGATTTCAAAATGCCTGTAGAATCCGACATGTCACCGAGTGGCAAGGGGCTGTTCATTGCCGCTTTAATTGGATCGTCTTTGTCCGAGAGGCCTTTGTCTTGGCTGCGCGATGTACAGCCAGACGCGACTACCCTTTCGTGGCTTTCTAAACTATACAGGGTAAAACAAAATCCCTATAATATAGTTTATGAAGTATTTCTTAGTGATTCGAGATCCTCATACATAGTTATATATTAAACGGGTTTCATAGCTATTATTTATAAGGTAAAACGCGGTAAAACGTAATTACTTTAAGTCCCAACGTTTCGGCAACGTTGCAGTTACCGTGGTCACGGGTAGACTGAAGTGTCAGTTACGTCGGAAATCATCTTATATAATAAATAATCGCGATTAGACCCGTTTTAATATATGACTGTATTTTACTAGCTGACCCAGCGAACTTCGTACCGGCTAACAGTCGATTCTTTATTTATTTTTTTATTTTACCATCCTCGTCCTGCAAGGAATATTCTAAAAAAATAATTACCGAGATCGGTTCAGCGGCTCTCGAGATTTGCGCTTACCCACACATTCGGCGATTCATTTTTATATTATAGATGTAGCCTCCGTTCCAAATGATGTAGGCTTGCCTAGCATCTATACAGGATAGTTTTTTTTATACTATCCTGACAGATTAGTCAGCCTAACCCACAGAAAAGAGTGACGTCACGGAGTTCTTATCGAGCGGACACGTACTATCTGTTTCTGTTACAATAAAATATAAACAGTGATCTAAGACTAATGCATACAGTCTAATTTTGCGTGGAGAGTGATAATAAATAGCATACAGTGTTATTCCGACTTGCTTGTGTCTCAGTGCGAAGTTATAGCGGACTTGTTCGATCTACAAGAATCTAGGTGATAAGGTTGTTTTTTCTACCCTACCCGCCACCACAATCGCTAAGGTTCGTTGATCCTAGATTGATTTTCAAGGGCAATTTTCGCCATGGTAGCGAATTGCCGGTCGTGCGGCCGCTTCTTAGGCCTTACAGATGGCGTTGGCTGCACAAAATGCTCGGCGGCCTTCCATCGAAAATGTGTGGATGCCCCCGATTCGATGCGGGTTCTTCCGACATGGCTATGTCCTATATGCAAGGAGGCAAAAGAGTCGGGTTCTGTCGGGGGAGAAGCTTCTGCTGCTACTGTGGGACGGGAAGAATATCCTAGCCTGGATGTACAACCTGAGGGTCCTTTGAACAGTACGGCGAATAACGTGACGGAGGAGTTTAATCTCGACCTCGTCATGGAAATACGACTGTTCCGAAAGGAGCTACAGGCGGTTCGAGGAGAGATTCAGGGTTTTAGAGAAGATATGAGCTACATAAAATCGGCCTTAGCGAGCTCAAACCTCCTGGTAGAAGCAATGGGCGCGCGTATTGATGCTCTAGAAAAAAAAACATCCTCAACCGACAACCTGTATATTTCTGAACTTGAAAATGCTATAATTGAGCTAAAGCTGGAGATGAACGACAGAGACCAGGATTTGCTAGTCAATGATGTGGAAATAACTAATATCCCAGAGGAAGCAAATGAAAACACGCTGCATGTGGTGAAGCTGGTGGGCACCAAGCTAGGTATGGCCTTGGCCGATCGCGATATTGTAAGCGCGGAGCGGGTGGGCGCTCGGCGTAGCGGCGAAGTCGGCGCGGCGGCGGGCCCGGGCGGCGCGGGAAGGCCGCGTGCTCTCGTCGTCCGCCTCACGCGACGCTGCCTGCGGGACGACCTGCTGCGGGGGGCGCGAGCTCGACGGGGCGTGACCACTGAAGGCTTTGGTCTCAGCTCGGAGGCACGGGTCTTCTACGTGAACGAGCGGCTGTCGAAGACCAACAGACGCCTCTTCTACTTGGCGCGAGACTCCGGACGCCGCCTGGGTTGGAGATACGTGTGGACGAGGGACGGCCGTGTAAACGTGCGGCGAGAACCTGGCCAGCCTTCTCATCGAATCCGTACCGAGGAAGATGTGGTTCGGGTTTTTGGCGACGAAAGCGTTCGTTCTTCGTAGAATAGTCTTGTTTATTTCCCTGTGTAATTATTGTAATACACTGTCCTTTATTTTATGTGTATGGCCTCTGAAAAGAAACATAAAAAACGATATGAATATTGTATTTCAAAGTGTATGTGTTAATGTGCGTCCTATTTTTATTATTTTTGTACTTACTGCTATCAACCGAGAATTGTTGTTGCTTACAAGTAGAAGTATTGTCTATTTATGGCCATGTTATTATGTGTATCCTTCTGTCTTTACAGCCCAAGACGGATGCCCACTGATGGGTGTAGGTTGTTTCACCATCATATCCATGTATTATGAAGATCTGAAAAATAAATATTTGTTAGTGTGTTTGGAAAGTATTTTATATAAAAGTTTGATAGTATTTAGTTACCTGCTGAATATGATCTCTGGGCTGTTGTATGCGTGGTATGTCCTTGCGGCGAGGGGAACGGGTTCAATTTCTTATTGCGTCACATCCAAAATCAGAGTGGCCGCTCACTGGAATATCACAATCGAGATTTACTCTTACGGTATTTACTTATTTTTTACATATCTTATTTATTCATATAAAAAAATACCACAGTATCTAGACATCTATGTACTTTGTTACTGTTCCTATGTTACATATTTACTTACATGTTTAATCGCGACTCGGGTATGCATCATTTCCTCACGTAGCTTTCTTCCGACTGACTCATTTCACTTATGATGACGACTTCAAACTTTACTGTAGCTTTGTTTAATGCTGGATCTCTCGGCACTGGGCACGATGAGTTTATTAACGCTGTTGCTAATAGTGCGCCCGACATGCTAGCTATCAACGAGACGTGGCTACGCAACGGGGAAGAGGACCGCGCGCCGCGAGTGCCCGGCTACCGACTGCGGCACGTGCCGCGCCCCCGGGACGTGCGCTCGCGCGGCGGTGGAGTAGGATTCTACTTACGCCGCGGTCTGTCAGCCCGCACCTGTCCGCACCCGCCTGCGCCTTCTGTTGAGCAAATGTGGTTGCGAACCAATGCTAATGGAAAGCGACTTATCGTAGGTACTGCGTACAGGCCACCATGGCTAAGCGCGGACGCATTTTTTGACGCTGTAACCGACACAATTACCTCCTTCAAAGACTATGACCGTTTGATTTTATTAGGTGACTTCAATGTTGACTATTTAAACTGTAACGATCGCTACTATACACTATTGACACAGTCACTAAAGATATTAGGCCTGACTCAAGTTGTACGCGACCCGACTCATTTCACTAACCACAGCGAGACACTGATTGACCTTGTGTGTACCGACGCTAAGGTAATCAGTGTAAGCGTGCAACATAAACCTGACTTAGGACAACATGCTTTTATTACTGTACAACTGGACATAAAACGAACAAAACCAAAACCAATGACTATAACATATCGACCAATTAATGACATTAACTTAGACATGTTCAATAAAGATCTGGATACCATTGACTGGAGCATTATTGAACGACTTGACCACGTTGACGACATGGTGAGGTGCTTCAATAACTTCATCATTACCTTGTTTGATGTTCACGCACCGGAGAGGAATGTGGTGGTTAGGGAAGCGCCTATTCCATGGCTGACCAGCAATGTTAGACTTATGATGAGACTTCGAGATGACGCACATGACCGTTACAAAATGACTAAAAATTATATACACAGGCAGTATTATAAGGATTTAAAACATCAAGTAAATGTTGCCTTGTATAATGAGAAGAGAGCTTTTTTTGACAGGGACATTAACGCTCATGCACATGACTCAAAAAAACTATGGACTAACTTAAAACGCACTATACTACCGACCAAAAGAGATACTGACCTACCCTCACATTTACAGGACCCAGATATTATTAACCGTCATTTTTTGACTATACCTGGTAACTCAGACGTGACGATATCTGACTTAACGTACTATGAATTTCACAGGCACTCTGACGCGAAGTTTGGACTTAAGACTATTCGTACAGACCAGTTGTTTAAAATTATAAAAAATATCAAAACCTCCGCAAAAGGGATCGACTTTATTTCAATTGACATGTTGATAAGGACATTACCACAAACTGTTGACGCTATCTTGCATATTGTAAACCAGAGCATACTGACTAAAACTTACCCGACAGACTGGAAGATTGCTAAAGTGACTCCACTCCCTAAAAAGCCCAATCCTGCACAGGTCTCAGATCTGAGGCCTGTGAGCATTCTGCCCTGTATATCAAAGATAATAGAGAGGGTAGTATGCGATCAGCTGTCTGAGTACTTGGAGGGGGCGGGCGTACTACCGATGCTTCAGTCTGGGTTTCGCAAAGGGCGAGGAACTGCTACAGCACTACTAGATGTAGTAGACAACGTACTTGCAGCCCGAGACACTGGCAGAAGTACGATACTGGTACTGCTTGACTTCTCCAGGGCTTTCGACTGCTTGAACATACCCCTCTTGTTATCCAAGATGAGTTATTACGGCTTGGACAGTGCCGCGGTTGAGTGGTTTGACAGCTACCTTTCTGATCGTGCGCAGATTGTATCTCTGCGTAAGGCTGACGGGAGCACTCTCTCTTCGGCTCCCGAGTTCGATTTTGGGGCCTTTGATGTATATCCTGTACAGTGCTGATATAGTCACATCAGTTAAAAACTGCCAATACCATTTATACGCTGATGATCTGCAGTTGTACATCTCATGTTTGCCGGAAGAAGTGGTAACAGCAGTAATCAGTATCAATGAGGATTTAGAGAGAGTGGCAAACTGGTCCGAGAAAAATTGCTTGTCCCTTAATCCCGATAAGTCCAAGTGCTTGATACTTGGGTCGGCGGCTCAAATCGGCAAAACTAGAGACCAGCTAACCCATACTGGGCCTATCTGTATCCGAGGTGAGCCGATTGAGCTAGTGTCTGAGGCCAGGAACTTGGGCTTATTGATGGATGGTCAGCTCCGTTTCGAGGGTCATGTCGTAGAGGTTGTGGCAAATTGCTTCTATCGGCTAAAAGTACTGTACAGGATACGGGACTACCTCAGTGTAGACATGAGAGTCAAATTGTGTGAGTCGCTTGTGCTGTCCAAACTAAACTACTGCGACGTTGTCTATGGGGGTTGTTTGCTACGCAGGTCTGAAAGGTTGATACAGCGTGTGCAGAATGCGTGTGCTCGGTTCTGTTTCAAGATTCCCCCCCGATCCCATGTCACGCCTTATTTGAACGACGCGAATCTGTTGAAGATGGACGCACGACGGATGCTTCATCTTGCCGGCCTGCTGTTCGGTGTCATCAAGTCGGAGACACCCGAATACTTGTTCAACAAGATTGAGTGGTCTCGTAACAAGTACCGTTGCAAGTCGAGAACAATAATACCGGCGCATCGAACTGCAGCCTTCCGAGGAAGCTTCAGATTCGCGGCGTCTAAATGCTGGAACGACATTCCTCCTCCTCTTAGAGACCTTACAAGCAAATATGCCTTTAAGGTAAAACTTAAAGGCTATTTGTTATGTATCCACGAAACCTAAACCTTTCTTTCTTTTCCAGCATAAGATGCTACTCCTTCTATGTCTATCCTTCCATTATATAACTCGAGATCGCTTCATTATATTGTGTTGTATAATATTACTATGCCGTATTGTGCTGTGCTGTGTAGTATTATATTGTATTGTATCGTATCGTATCGTATCGTATCGTATCGTATCGTATCGTATCGTATCGTATCGTGTAGTATCGTATCGTATCGTATCGTTCGTATCGTATCGTATCGTATCGTATCGTATCGTATCGTATCGTATCGTATCGTATCGTATCGTATCGTATCGTATCGTATCGTATCGTATTGTATTGTATCGTACGTCGTGGGTCTCGATGCGACTTTCCGTGAGTCACTGTCACCAGGCCCTTGCTGAAAATCAGTGCTGTGGGCAAAAAACCTGCAGCAAGTACTGAGCCTGAGGCCGTTTTACCGCCGCATGGACATGACCGGTATCCGCTAGCTGTGTTTTGTCGTATTTGTTTGTTTTTATTACTTTTTTTAATATTTTGTTCTATTCTACGATTTGTATATGTCTGTGTGGCGATAAATAAATGTATTTCTTCTTTCTTCTTCTTCTTCTTCTCAGAAAAGACAAGTCAATACGTGCGGAGTCAACGCGGGTTTCCTCAAGAAGTTTTCCTTCACCGTCAACAATTGTGGTATTGTCACTACAAATTCGCAGATGTACATAACTTTGTCATAGAATAAAAGAAGTCATAGGTACAAGCTCGCACTGGGAATCGAACCAGGGTCTCTCGCTTCCGAGTCGGTTGTGCTGTCCGCTGAGCTACCACCACTTCTCCAGCGTTTATCGGTCAAGTTATCAACTACTTAAATGTTTTGTTTTGTATTCTTTTTTAATGCACTAACCCGTGCTAAGGACAATTTTAAAAACCTATTTAGAGGCCAAAAATTCCACCCATGCCGGGATTCGAACCCGCGACCTCTGGCTATCCGTGCCAGCGCTCTTTCCAACTGAGCCAATGGGCGACTCAACGGCATCAGTGAAATTTCGAACCCTTTTACAATATTCTCTGTATTACGTACAGGCAGCGACATCTGGCTGAAGTAATTTGCATCACTTGCAGCCCCTAGTACCCTAAAGTTAAACGAAACGATAGACACTCTTCCACATGTTTTGCAACGTAACGGCTCTTTTTTTCAAAGCGCGTGCAATGAATCACACAAATGGCCCCATTACTAAAACTATAGGGAGAAAGGCACTAATAAATTAATGTGGGCGCATTTTCCTCAACGCCAAGAAACCATGTTTAACACAATTATCCTACGAAGTACAAGGGAATAAGTACGAAAGAATGAGTCCACCATCTTTGAATTGAAAAGAAGACAGAAATAAAGACATTTATTGAAACAAATTAACACATCACAGAGTGCTTAGTGCAAGTTTTTAACTACTCGATCGCGTTAACGTAAACTCATATTTCTATGGCATCGAGGAAGCGCCACCTAGCGACAAGTATGGAAATTAAAATCGCTGAGTGCGAGTTGTAATGGTTTACGTTGAGAAGTGAACACGTTTACCAGCCAAAACACGAATAAACGCGAGTGCGAGTTGTACTGTGACAGCGTTTTGCCAGTTCGAACGGTTAACTTACTCATACTCACTACTCAATGCTCGATTAACGCGGTAGTAAAGTTATTCGATTGGATCTTTCAAACTCGCACTAAGCACTCAGGAAAGAAAAGGCATACGAATCATACATAAGTCAAACGAGAACAATTCACATAAATACAAGATGGACAGGGCAAGCTCAGAGCGTATATCCTGTGGTGTGTCAATGTTGCCACAAAGGGCATCTGACTCAGCGTTGTGCTAAGGGTGTGAGCCCTCAGCGCTGGTTTTCAGTCAATGCCCGCGGTGGTCAGCGACTATGGAGTCGTGGGTATCACCTTCGTTCTGGGGCATACCTGAGTATCAAATGTCACTGGTTACAGTAGCAATACTACTCGCTAACGATGAAGAAAAAACACCGTATGTCTATGTAAACTCTTTGTAGATAGATAGATAGATGGATGGATGGATGGATGGACGGACGGACGGACGGACGGACGGACGGACGGACGGACGGACGGACGGACGGACGGACGGACGGACGGACGGACGGACGGACGGACGGACGGACGGACGGACGGATGGATGGATGGATGGATAGATATTTAGATAGATAGACAACACTTTATTGCACAACGAGAAAAATATTACAACCATGACTCTTAAATAATAATAAATATAAATATTCATGGACATATTACACAGATCTTGTTAGCCCTATACTAAGTACAACTAAATGACTTGTGTTATAGGTGCTAATTCGACGATACTCGTAGATTAAATACAATAAATACATAGATAACATCCAAGACCCGAGACAAACTAGAAAAGTGCGTTTCGTAGTTTGACCCGGCCGGGGATCGAACCCGAGACCTTCGGTTTTACAGTCAGCGTGCCACACCGCTGCACCACCGAGGCCGTCGTTAAATCTAAGTAATGTTATACAACCCTTTGTATGTTCCCACTGTTGGGGCACGGGTCCCTTCCTGCCACCACCGGGGTTAAGACCCGGTGTTATATTATTTATTTAGAAAAAAAAACAGGAAACAGGCTAAAGTTTATACAAAAAATTACAGGACAATATTAAACCTGAACCCATAAATATTTTTCACTAAATAGCTATGATATAGAGTAACTAGGTGACAAGGATGCCAATTGTGCATATAAGTACGAATACATCAAATGGAATACAGGTAGACAATAATATTTAATATTATTTTTTATTAAATAAAGTCGGTTGGTGGACACAGTGTCCTAACCGTGGGGACATACAAGGGCATACGATAACACTTGGTTCCTCTCAAATGGAACTCTCAATTCGATGACCGCTGTGGCGCAGACAACCTCTGTGGCGCAGCGGTCGCGCATCTGCCTACCATGCGAGAGGTCCCGGGTTCGCCCCGGCTGGGGACAAAAAACCCCCTGGGTCTTGGACGTTTACATGTTTGTGATGTCGCTGTTTCTGGTTCCCACGACACAGGGTATCCCAGTGTGGAGCCAGAACAAATGTATGTGCTTGTATGTAAATGTTATGTTATGTTAACTTAATAATGTCAGTAAACGTCGCGAGCAATCTGGAGTCCCTTCAGATTGCTAGCGACGACGTTTAAAAACGTTGAAAAATCAAAAGAAGTCAGTGGATCGCCTTCTATCGTATCACTTTGGTGCTCACGCAGAGGTACATGCTCTGGGGGTAATATGATTTCCCAATGGTAGTTTTCCGGATTATTTTACAAGTCATTAGTTGCACGGTTTTCCCGCTTTCTTACAAAAGGGGAGAAGTAGTTCAGATTGAATTAGTATGGGAAGTCTAACGAATTTAGAAGAATGGACGGGCCCTTTCCAGTGACCAATCAATCGATAGTATTGAACTACATATATGTCATTTGTTAGTATTGACAATTCACATATATTATACAATTGCAATTTGCTTAAGCCAGATGTCGCTGCCTGTACGTAATACAGAGAATAGTGTAAAGAGGTTAGAAATGTCACTAATGCCGGTGAGTCGCCCATTGGCTCAATTGGTAGAGCGCTGGCACGGATAGCCAGAGGTTGCGGGTTCGAATCCCAGCATGGGTGAAATTTTTAGCCTCTAAATAGGTTTTTAAATTTGTCCTTAGCACGGGTTAGTGCATTAAAAATAGAAATAGTATAATCATGTGGGTACAGTGATATCGTTCTGATGTAAAAACCTAACTGCAAAGTAGGTAGTCGGGGCTGTAAGTGATGCAATTTGCTTAAGCCAGATGTTGCTGCCTGTACGTAATACAGAGAATAGTGTAAAGAGGTTCGAAATTTCTTTGATGCCGGTGAGTCGCCCATTGGCTCAATTGGTAGAGCGCTGGCACGGATAGCCAGAGGTTGCGGGTTCGGATCCCGGCATGGGTGAAATTTTTAGCCTCTAAATACGTTTTTAAATTCACATATATGTAGTTCAATACGGGAATATCATTCACTGAATTAAATCGCCTGGAGGTTTTATTCGATACATTAACATTAACTGGACATAGATTAGCAATTTTTTTTTTGTTTTCAAGCGTTTTTCAAGTTTTCTAGTATCTAATGTAAACATACATACATAACCTCACGCCTGTATCCCAGAGGGGTAGGCAGAGACCAGGGACTGCCACTTGCCACGATCCTGACAGATCACCTTCGCTTCATCAACGTTCATATAGTCGTTGGGTGCACGCACGCCTGTTCCGGGTACTTTTTATCTCTCCCTTCGTATGTAATGTAAACAATCGCAAATTATAGTGTTATTCAAGATATACTTGGTTATGCAAGAGGCAAGATTTCTATAATTACATCACATTTCACACTATATCACACTAATATTATAAAGGCGAAAGTTTGTGAGTGTGTATGTTTGTTTTTGTTTTTTATTTTTTTTTTAAATATTCCTGGACATATTACACAGATCTCGTTAGCCCTATACTAAGTACAACTAAATGACTTGTGTTATAGGTGCTAACTCGACGATAGATTTAATACAATAAATACATAGATAACATCCAAGACCCGAGACAAGCTAGAAAAGTTCGTTTCCTAGTTTGACCCGGCCGGGGATCGAACCCGAGACCTTCGGTTGCACAGTCAGCGTGCTAAACCGCTGCGCCACCGAGGCCGTCGTTACTTCTTCGCATCGGCTCGCAAACTCACAAGATCGCAAACGGCTGGAGCGATTTTAACAAAATTTGGTATGGAGGTAGCTGACAACCTGGATTAACACATAGGCTACGTTTCAGTGTGGGAAACACTGTGTCACTGCGGGTAACATCGCGGGGCATAGCTAGTCTACAGTAAAACTCCAGTTCGTTTATAGTGACGATTCGAGTTACATTGCGCAGCAGTATTTACTTGTTAATGTATTTTTATATTAAACGGGTGTACGTTATCAACCCTTGTATGTCTCCACTGCTGGGATACGGTCTCTTTAGGCCATATTCCACCACGAGGGCCAAGGCCGGGTTGGTGGAAGAATGTAAGGCAGTGGCGGGCCTTACTGTCAGAAGTTATCAAGCCGCCCGTAAGGCCTCTGACATGGCTTAACGACTGCCATTACATAACAGCCGGCACTAACTGCTTAGCGTGCCTTGCGAATCATGGAAGCGCTCGGAAAAAATGCCACTAGCGGTAGTCCCGGATGGAAACCCATCCAGAGATGATATCCATATCAAAACCTTAGACCACATTTATTAAAAACTAGCTGACCCAGCGAACTTCGTACTGCCTAACAGTCGATTCTTTATTTATTTTTTCTCTCCGTAAGAACCTCGTACTTCCAAAATATTCTAAAAAAAGAATTAGCGAAATCGGCTCAGGTGCTCTCGAGATTTGCGCTTACTAACACATTCAGGGATTCATTTTTATATTATACATATACTCATTTTTGAGTATTATTATTATACTCATTTTTTAAATCGTTTAAAATAAGAGATTGTGGGAGCGCACAGCATGTGATGGATGACAGTATTGTTGATAATAAAGAGATTCTATAGGGAAACCAGCTGTCCCCGCAAGCGGGGATTTAATAATTAGCTCACAACCTAATCTCAGAGCTATCAATTGTACCTACACAAAAAAAAACATAAAAATCCGTAAGGCCAGTTCGGAAGAGTTCGAAAACAAACACTATGTTATAAATTAGATAAAGAACGAGATGCAATATGGCGGCGTTCTATTGCCACTCACTCATACTGTATTACCGCCAATATGCAAATATAAGCCCTGTTCAATTCTGGTCATATCCTTCACAAATCGCTACTGCTATTTCTGTTTTAAGACCTTTATAAAGAAGCTAAAGCTGCATTCAGATGCAGCTATTTACTCGCGACGCCGCGGGCCCACTTCACTGTATTTGCGTCCAGATAACCACCAACCAACCGCCCAAGAAGGTTTCAAATCTCTGAAGACATTAACAAAACTAACTCAACTTATAATAGGTTTGGTTACAATCTATATAAATAAAATTCAAAGTCCTGACTGACTGACTCACTCATCAACGCCCAGCCCAAGGCGTTGGACCTAGGAAGCTATTCTCGAAATATATTCTCGCACTCCCTTGCTGTTTGTTATCAATATATTTTCGATTTAATTATTTATGTACATGCACCACGTACCAACTACATTCTTCATGCAATCCACTCCATCCAAAGGTTGTCTGGAAGAGATCGCTCTTAGCGATAAGACCGCCAATTGTATAACATTACTTAGATTTAAGAATCATGGTTGTAATATTTTTCTGGTTGTGCAATAAAGTGTTCTCTATCTCTATCTATCTATATAATGTAGGCAAGGAATAAGACCGGATTTTTGAAATTCTACGCCTAATGGACGAAAAGGGTTGCCAAAATTTGTATAGGATGTATAAAAAATGTTATTTAATTTTCTTGAAATCAGTGCAGTACTCTTCACAATTGATTGAACACGCGTTTGTTTTTTTTTTTAATTTAACCCTTAAGGGAGTGAACGGGGTTGCAAAATTTTGTAGCTACTAAAGTCCACGCTTAGGTATTAAAGGTGCAAGAAAGGAGAATTCCTGAACGACATACTTACTGAGCCCGTAAGTCTGGCGCACTCTGGGCAACAATCAGCAAGTCCCTTACGCTGATTGGCAAATCCTTTCGCCACGATGGCTTGCCATCGACGCGCTAAGAAGAGGATAGGGTCGTGGCGAGCAAATGTCAACTCTGCGGGCTCACTACAAACTCCAACATTCCTGCATCGCGCAATCATAATGTTTCAAAGACAATAGCTGCTTCCCTTCACGACGAACGTACGTTACCTGGTGCAGGCCTAGGAACGTACTCTATCGTATCGAACGTACTCGTAGGTGGTACTAGAGGCTCAATCCCAGTCAGACGTAGCTCCCGCCCTCGCCGGGAAAACTGCTCTTTCCTAGCAGTTTGTAGCTAACTTTTTCTAAGCGGACGCTCCTATTGGGAGCTCCGCTGTGCGCCCTCCTCCTTAAAATCCATTCAGTATTGTTTACGTCAAGAAGTAACAAACAAACATCCATCCATACTTACACACTTACAATATTAGTAAAGATGTGGAGAAGATGAAGGAAGAAAGATTGACGCAACAAATATATATTGCGAATGTGAGTGGAAGGGCTTGTAAGGGACGTCCCAGACAGACTTACATATAACAAATAGGGGATGTATTACCAAAGGGAAAGAGAAAAAGTACCCGGAACCGGCGTGCGTGCATGCAACGACTTATAAACGTTGATGAAGCGAAGGTGATCTGTCAGGATCGTGGCAAGTGGCAGTCCCTGGTCTCTGCCTACCCCTCTGGGATACAGGCGTGAGGTTATGTATGTATGTAAAGATGTACTGGGGGGCATGGAAGCCTACAATGCAAATCGCTGATAGTGTTCAAGCTCCAGTATTTCCCCAAATTGTACTATCACATATACCACTTAAAACTATTTCCTGTATCATCTGTGGCTTGAAAAAATGACTAACCGTATAGTTGTGTTTGTAGTAAAGTTTTTACCTTGTAAAGCAGGTAAAAAAACCCTCCTTCTATGGAACTGTACATGGCACAATGTTTTCCACCACCGACAGTAGTATTGCTATTTCTTCTTCTTTTTCAGGCTATATTAGTCCACTGCTGGACACAGCCCTCCCCATATGAGCGCCATAGTGCAAGGTTGTTCCATCATTGGGGGGTAATGCCCATAATCCCCACGCTGGGCAGTAGGCGTGATCGTTGCAAAGACGAACCGTTTTATAAGACCGTTTTGTGTTCCGCGACGATAGGACCGTTTTACGTTTCATTCTAAAGCAGTTCCATCGCCTCTAAAGCAGTGCCAGCGTTTGTTCGTCGCGAGACCAGTCCTTAGATTGTTTGACGCGGATATGACCTTTAATGCTATATTAATAGAGCCTAGAATGTAATGAGATCATTGCAACGTCGTCGTCGGCTCCTTGCTCGTTCCGTTCGTTTTGGTCTGTGATACAATAAAGTAATCTTTATGTCTATGAATATACAGTCGAATATCGTGAAAAACAACTTATTTTTTCCGATGTTTCGTGATTTCGTCTCGGTCGCAAAGCGGTGGTCATTGCTGTGTATCTTAATGTCGTTGGTATAGCGTCTAATGTCGTTTAGCAATAAATGGCAACGAGTCGCGACGATCGCTCGCTCGCTCGATCGCGCAGCTCGTGGGTGACGGTTATTGTTTACATTTTTTCAGTTTGAATTAATAATGTAATGCTACTTACTGATTGTAAATGTTAATTATGTAATTTTGTATTTATTTTTTACTCAAGTTACAGTTTAGTTTTATTGTTTAACCTAACCTAAGCCTGGAAAAGTATGAAGGGAAGTTCATTAATTTAAAGAAAAAAAAAACCGGCCAAGTGCGAGTCAGACTCGCGCACCGAGGGTTCCGTACAACCCTGTATTATAGACCTGAGTATTTGGTATGAATTTCAATTTAATACCTCTACGCGTTTATGAGGAAATGGGTAGTAAGTTTAAAATTATTAAAAAAAAATATATTATGTGATGTAACTAAAAATTTATGGTTTTCGTAATTTTTCCTTTATCTATGCTATAAGACGTTGCTTCGTACCAAATTTCAAGATTCTGAGTTCACGGGAAGCACCCTGTAGGTTTTGATTCCCTTGCAAGTGTCGAAAATTTGCGGCATAAACGGCTGTATCTTTTGATTGCGTTGGCTTAGAAGTTTGATTTTTTCACAGCTTCAAGGGACAGTAGACTTGAGTAATTGATATAAATTTCAGCTTCATACCTCTACGCGTTGCTGAGAAAAAGGGTCTTGACAGACGGACGGACGGACAGACGGACAACAAAGTGATCCTATAAGGGTTCCGTTTTTTCCTTTTGAGGTACGGAACCCTAAAAATATTGAAATCGAACGAAAAACCTTAACTAGTCCTCAACCTCTTTCCGCAACCATTTCTTTTACTAGTCGAGAGTTTCTCTCGTTTGACCGTCCTCTGCGCCTTGCTCGTTCGCATACAATGAAACCAGTTGCGAACGAGGACCGTTTTGAGGACCTGTTTTCGTTCCAGAAAAAACGGTTGCGTTTCGTCGTCGAAAAATCGGACAACGACCCACTCCTACTGGGCATAGGGATTATGCCCAGCGTGAAGTTATAGTATTACTCCTATAACTTCTTGGTAAGTGCCCGCACTGGGAATCGAACCTAGTTCTCCTGGTTATCGCTACTATCATCATCATCATCAACCCATTATATCCCCACCGCGGGGCACGGGTCTCTTCCCTGAGGAATGTACAGGCCATACTCTACCACGGGGGCCAAGTCCGGATTGGTGAAGGCTTGCAAGACTAGTGGCTGGTCTTACTGTCAGAAGTTTTCAAGTCGCCCTAAGGCCTCTAATTTGGCTTAACGACTATACAGTATTTAAGGCATACGAAGCATAACGAAGCGACTGTCGTCAGTCTGTCACCAGAGGTCCCTTAGCTTTTTTGGGCATATTATGCGGTCACGGCGTCACAGCCTAGAGAAGCAGATCGTTTTGGGTCAGTTAGAGGGCAGACGAGTGAGAGGCAGAACACCAATGCGCTGGTCCGTTGCTATAAAGAAGACAGCTGAAGGATCCATTCAGCACGCATCCCATTGCGCATATGACCGAGACAAATGGAGAACTATTGTATATGGTCACGATCCTCAGATTTGAGGGACCGATTAAAAAGAAGAGGCATATTTGAAATCGTGTACAAAATCGTGCAACCCACACGTCGCTGGCACGTCGTAATGTGGACGGACCTTAAGAACTTCTTATGTAAAGCGCTCACATCGGCACACAGGCATTAGCCCGCGGGTAATTGCGCGGGGAGCTGCGCAAGACAGCCGCCCTCAAGGTTATTAATGACGGGCCCTACAGCCTTAACTCGCCACAGAGTTCACGGAAGAACTACTGAGAAGGAGAAACAATCAACGTAAAGCATTCACCAAATAGGTACCTACATACATACATACCTCACGGCTGTATCCCAGAGGGGTAGGCAGAGACAAGGGACTGCCACTTGCCGCGATCCCGACAGATCACCTTCGCTTCATCAACGTTCATAAGTCGTTGCATGCACGCACGGCGGTTCCGGGTACTTTTTGTCTTTCCCATCATATACAATACATCCCCTATTTGGTCGTCGATGTATATCCGCCTGGGACGTCCCTTACCAGCCCTTCCACTCACTTTCGCTATATATATTTGTTTCGACAATCTTTCTTCCTTCATCCTCTCCACATGTCCAAACCAACGCAAAATTCCTTTCTCAATTCTAGTCACTACATCTTCTTTCAGTCCACAACGTTCATAGGTACTGTTCGGGGCCCATGTCACACCACTACAACCTATGTCTATGGTAGATAGATCTATCAGCCAATAATATGCAGACACATCGGAGCACTGTGACGTGATCGATAGCCAATCATATAAAACCGCGATGTCGTGATAATCGACGTGATTAGTTAGGCAAATCTCGATGAAAGTAGGGTGGTGGAGACCACTCTCCTTTCATCGACATATGTTTTTTTCTATTACGAATAAACTAAACTTTACAGCGCTTAATTGAAGATCTCCAAAATTCTTGAATTCTTTCTGCAATATAAACGATAACGTAGTTATCGCACACGCCGCCACAGTCACCTAGGCGCTTGAAATTGCTAAATCCACCGTGGGCACTCGTGTTAATTAAGCCCATACTCTCTTTATCTTTCTCTCTCTCTGAGAGCAAGCTGATTCCCTGTAGTGTGACGTTTATTAGCTACATAAAAGAATTCATGCCACACCTGGCAATAAAGTGGCTGCGCGTACGGAAAAAGCCGCTTTCTGGCCAAGTGTAGACATAAAATGATCTACACATCACGGAAGGTAATAAAGAAAGCTCTCGATCGCATATCGCATACGTCTGCGTCGGCCTTTCTTTGCATTACCACCCTAGTTGTGTAATGTACTATTACGATATCGACCAAGACATTACATTATAAGAATAAGAATAGTTTTTATTAATAAAATAGGTACACAGTTATGCATTTTAACAGTGGTCTCCACACTAAGCGCATAGCCTGTATAGTGGCGGCCGTAAGAATTAGCGTGTGGATTTACATGGCGCACGAGATTTACACAAAAATACAAAGGTTAAAAATATAAACTTTTAAATTGAATAATTAAATAATTAAACATTAACGTAAACGTAAAAAAGATAAGGGTGTGTTATAGTAGAGTGTAACGTGTAGTGTATGAGTGTGGTGTGTGATGCATGACGTGTGATGTATGGAGTGTGATGCGTGGAGTGTGATTTACATGAAGTGTGATTTACGCATTGAGTGAGGTGTGTAGTGTATGATGTGTGGTGTGTAGTGTTTGATTTAATGAGTAGTGTGAGAGTCTGATGGAAGCCATTAATGGCAATAATTGTTATGTACCTACTTAAATAGATAAATTACATTACCATTACATTTTTAATGCTCATACATTAAACGGGTCTAATCGCGACTATTTATTAGGTAATAGTACATTACACAACTAGGGTGGTAATACAAAGAAAGGCCGAGATCGCAAAAGTTTGCGGCCCGAGCTGCAAGCGAGGGACGTAAACATGCGATCGAGAGCTTTCTTTATTACCTCCCGTGTTGTGTACATCTTTTTATGTCTACACTTGGCCAGAAAGCCACTTTATTGGCAGGTGTGGCATAAAATGTAATGACTTTCATTCCCGACGTTTCGACAACGTTGCAGTGGTCACGGGTAAAGTGAAGTGGCGAGTACAGTCAATTATTGTACTGAAGGAGGTGTCTACCCTCACTACAATAATTGAATTTTTACGATCATCGATTACGTCATGGCAAAGACATGGTCGATCGGACTACAATAATAGCCGCTGGCCGATCGCGATTGAGGACCCATAAAAACGTCTTATTCTATAATTTTTTTACAAAATACAATCTTGTAATTTTGTTAACAATGACTCGCACTATTACACTATTATTGATCACGTCGCGGGTTCGAGTCCCGGCGTGGGTGGAATTTGTAGCGTCGAAATAGGTTTTTAAAATTAACCTTAACACGGGTTAGTGCATTAAAAAGAATATAACTATTATGGATGTCTGGAATTGAAGCCAGTACAATGCATGAGTTCTATGTTATAAAATAATTATGTACACTCTGTTAATTAATCGCCACAACAAATTTGGTGTGGCGATTGATGAAAAAAATATAAACAATAGTCTTATCCCGCCAGTCGGATTGACTCTTCTGTTGGCCTCTATTTTTTGCCTACAGCCCTATTTACAAGTCATTAAACAGACTACCCGGCGCCATCTTTGTTTACAAATAATATCCCAAGTTCGGGAGTATGAATTTTAAACTCGGGAGGGTGACAGATTTTTGATGGAGGTTCGACATGATCGCTCTTGTTTATTGTGAGCCGGCCTTTTATTATGAAAATCGCTGAAAAATCGGGATCTTGCCTCGATATTCCAATTTTTTATAAGTACAGTTGCGACCAATGGTGTACCGCACCGCTTGGGAATATTGCCAATAACATTATAACGCTTACACTCAGGCACATTGCTACTGGCCCCACACTTGAATACCCTGTGTTGTGAGAAAAAGAAACAACGACATCACAAACATGTAAACGTCTAAGACCTGGGGGATTTCTTCCCCCAGCCGGGGTTCGAACCCCGAGACCCCTCGCATGGTAGTCGTAGATGCATATGATTCGCTACCATCTATGGTAGATGCACTACCGCTGCGCTACAGAAGTCGTCAATATTTATTGTAATAGAATAAGTTCTACATATCGCGATGGTGTTGACGACGGGGTGCAAGAAAGGAGCCTTCCGGGACGACGTTCTCACTGAGCCCGTACGTTTGGCGTATCCTGGGTAGCAATCAGCAAGTCCCTTACGCTGATTGACAAATCCTTTCACCACGATGGCTTGCCATCGACACGCGAAAAATTCAAGAAAAAACCAATATTTGCTCGATCAATACCCAGGTACACGATAAGAAAAGTATATCCTAAGTGTACGTAATTTTGTCATAATATATCAAACCCGCTTGTGGTTTAAAGAAACCGACTGATTGGTATATTAATTTACTAGGGTTAAGCAACAACAGGCTTAATGGGCGGCTTGATAATGTCTGACAGTAAGGCCCGTCTTACAAACTGTCTTACAACCCTGCACCAACCCGGACTTGGCCCCCATGGTTGCAAATTAGGACGCCCTGTGCTATGGTTACCAGGCAAGGAGATCACAAACATGAAATTACACACAGACTGAGGTCAGTTAACAAAGAAGAATAGAGAATATTGCTAGGGGCATCGTGGGTTTCAATCGCGCCAAGTATCAATAACCTTGTGGACTAAGTTACGTACAGCTGTGAATTTTTAGAAACAATCTCTAATTGTGGAGAAAAATGTCGTGAGACACTCGAATATTTGAGGTGTTCACAGAACTCGGCGCTTGCTATTGACAAATTTTTTACGACGAAGAATCTTAAATAGATTTGTGTACCTTTCATTTATTTGTGTACCCAATTCTTCCCGCGGGTGTCGTAAAAGGCGCTTAAGGGACACAAACCGGGGGGTGGGCTGCAGCGCTCCCTGCAGTACAATTCCACCGAACTGCGATCCCCAACCCGCATGCCCAGCGTGAGGATTATGAGCATTACCCCCTATGATAGCACAACGTGGCGCTCTTTAGGGGAGGGTTATGTCCAGCAGAGGACTAGTATACCTGACGACGACGACGACGACGACCTTTGATTTATGGAAGTGGTAATGCGAAGCATGGAAAGTGCAAAATAATAATACGTTAATTACTTAAACACCATATAAATAGTCAATAACATAAATAAACATTTGGCACGCTGACGTGCCAAAATGACGGCCTCGGTGACGCAGCGGTTTGGCACGCTGACTGTAAAACCGAACTGTAAAACCGGGTTCAATCCCCGGCCAGGTCAAACGAGGAAACAAACTTTTCTAGTTCATCTCGGGTCTTGGATGTTATCTATGTATGTATTGTATTAAATCTATCGTCGATTTAGCACCTATAGCAAAAGTCATTTAGTTGTACTTAGTATATGGCTAACGAGATCTGTGTAATATGTCCATGAATATTTATTATTATTTATAAATACGTTTATAATTATGTACCTGACTACCACGTACATCAAACTGACTTAAGTTCGGGAATTCTAGTTTGGGAGTCAGTAGCCTGTTGTTTGCATCCGTTTTACAATAAAGTTATTTCCATTTCTTTTAATTTCATTTCAAAATTAATAATTAAAATAATCAATCAGTTCGCTAATAAAATGCGAAAAGGATGTTCCTACGTATAATTGCCCAACTATGTCGCTAATTGCGCAAATCTCTGCTAAGGTTTGGCTAAGGTTAGTCTGACGACGAATGTAAAAATAAGAAATGCGGGTTTACGCTATTTTTGCTATCAATACGCGGGTACAATTACAATAGTTTGGAGAATATTGGCAATATTCCCGAGCCCGGCACATCAATACTTAGGATCTAATAATATTCGGTCCTTTTTATCGAACATTCGCAGCCGTAGGTTTAGAAGAGGAGGTCAAAGGTCAAAGGTTCTTAGGATTATGTTTAAAAATTGGCACAAAAATGTAGTTTCCAATACATGTAACCTACATTGTAATGTAGTTTACATTTAATTGTAAACTAATTAATGTACATTAAATGTAAACTACATTGTAATGTACAATCCAAGCTTAAATTAAAATATGTTAATTCCGTGGGGAATAGGCACTGATTGCTGTAACCTGATTGCGGTTTTTAACCTAGCACAGCATCAGAAGCCAATCGTAATTTTTTTGTACAGATTTAAGCAAAAAATTCTGTAAAAGATGAGTACTTACTAATGTCATGTAATAGGATATTTTATTAGAATATTTTTAAATTAAAGTAATATAATATAAATAGGTTTTTAATATTATATAGTCTCGTGGGTACAGCGATATCATTCCGATGTAAAAATCTAACTGCAAAGTAGGTACTCGGGGCTGCAAGTGATGCAAATTACTTCAGCTAGATGTCGCTGCCTGTACGTAATACAGAGATTATTGTAAAGAGGTTCGAAATTTCACTGATGCCGGTGAGTCGCCTATTAGCTCAGTTGGAAAAAGCGCTGGCACGGATAGCCAGAGGTCGCGGGATCGAATTTTTAGCCTCTAAATAGGTTTTTTGATATAACAATGTACCAGAATCAGGACCAGAATTATAATAAAAGTGATTCAGTACGTTAGAAATAAAAAAAAACTGTATCATGTCTACCCTTATCAATCGTGGAATCTCATTTCATTATGTAGCTTCGTAATTTAACCACAGCCACGGCGCAAAAATTAGTGGCCACATTTCAGTCGATAGCCCTTTTAATTTTGCATGCTTACGCATAATTGCGTCGCAAATTGGCATTTAAAACTGCTGTAAATCTGCGCCCGATTGGTTATTTATTAACGTTTACGGTCAGCTGAAAAGATTGGGTAGCTTGTCCCCTTTGTAACTCGGCCGAGCATCGATGACCGAGTCACAGTAACTGAGCGGATTGCAATATCTCACCATTTTAATGTACGATCGACAGCACATAAATTTTTACACGCATGTACTCGACTCAGTTACCTAAGGGATGATTTAGCTATAAGTTAGTAGATACATACAGTTAACAGCAGTAGTTAGGCTGCTGTTAACTGTATGTATCAATGTATATTTTTTTTTTAAATACTGGCCCATTCATTGCTCTTGGCCACATATTGGGATACCCTGAGTCGTGGGAACCAGAAACAGCGACATCACAAACCTGTAAACATCCAAGACCTGGGCTTTTTTTGTCCCCACCCGGGGTTTGAACCCGGTAACGCTCTACCGCTGCGCCACGTCGTCATCCATTATTTACATCCTATAACTAGATATCCAGTTTTTGGTAATTTCGTGAACTATAATACAGGCTATATAAATTTATAATACAGACTTCTCTCTAGCTTCACTACCATCATGGTACACTGTAAATATAATACCTTTTATACGACGCAATTACTGGTTTCGAACCCAAATAGGATGCCTTATATAGATGGATAGATAGCTATCTATCTATCCATCCAGATAGAGAACACTTTAGTGTACATAAAAATGGAAATCACACAGATATTTCTTTACCTAAGGGTACAGACGGCGGCCTTATCACTAAAAATGATCTTTTCCAGACATCCTTTGTATAGATTGGCCTAATATATAATGTTTTGGTAACGAGGTAAGACTACCACAACCATTTATTTATTTATGCCACACCTGGCAATAAAGTGGCTTTTTCCGCACGCTGCGCGTACGGAAAAAGCCGCTTTCTGGCCAAGTGTAGACATAAAAAGATGTACACAACACGGGAGGTAATAAAGAAAGCTCTCGATCGCATATTTACGTCCCTCGCTTGCAGCTCGGGCCGCAAACTTCTGCGATCTCGGCCTTTCTTTGTATTACCACCCTAGTTGTGTAATGTACTATTATTTTTATTTTATTCATTAGGTACACCAACCATTGAGCAATACACCCGAATCGAAGCTCAAATAGTTTCGTACAAATAAAGTACGACAACGGTGTCTATGGGAATCGAACCCTCAAACTCTGTTATGGTAGTCAACTATTTTACCGCTAGATCAACAAGGCAGTTGTTTCCTGTTTAGAAATGCAAGTATTTTTTATTATCTTAGAGTTTTAGTACGCATTTATTCAGATTTTAGATTGGATAGGAATATCTAAGTAAGAAATAAGATAAGATAAGAATATTCTTAATTGTACACTAGAATAACAACAAGTACAAAATAATTACAAATTTACATTGTACAATTGGCGGCCTTACTGCTAAAAGCAATTTCTTATCTTACATTTTGGACAACATTAACAGATTCTTATCAATAAAGACAACTAAAAAGTTCTTCGACACCACTGCGAAAACTAAAAGTGTTTGTGGGTCAAGTTTCACTTTGGACGAGTCATAGAATGGCTTGAAAACTACCAGTGTGTACCAACGATAGCGCGCTCATTTGAAATTATCGCTTTTGCGCGTGACATGCAATATTGTGAGCACTATCTATTAATCCGTGTCTACTAATATGTAATACGAATTCTTTCTCTTGCTTATAACAATTAGGGGAATGAGGTTTCAAAGTAGGTAGGATAAAAAAAACTTTTATATTTAAATATAATTGCCCATCAAATATCAAAGTGGCATGGTTCGTGAAAGTAAATAAAAAACAAAAGAACACCAGCGTTTTTGTTATAGCAGTAATTGAAGATTATGATATGAACCCTTTGTACGTCCCCACAGCTGGGGCATGGATGTCTTCCTGCATGGCAGGGAATTTAGGCCATACTCCACGACGGGGGCCAAGGCCGAGTTGGTGGGGGTTCGTAAGACAGTGGCGGCCTTACTGTCAAAAGTTATCAAGCCGCCCATAAGGCCTCTGACATGGCTTAACAACTGCAATTACATGGCTGGCATGACAGGTGCTGGATGGGTGACCATTCCGTGACTAGTGGCATTTTCTCGAGAGCTTCGCAAGGCACGTTAAGCCGTTGGTGGCAGCAGTTCATAGGTACAGGGACCCGTGCCCCAGCAGTGGGGACATACACGGGTTGATTTCGGTAGGTACAGGCCTGCGCTGGGATCGAGCCAGGGCCCCTTTCTCCTGAGTCCATTGTTCTACCCGCTGTGCTACCAACGTTATGTACTTCTGCGAATTTGCAGTACTATTACCACATACTAATGGCGAAGTAGTGCAGGACCTTGACCTACTCATAATTTTTTTTTTATTCATGGATTTAATTATCACACAGATCTTGTTAGCCCTATACTAAGTACAACTAAATGACTTGTGTTACAAGTGCTAACTCGATGATACAGTTGTAACGTTGTAAATCGTTTATAAATAATAAGAACTGGAACGACTTCAGGTGTTGTTTTATTTGTAGATAGTTATTTTATAATAAAGCAGAAAAACTGGATAAAAACGGATAAGCAGGTAGAATAGTCAGGTCTGTTCGAAGGGTATAGTAGTAGTGATGAAAAATGAGGGAATTCGAAGAATGTGTGACGTAAATATTTTCGTTTTTCCGGTACACAAAAAAGAATATTCTTATCTTATCTTATATCTATCTTCGGTGTCTGCACACATGCCATGCTAAATAGGTTTTTAAAATATTTGTTTGTATTCAATAATACTGACAGTAAGGCCCGCCACTGTCTTACAATCCTCCACCAACCCGGACTTGGCCCCCGTGGTGGAGTATGGCCTAACCTTCCTGCGATGTAGGAAGCGACCCGTGCCCCAGCAGTGGGCACATATAAGGGTTGATAACGATTTAATAATATAAAAGAGAACACGTTATATGTTATAAAGATGGCCCTACAAAACAAATTACTTGGTTTGACTTCGGGAGTAGTCTCGTTTACAATAGTTTTACCAGAGATTGCGACTTCGACTGCGTAGGTGGAGGGAGCAGACAAAACACCTTCCTGACTTCATAAAGCCGGTGGAGTCAATACCACCTGCAGGGCACGAGCAGCGGAGAGTATGAAGATCGCTGAACCGTCTGCGCGCTCTTGTTGCTCGATCCAGAGATAACCTGAAAAGATGGGGCTCCTGCCCGAAGATGTTGACATCTTGTGCCGATGTGGAGCTGCACAAACAACAATGCATTTTTTTGTCCGCCCTGAAGCTCCACAGTGCAGTTTGCGGGACCTCGTGGAGGCATCACCCGGCGCGCGGTTTTGGAAGCGAGATGTCTGAGAGGAGAGCGGCGCTTTCGACACGAAAGAAGAAAAAAAAGCTGTCCCTCCCCAGCTGTCTTTAAAAGCAGTTGGTGATCTTTATTTATTAGTATAGTCATTAAAATTTTGTCCTCTTGTGTAGGTGTTATTACTTTCCTTGTCTTGTGTAGAACTTTATTATAAGATATAAATGTACATACATAACCTCACGCCTGTATCCCAGAGGGGTAGGCAGAGACCAGGGACTGCCACTTGCCACGATCCTGACAGATCACCTTCGCTTCATCAACGTTCATAAGTCGTTGCATGCACGCACGCCAGTTCCAGGTACTTTTTATCTTTCCCTTTGCTAATACATCCCCTATTTGGTCGATGTAAGTCCGTCTGGGTCGTCCCTTACCAGCCCTTCCACTCACATTCGCAATATATATTTGTTTCGTCAATCTTTCTTCCTTCATCCTCTCCACATAAATGTATGTATGTTTATAATAAATTATAAGTTTATATAAGTAACGGTATGTAAGTGTATTATATATATATAAGGTATGTATCAATTTTCAAATTTGCACTGGCTACCCGTCTTTTTAATTTCCTTCAGCAACTTTCCATCGTAAGGTTGTCTGAAAGAAATTGTTTTTAGCAATAAGGCCGCCAATTGTACGATGTATATTTGCAATTGTTTTTTATTTGTTGTTTTTCCAGTGTACTATTAAGAATATTCTTATCTTATTTTACTATGTTTTCATTTTTTTTATTTGTTTTTATTTTACTCTGACCAGAGATTTTACTCTGTTTTTACATAAGATTTGCACACAAGCACTTTCTGTTAATGAGGATGACTTAGGAATAAGGATGATTTAGTTTATAATTATTATCTAACTAAACGAAACAAAGCCGAGCGCGTTCACCAGTCCCGCTTCATAATAACTCCAATTTGCCATAGTCCAATTATATATTCCAGCGGTGAATGAGGCGCTTAATTTAGCGCTGAATTGAGATTAATTCGCTACAAAGTGTTGTTCGAGGAAATTACGTCGAGATTAATCACCAAAACTGAATGGAAGCCAATTTTCGACTTACGATGTTGGGTTTCTCCTCCTATAATGTCTGCTATGTTATATCTATGGCAAACCTGGATCTCTGCGTACACCTTCGGCATTAGATCACACTACTTAGGATGATGAAACTCTTAAACACATATACCAGCATAGAGGTTGATGTGGACATCCACTGTGATAGCTTCTCTATAGTTATAAGGATAAAGTGCGCAAAATACTCCATGACTGTTCCTCAAGAATTTAAGTTCCTAAATGTCTCCTATTTTTTTCTAATTACGTTTAATTTAATTTTTTTTAAAGTCTAATTCTTTTTAAGTTTTATAAGTCTAGAAGTAAGACTTGTTTTGTTACGTTTATCACATGTTTAATAACTAGACCTAATTATGAATGTTGTGTGAGCCTTTAATTGGCAACCTTATAAGGCTGAAACTATTATACCCTAATTAAATAGAAGTGCTTTATAAGAGGGCCGTTGGGTTACCTAGTAAAAATATATAAAATAAATATCTTTATGGTACACTCTTCACTTTGTAATGGTGCAAACCTCTTTACACATTTTTTTTATATTTCTTTAATTCTGTATATCTTTATCAAAATTTAAAATTACTTCAACCATTTTTGAGATTTCCATTTTAATTTTTAGCATCACTGTTTAAATCTGTGTTACTACTTCACATTTTGACTAGAGTAGACCTTACTACCTGCTTATTCTGTTTTTATTCAGTTTTCTGTTCATATTACAAATAAAATAATTAAACACATTTAAATAAAGCACAACGTTGAAGTCGTTAAAGTTTTATTATTTATTAAAAGTTAAAACTTTAAATGTTGTAAACGACATCACATCTTCTCCAGGCTATATTAGTCTACTGCTGGACATAACCCTCCCCTAATGAGTGCCATAGCGCCCTGTCCTCAGCTTGTCGCATCCAGCAACTGCCGGCAGTTATTGAACTCACCAGAAAAAAACTACAGAGTTACAAAAGACTACCCATAGCACAGGGAATCCTAGTTCGGGAACCAGGATATAATTTGTAGCACTTACCTTGGAATAAAACTTTCTCATTATATAAAAGAAGAGTTACGATTGGCGGCCTTATTACTGATAGCAATTTCGCCCAAGTCCAGATCCTACATCGAAACGTTTGCTGTAGGAGAAAATGAGACGAAAATATTCATATGCATACGTAATTCATACTACATAAAGCTGTGCGGTTCAATTTCAAAACGGCCATTTCCAGGACTATTTGTACTGTAGAAAAAGAGTTCGATTCTATGCACTGTAGTTTCGAAGTCCCTTCCGGCGAGCTCGTCCACAGAACCAATGCCTAGAGAGTGAATGCGACACCACAGTCATGCATCCGACATAGAACATGCGAAACTACAGTCATGCTAATTTTTTGCTTCTTGCAGATTCGCGATGCTGGTGACGAGCCGCGTCCAATGATGTGCTGCAACAGTAGGTGGGAGCAAAAAATAATTACAGTTTTAACTTGATGTATGAGAAAATAGTTAAAATTTACAGCTAATTTTTTGCTTCTTGCAGATTCGCGATGCTGGTGACGAGCCGCGTCCAATGATGTGCTGCAACAGTAGGTGGGAGCAAAAGATAATTACAGTTTTAACTTGATGTATGAGAAAATAGTTCCCCTAAGGTAGACTTTTTGGACATGGAAAAATCGATAAAACCGTGATAAATCGCAGACTATACCACGTAGCGGGCCGGGGATGGTCTCTAAAAATAGGGGACGATTGCCCGGAGCGAACCGTGCCCGCTAAAACGGGTTTGAGGGCGGATTTAAGAGTTTTCTCAAGAAAATTGGTGTTTATTGTATGGAAAATCGATGTTTTTTGAATTTTTTAGGAAAACTATAAAAGCAAATTTTTTGCTTCTTGCAGATTCGCGATGCTGGTGACGAGCTGCGTCCAATGATGTGCTGCAACAGTAGGTGGGAGCAAAAAATAATTACAGTTATAACTTGATGTATGAGAAAATAGTTAAAATTTACAGCTAATTTTTTGCTTCTTGCAGATTCGCGATGCTGGTGACGAGCCGCGTCCAATGATGTGCTGCAACAGTAGGTGGGAGAATTAATGAGCTGAAGTGGCAGTGGGCTGGCCATGTTTCGCGACGAACCGACAACCGTTGGAGTAAACGTGTCCTTGAGTAGAGACCGCGACTCGGCAAACGTAGTGTAGGACGCCCTCCGACTAGGTGCGATGACGATCTGCGAAAAACTGCGGGCAGATGCTGGATACCGTAAGCTGAAGACAGGGCGCTATGGCGCTCATTAGGGGAGGGCTATGTCCAGCAGTGGACTAATATAGCCTGAAAAATAAGAAGAAGGTCTAATACATTGTCATGGCTATGGTTGCTTCAACATGGAGAAAATATTGAAAACTATATTCAAGTTACCCAGAGAAAAGGAATGAAAGTCCCGTAGATAGTTTTGTAAAGTAATCTACATTGAAGTAGAAATAAATAGGTTGTCAACGGTGAATTACTCATAAAACAATAACATTTTATATTCAATCATTATAAGTCAATGCAGAGAGCTCTAAATGCTCGTATGAGCAGTTACAATTATTTGTAGAATTTTTTTTCATTAATGGTGATTGTAGCCCTAGTTGCCTGACTTATTTTAAACGATCACGAAAATTAAGCAAGATAGGGCGCGTTTAGTTCATGGATGGGTGACCTTTAAACCGGACCGGCAGTCTTTAAACCAAGTCAGAGGCCTTCAGGTCTTCTTCTTCAGGCTATATTAGTCCACTGCTGGACATAGCCCTCCCCTAATGAGCGCCATAGCGCAAGGTTGTGCCATCATTGGGGGGTAATGCCAATAATCCCCACGCTGGGCATGCGCGTTGGGGATCGCAGTTTGGCAGGCAGAGGCCTTAGGGCGGCTTGATAACTTCAGCTGACAGTAAGACCAGCCACTAGTCTTGCAAGCCTCCGCCAATGCGGACTTGGCCCCCGTGGTGGAGTATGGCCTATACCTTCCTTAGGGTAGAGACCCTTGCCCCTCGGTGAGGACATAATGAGTTGATGATGTTGATCAATTGTGTTTGTGTGGGTCACAACAATGGGATGGAGGGGGCGGCGCGTTGGGGCGTGTGGGGGCCAAGATCTTACGCACTTGGCCCCTATGCGCTCCAACGAAGAGATGCGGCGTTCCCTCGCCCTGTTCCTGCGGGCGGGGCAGGGACGCCGCCGAAGGAGTGCCCGAAAGGGCGCCCGCAGACGGGGTCGCGGAAGTGTGCGCAAGCGTCCCCGTGGCCCCGTCCTTTGCGGTGCGGAGGAACACCCCAGGAGTTTTAGTCGGTATACCGCCCTTTTCAGGGCGGGGAGTCCGACATAACCACTGTGCTCCCCCGAGCCGGTGGTACCCGTATTTGGGGTTTCTCCTGGGTAACAAAAAAAAAATGGTGTTTGTGTGGGTCACAGCTCTCATCATTTTAGCTATTGTAGGCTACGAGTATTTCGTCTCGCGCGGGCCCAAAGGTTACCTACTTACTATCTTTATTTGTACTGCGCCACAGTGTAGCAAATGTCGAAGTGAAGCTCCAAGCATTTTGAGTTCGAAAACTACCCGCATTACTTGTAATGAAGTTAAAATGCGCTCGTTTTAACTCAATTAAACAGCTCGGAAGCGCCGCGGGCTCGCCACCGATGTGTTAAAACAAATCAGCTTACCGAAAATGGTTTCACATTTTTCTGATGCCTTTAGGGCACTATTTTGTGTGCGTTGGCGCCTCAAAAATTATTATGTATGTACGTAGGTGTGTACTGCATGAAATTAAATGAAGCGGTGGGCAATGACTGGATGAGAACAGCCGAAGATCGGGCTCAGTGGAGTGTCTTGTCTTAGCTCTATCATCACAGTTCTTGTAGGAAAACATTTTTTTACTTATAGACTCGATCTCATTTCTGAGAGACTGAAGAGTGAAAGTTCATCTAGCGTCTTAGAAACGGACCATCCTTAATAAAAGTACCTTTAAAAAAATATATTTAATCCAAACTTTTCTTATGGAAGGCATCCGAAATGGGGTCCTTTAGAGATATGAAATTGGGGCTTCTCTTCCTGCATCGCAGGAAGGTTAGACCATACTCCACCACAGGGCCCCAAGTCCGTGTTGGTGGAGGATTGTAAGATAGTGTTGAGCATTATTATCAGAAGTTATCAAACCGCCCATAAGGCCTTTGACATGGCATAACGACTGCCATTACTTGACAGCCGGCACCAACGGCTTAACGTGCCTTGCGAAGCGCGTAAGCGCTCGGAAAAAATGCCACTAGCGATCGTCACGGGATAGTCACCCATCCAACACCTGCTATTAGTTAAGCCAAGTGAAGTTGAATCAAATCACATGGTTCCTCGAGAATTAAGTAAAATATAGGTTCATCCGCGGAGGGCATCCGTGGTAATTAAGCCCTTACTCTCATAGATCACATCAAAAATCGATTCATAAAAAAATTAAGACCCTCTTCACAAACTCAATTAAACGCGGACACCACACGCGGCAACGCGAACACAAACACACAGACACTATAACACAATCTTTTCACCCTAAGAGCTGGGAAAATAGAGACAGTGGAGCGAGTTGGTAAATAAAATTGAACACAGATTGTCTTGTTCCTGATTGAGCCGTCTGGTATCAGTGGGGTTGTACCCTAAACACGGCGTGAACATGGGTATTTAAAATAGTTCTTTATATACAGTTCCAATCTGGGCGTATGAATATTTGTGCAAGCATGCAATAATTAAGTATTTCTATGTCTATTTCTATTAAATTATAAAATTATTGTAATTAAATAGTATTTTCTAAGGTTAACACGAGCAGTAGACATAATTAAAACTGTTTTTATACGGATTTATGCTCGTTTATTACATTTTTTAAAAATATTTTTTTTTGTAAAAAATGTAATAAACGAGCATAAATCCGTATAAAAACAGTTTTAATTGTAATTCAATGTCAACAAAGTCACTGCATAAATAAATAAATACGTTATCCAGGGTTAAACCAATAGCTATTGGTTCAGGGTTGTTTATTCGCTTTGGGCGAATGTCCTCAGCACAATGCTGCCGCTGCATCTGCATTTTGCAGCACCGTAACTTCTTCTTCTTCTTCAGGCTATATTAGTCCACTCCTGGACACAGCCCTCCCCTCGTCATCCCACCTGGTCGGAGGGCGTCCTACACTACGTTTGCCGAGTCGCGGTCTTCACTCAAGAACACGTTTACTCCAACGGTTGTCGGTTCTTCGTACCGTCACTCGTGTGAGTAAAAAGTTTTTTGTTGTTCTTTTTTTTCTAATTCCTTCTTTGTGTTTTGTTTTAGATTTTATGTTGTAACAAATGTTGAAGTAAATGGGTTCATCTTCTTCTTCTAAAGGTGGGTTGTGCCAGTTCCCTGGAATAGACGAAAACATAGCTACTTGACAGAGTTGTCAGTAATACAGTTTATCAATGGATGGCTCTGCAAATGTCATGGTGCTTGACATAACAACATAACAAAACATTTACGATGCAAAGCAATGCATAGTCTGTTAGCTTTTAGAATATACCTCGGGCTCTAGAGTACGCTTCGGTTTTCGCCAATTTTGAATGAATGAAAATTCTTAATTGCACTAAAAACAAAATTGTACAAAGGCGAGCTTAATACTAAATAGTGTTTCGCCGGTTTTCGTACCTACTGATGATCGAGTTCTGATTTCGAAATTAAGTGTCATATTAGTTCCAATTTTGAAAATAAGTGTCATATTCCGTAGTTCCAATATTTCTATTACACAAATATATCCGATTCTATCCGACAGTAGCCGAGGTATATGTGCCTGTATGCACATACATTGCTTCTGGCCCTACACTAGGATACCCTGTGTCGTGAGAACTAGAAACAGCGACATGACAAACATGTAAACATCCATATCCTGGGTTTTTTTTTATCCCAACCGGGGTTCGAGCCCGGGATTTTTTTTTAAAGAATCGACTGTTAGGCGGTACGAAGTTCCCTGGCTCAGCTAGTCTATAATATAAAAATGAATCGCTGAACGTGTTGGTAAGCGCAATTCTCGAGAGCAGCTGAACCGATTTCGCTATTTCTTTTTTAGAATATTCCTTGAAGTACGAGCATGGTTCTTACAGAGAGAAAAAATTAAAAAAGTAAAAGAGTCGATGGTAGGCGGTACGAAGTTCGCTGGGTCAGCTAGTCTTAAATATATTTTTATTAAAATATACAGAGTGAGCCAGAGCCCTTTTCAGCAGAAATTCACAAAGCGATTCATAATACAGGCATGGCCATATGTGGCCATAGAAAAACCGGAATATAGCTGTCAAAATTTATCTGCGCTGAGAATAATTTGACAGATGTCTCCTTGATCTTAAAGTGCACGCCACGGTTGTTCCGTGGTGCACGCCCATAGCGCCATACATGAAGTACTTTGCGAATTTGTGATGAAAAAGGCATAAGAACAAAAAAGGTTTCACATCGCGGAGGTCACATTGCAAAGAGGTTCCACAAAACTAGCAAGTAAAGAGGCTACATATTTTCCAACGCTGCAAAAGTGAGGAAAGTCCCAGAACAGGAACCAGTCCAAACCCCATGTGTACTCTCCTGTTTACCTACTTATCGGAGAGGTTATGTTTCAGAACGTACAGGCACAGTCAATAAAGCTTCCGTGAATCTTTCAACCGTGTCTTTCCACCACTCTATATAGATATCAATATGGACATATTGCAATAGATGACACAAAAAAGAAGAAGATGACCCGGGAAAATTTATGTTCCTTAAGATTATCCCTAAAGGAGTAGTTATACTTTCTAAGATACTAAAAACACATGTGGCGATGTTGTGAGTGTACGCCTTACACCAGAACTTAGGACAATTAAATTCAATTCAAGTCAATTCAATTTATTTCAACGTAAAGAATTCTGCGAATCGGAGCGAAACCTGGTCGGACTCTTCCGATATTACAACACCCGTAAGTAGACCCGGACTAAAAGTCTACAATGTACAGAATTTACATTTTGTTTGCTGAATGTCAAAGTACAATGTAACATGAAAGTGAAAGTCGCTGCCTTCGGGCCGTAGTGTTGTGGAGAAAAAGGCAGCGGAAAAAAACTTCAGTCAGACCATGTTTTCTCAAGTCCTCTTAAATCTAATGCTTTAGATACCACCTATACTTATAGGATTCCACACATACATACATAACCTCACGCCTTTATCCCAGAGGGGTAGGCAGAGACCAGGGACTGCCACTTGCCACGATCCTGACAGATCACCTTCGCTCCATCAAAGTTAATAAGTCGTTGCATGCACGCACGCCGATTCCGGGTACTTCTTATCTTTCCCTTTGCTAATACATCCCCTATTTGGTCGATGTTAGTCCGTCTGAGACGTCCCTTACCAGCCCTTCCACTCACATTCACAATATAAGATTCCATGATTGCCATTTATAACTTTAAATGCTAAGGCATTATTCAATTATTTTACTAAGGCTGTGAAAACATGGCAAGTGATGCGGCCAGACACACGAACAGCACTCGTTCGCTCGTGCTCGTGGCATAGTGGAAACGAGTCGATATCAACCCTTATACGTCCCCACTATTGGGGCACGGGTCTCTTCCTGCATCGCAGGAAGGTTAGGCCATACTCCACCACGAGGGCCAAGTCCGGGTTAGTGGAGGATTGTAAGACAGGGCCTTACTTTCAGAGGTTATCAAGCCGCCCATAAGGCCTCTGACATGGCTTAACGACTACCATTACATGACCAATATTGTAAGTACCTTATAAACTGAATGTTTAGATACAAGTGTAACTTTTAAAGTGTGTGAAAAACCAACCTCACCATGTACCAGTCCACGTATCATACCACGAGATCACCACCGGGACCTAAATCGCAAACGAGCTTTACAATTTCAATACGCTGCCTGCTTGCTTTCACTCCTTTTCATACGCTGGTACACGCGACAACTGGTTGAACCACAGGATTTTTGTTCAAAAATCGTCCGGAACGTAACCGAGTTGAGTGCACGCGTTTAGACGTGGCATCGAGTAATGACGGTGGCAATTAAGGCGCTTAGGGGCGCTACCTAGCGCCATCAATGGAATAAAAATCATATTTTTTTTATAATACGTTTTTATCTAAAAGTGTACATGAGAAATCTTAACAACTGTGATAATTATTTTTGGAACCTACAGCCTAGAACCTAGGATCAACAATCTAGGATTTTAATTTTTATTTCCCCCAACAGCCGTTTTTAGTGTAAATTGATTAGAGTCCCGGGACATTTATACTACATTCTAGGCTGTATTTTCGAAAAATATTTACTACAGATATTAAGATTTGATGAGATACAAACATAAACATTCATACAAAATGTAAAATTGACACTGTTGAAATACCTGTCAATGTGTAAATATAAATGATGATACGAAGTGCCAGTGATGAGAGTGTTGAAATTTTTGGCAGTATGTTTATACACAATATGAAATTGTACGTGTTTAAATTATTATTCAGTAAGTATACATGCTGATACGAAACTGAATTGACTTGAATTGTAATAGGAAATTTTAAATGTTTAAATTATTGTCAGGGTACAAAAATAAATTTTGATACAAAGTATGCAATATTGGGGGTCTTAATTATTGTCAACAAGCAAAATATAAATGTTGAAACTTACAGTGTTGAAATTATTGTCATTATGCAAAACATTGATACGAAATATGAGATTTCAGGTGTAACAATTATTATCAGGATACAGAAGACCCCAGGGAAAAAAACAAACGAGTCAAGCAACAAACATTTGGAGATATTGCATTTTGAAAGTTTGACTTATGCTACTTTCTCCCTGTATGCGATTTTTTAAGCGTCAATAACTCCGAGACTTATTTGTTTTTTATCCTGTTCGGTTTACTATCTTAGAGATACGGAAATTCCCTACAAAACTGCATTCACAGATTAGTTTCGAAAAAAAGTGATAAGTTCGCCTTTTTCCCTGGAGTCTTATATAAAAGTAGATACAAAGTATGAAACTTTCAATATCAGTATGCAAATTTAAATGTTGGTACCCGATATTAAAATATTGTCAGGGTACGAGTACAAATATAAAATGCAATACAAAAGACAAAACTGACTATGTTAAAATTATTGTCAGAGTGAAAATATGTTCATCAGCTGCCGACTGTATGACGCGGGCTCCTTTATTTCATTGCCACAAAACAAGGCAGGTCGGTAATGTAAGCGAGAGTGCGAAATCTACCACTCCACATCAAGGTAATGAGAAGAAAATAAAGCGTTCCGAGCTCACAGAGAAACACAAAAACCCTCCTTGCCTTTGCAAAAATACATTCACAAATGTGTAATGTCAGCAATTTGACGGGAAATTCAAAATAATTAGATAGAAAACACTTTACTGTGTACACTTTCCTCGAAAGACCAGTGTGAAGGTACCTACTTAGGTACAGGATAAAAGTGGACTTTAGCAAATAACTATACTATTTTTATTTTTAATTCACTAATCCGTGCTAAGTACAATTTTAAAAACCTATTTAGAGGCTAAAAATTCCATCCATGCCGGACACGGGCACGTACAGCCTGAGTTCGCGGGTTCGAATCCCGGCATGGATGGAATTTTTAGCCTCTAAATAGGTTTTTAGCAAATAACACCAAAATATCAAATAATCAGCAAACGTATATACATATTTTTCATTGACTTAAGAAAAGTGACACCCGTCACTCATCCATAGACAGTCCGGGCATAAATAAATTACGTTTTATACGCCGTATTGTGCGTTACAGAGGCTGGATGAGGATGGCCGCGGAATGAGGGAAGTGACATGCCTTAGGGGAGGCCTATGTTTAGCAGTAGACAATTATGGGCTGATTTATTGATTGACGGCTTTTATAGTTCTCAGGTTTTTGGAAAGATTATTATTAATTACTATCTGACCCAGCGAACTTAGTACATTCTAACAGTCAGTTCATATTTTTTTTATCTCCATAAGAACCATCCTCGTACTTCAAGGAATATTCTAAAACAAGAATTAGCGTAATCGGTTCAGCTGCTCTCGAGATTTGCGCTTGCCAATACATTCAGCGATTCATTTTTATATTATAGATAGAGCATGACTTTTTAATTATTAAATTGGACATAATACGTCGTTGCAAGTAGGAGTACCCACACCGGTTTCGGTCAGAGTGCTTAGTGCGAGTTTTTAACTACTCGATCGCGTTAACGTAAACTCATATTTCTATGGCATCGAGGAAGCGCCACCTACAAGTATGGAAATTAAAATTGCTGAGTGCGAGTTGTAATGGTTTACGTTGAGAGGTGAACACGTTTACCAGCCAAAACACGAATAAACGCGAGTGCGAGTTGTACTGTGACAGCGTTTTGCCAGTTCGAACGGTTAACTTACTCATACTCACTACTCAATGCTCGATTAACGCGGTAGTAAAGTTATTCGATTGGATCTGTCAAACTCGCACTAAGCACTCAGTTCACTAATAGATTTCCCATCTGACCCCAACTTAACTATAGGTTTGCTAAAGGTCATTCGAATGGTGGTGTGGTGGCCGGGTCCCTCCAAAATGGTTGAGACTGATTACGGCTGAATGCTCGTGAACGAGTGCTGTTCGTGTGTCTGGCCGCAGCACTTATGTTTTCCCTCCTTTTGTAAAACATTAAATGCTTTGGTATTTAAAGTTATTGATGGCAATCATTAAATCTTATCATATGCGTAGATAGCAATCATGAAACGTTTTCATATGTAGGTATAGGTGGCAATTGATGTATGAGGTTTTAAAATGACATCAGAAAAGATGGATATAGAAATAGAAATATCTTTATTGAGAAATTCAATTTGCCACAGTTATTTATGAAGCCTTTGCTCTCGAACTAGGATAACGTGCGTCAAGAGCAAGTGTCTTGGATGATGGTTGGTCGAAGATGGTCGAGGATGAAGATGGTCAAAATGAAGTTTTTTTTTGCAGTCTTTTTCTCCACTACAATACGGTCCGAAAGCAGCGGGTTACATTTTACATTGTACTTCATTATACTATTTTATTTTTAAAAATAAAATAGTATAATCATGTGGGTACAGTGATATCGTTCCGATGTTAAACCTAACTGCAAAGTAGGTAGTCGGGGCTGTAAGTAATGCAATTTGCTTAAGTCAGATGTCGCTGCCTGTACGTAATACAGAGAATAGTGTAAAGAGGTTCGAAATTTCACTGATGCCGTGAGTCGCCCATTGGCTCAATTGGTAGAGCGCTGGCACGGGCAGCCAGAGGTTGCGGGTTCGAATCCCGGCATGGGTGAAATTTTTAGCCTCTAAATAGGTTTTTAAATTGTATTTCATGTTCAGCAAACAGAATGTAAATTCTTTGCGTTGAAATAAATTGAATCGAATTGAACTGAACCGGGGTATGTACGCCTATCCATCGGCCCTTCCACCCATATTCGCTTGTTATATTCCAACGGTTGACCTAGATTCATAAAATTTGGCAAGACATACGGTAGCGCAAAGAAACATCCATTGTTAGGATATCGTACCTAAAAAGGACAAAACGGCACCTTTATATGATCAGTGAAGCGCTCGTGGCCTAGGCGAACCGAGTGATTGGAATCAATCAATTGGTTAAGCAACAACAGGCGCGGTCAGCTACAGGATGGGGGGTGAGCGTCCCGTGACTACCGCTAGTGGCATTTTTCCGAGCGTTTCCGTGCTTCGCAAGGCACGTTACGCCGTTGGTGCCGGCTGTCATATAATGGCAGTCGCTAAGCCATGTCAGAGGCCTTATGGGCGGCTTGATAACTTCTGACAGTAAGCCCTGCCACTTTCTTACAATCCTCCACCAACCCGGTCTTGGCCCCCGTGGTGGAGTGGAGCCTAACCTTCCTGCGACGCAGGAAGAGACCCGTGCCCCAGCAGTGGGGACATAAAAGGGTTGATAACGATATGATCAGTAAAGTTGTTGTCCGTCCGTCTGTGTGAAGACCCTTTATCTCAGAAACGCGTGGAGATATCGCGACGACGCGTATGAGATTTAGGGCCAGATTGTGAATTGAGAATTTCTCTAAGTAAATATGTAGTGCTGTCTCTTCGAAATTTCGCAGAAAAGAGCGTGACTGACCGTTACTTAATAATAATAATAAATATTCATGGACATATTACACAGATCTCGTTAGCCCTATACTAAGTACAACTATATGACTTGTGTTATAGGTGCTAACTCGACGATAGATTTAATACAATAAACACATAGATAACATCCAAGACCTGAGACAAACTAGAAAAGTTCGTTTCCTAGTTTGACCCGACCGGGGATCGAACCCGAGACCTTCGGTTTTACAGTCAGCGTGCTAAACCGCTGCGCCACCGAGGTCGTCACGTTAAGTATTTACATAGTGAAATTCATAACTCAGAAATCGGCTCTTAGGATTACTTGCCATATTGAAAGTACGACCATGGCAGCTGAGACTCGACAAGCCTTGGTCGCGGTCGCCGAGTAAGCTTCGAGACATTTCGACCTCGACGAAGAAATAGAGATTTTGCTCAGAAATTGGCATTAATCGAGCGTGCCATGCTAAACGAACAGGTCTAACTATGTGAAGCAATCAAAGTGATTGCTATAGATTGCTACTAAGTAAAGGTTTTACTAGATGAAATCTCATTCTGTACAAAACTTATTAAAAAAACCTATTTAGAGGCTACAAATTCCACCCATGCCGGGATTGGAACCCGCGACCTCTGGCTATCCGTGCCAGCGCTCTTTCCAACTGAGCTGATGGGTGACTCACCGGCATCAGTGAAATTTCGAACCTCTTTACAATATTCTTTGTATTACGGACAGGCAGCGACATCTGGCTTATTAAAACTTATAAAAACAATCTTTTAATTATGTAATCTATGTCTTTTTTACGTAAACTTTGCGTGTAAAATGACAGTTTTTCACTTTCACTATTACAGAGATAATCTAACCTTTGTACGTACATATTTATTTCTTCTGCAATCTCCTGTTAATGTGTTGTGTGTAAAAAAATACAATAATATAGCAAATCAACTTTCAAACCTGTAACAGTTCATATTCCCCACAAGTTAAAGATCATTTTTCTTCGGCAGAACTATTTACCAGGAATTAAAACCACAGATTCAGACAGCTACTTAAGAATCAGCCTGAATAGAGGCGCGAATCTAAAACACGCTGTTTCATTTGGATTCCCTGCAGACTCGAAAATGTAAGGACGTTTTGTTTTGCACCTAAAAAACTTATTACAAAAACAAAAGAACCGACTGCTAGTCTCAAAGAGTCTTACAAGGTCTAAATGAGTTCGCCGTAGTTTATTTCTCAGATCAATTTAATAAGTAAATAGGTAGGTACCATGGTAGGGATTGGCACTATTTGAACAACATCAGGAGCTGATATTGCGTAGATCACCTGTTCTCACTACAATAATTGTCTGTACTCGCCATTTCAGTCTACCCCCGACCACTGCAACTGCAACGCTGCCGAAACGTTGGGAATTAAAGTAATTACATTTTGCTTAAAAAATAATAGGGTATATTTTTATCTTGGTAGGATTTTGTTATCTGTGTATGTGTATTAAATATGTAGTGTATGTTGTGCACGTGCATAGACCTGTTTCACATCTCCACTCCGACTCCCCAAGGTTTGCTGGAAGAAATCTCGCACAGAGATAAGCTCGCCTTTGTATTTTTTTTTTAATTTATTTCTTTTTTGTGTGAATTGTATAATAATAATTATTATTATGTGAATATTATTCTTTCTCAAGCAATTATTTAAGTGAAATTACTATTTATTGTAAACACTGTAGTAGTTTGTGTAACTTCACTAATTAGTGAAGTCATAGTAGCAATAGCAAGTAAAATACAAACAAAATGAATTATCTACTACTCCTACATTTAGTAAAAAAATACTGACCCCCCCGGTTTCTCGTATATGTACTAACAATCTGTTAATCTACAGTTTACAGCTGTCAAAAGCTTTTTTTCGTATGCACTTTGGCCAACCGCCAACTGTCCACCGTAGATTAACAGCTTGTTAGTGTACGAGAAACCGGGGGTAAATATAAATAATTTAGATCTCCTTTTCTGGTAATAACAACTTCCAAACAACATATAGTCCAACGTCCATTATTATGTTTATTTTCACAGTCGGGTAAAAATATGCCTCCTTCCCTCCGAAAAGTGAAGACGGTATTTCTTTATTCGCGCAGAGAAAGGAAGCGGTTGAACAAAATGTATTTTTTGCCTTTCTTTACAATTCCTCACTCCTCTGATATTGAGATCATATCTCTACCTAACTCTGGTTACTAAAAATAAAATTGTGCTCGTCCTAGCGTAACGCACAGTTTCGAAAATTAATCAATTCTTTAGCAAGCGAAAATTTTACATTTAAGAATATGTTATTTATTTATCTATATTATATCAAGTTTTAATCTCGCTAACGGCTAAGGAAAAAGCAAAAGCTAGCGGCCAAAAGCCCGCGACTCCTTCCGCGTGGACTTAAGTTTTTTGCAACCCCGTTCACTCCCTTAAGGGTTAAATTAAAAAAAAACCGCGAAACACGTGTTGAATCAATTATGTTGAAGAATATTTATTTTAAGTTTCAATTAAATTAGACAACATTCTTTATACCTCCCATACAAATTTTAGCAACCGTTTTCGCCCCCTCAGGGGTTGAATTTCAAAAAATCCGGTCTTATAATTTGCCTACATTAGACCCTCTGTACAAAATTTAGGTTCCTACGTCCAATGGCTTGAGCTGGGCGTTGATGAGTGAGTCAGTCTATCAGGACTTTCAGTTTTATTTATATACCTAGATAGAAGATAGGGGATGTATTAGCAAAGGGGAAGTTAAAAAGTACTCGGCAACGGCGTGCTTGCATGCAACGAACGTTGATGAAGCGAAGGTGATCTGTCAGGATCGTGGCAAGTGGCAGTCCCCGGTCTCTGCCTACCCCTAAGGGATACAGGCGTGAGGTTATGTGTATGTATTATTAATAATTAAGCATGACTTTTTAATGATGAATTTGGACAGAAAAATGTATTTCACACGTCGCTGCATGTACCCACGCCGGTTTCGGTCAGTTCACTTTAGATTTCCCATCTGATTTCAACTTAACTGCAGGTTTGCTAAAGGTCACTCGAATGGTGGTGTGGTGGCCGGGTCCCTCCAAAATGGTTGAGACTGATTATGACTGACCATTGCATTATGATCGTAAACGAGTGTGGTTCGTGTGTCTGGCCGGAAAACTTATGTTTTCCCTACTTTTGTAAACATTTAACTAATGCTTTGGCATTTAAAGTTCCTGAAATCTTATCATATCGCTCATTTGGCAGAATAATGACGCAAATGTACTTTTTTGCCAATTTGAGTTAAGTATGCCAAAACACCCGAAATAACTGTTTACACTTGGGAAAAAATGACAGTAATGTAGTTTTGTTTTTTATCGCGTGACAGCGCCACTGTCGTTGTGGCATTTTGACAAAGTTCTAACACTTCTGAATGACACAACGGTCTCTCCTGTAAAATTGGAAAAAGGACATTTGCGTCCATATTCTGCCAAATGAGCGATATGTAGGTATAGGTGGCAATTGATGTATTTGGTTTATGATGACTTGAGAGAAGATGGTCAGAAAGGAGATTTCTATGTATGTATTTAATATTTAGGAAAACTTGTCACTAAGCAAACCTAATATTTACAAAGCAGATAAAATTTCAGAAACATACAAGCATTAAAATTTCCCACAGATAACTGTAAACTAATGTTACATAATAGATATAACGAAATCGATTCTTTTACTAGGTACCAATAATTTTTCAGGATTAGAAAGCACTTGTGATAGGAGACATCGCACCGCAGTGATCCCATCATAGAATAATTTACTGAAAGCCAAACTGCTCCTTGACTAAAGCCACAAGCAAGCACTAGTCCTTTTATTATTTGTGAGAATTGAAAGGCATCTGCTCGGAATCTGTGACAATGTCACTCAATCCCAACTGGGAATTGAATCCCGCGCCTTATATACGAAAAGCAACGTCTAAGCCGCTCCCAATATCTTAAAAATATACGTAACTATACAAAACCATTGACAGAGCACTTTGGTACTAAGGCAACCACTATTATTCTAGTTTTTTGGTATTATTCTATTTTGGTATTATTTGGTATTATTCCACTATTATTCTATTTTGGTACACTATTATTCTAGATCGCGGTAAGTGATCAAAATCAAGGATCGCGATCCAGATTGATAATGTACGAAGATAATAAGAATAATAATACTTTATCATTTATTGCTGCTGTGTGGTGTCTGCCTAGAGAATAGCACCAACCCAAATTCTTCCCGCGGGTTTCGTAAAAGGCGACTAAGGGACACAAACCGGGGGGTGGGCAGCAGCGCCCCCTGCAGTACAATTCCACCAAACTACGATCCCCAATCCGCATGCCCAGCGTGCGGATTATGGGCATTACCCCCCTGAAAAAACTTGAATTTTATGAAGGAGATTCCTTGATCGAAGAGTTAAGTGGCCTACTAAGTTCAACCCGTAGATTGACTGATTGATCAAAATGCTCACAAATTATCTGGATTTTTGTTATTAAATGTTACTTAATTAATTAATTAATAATTGAATGAATGAATGAAAATTCTTTATTGCCCTAAAACAAATTTGTACAAAAGCGAGCTTAATACTAGATAGTATGTTCTTCCAGCTAACCCACGATAATACGGACAGTGGAAGGGGTAATGTATAATTATAGAAGGAACTTAATCTGAACATAATTTTGGTTATATTCGATATCCATATCAACCCTTGTATGACCCCCGCTAGGGCACGGGTCTCTTCCTGCATCGCAGGGAGGTTAGGCCATACTCCACCACGGGGGCCAAGTCCGAGTTGGTGGAGAATTGTAAGACAGTGGCGGGCCTTACTGTCAGAAGTTATCAACCCGCCCATAAGACCTCCGACATGGCTTAACGACTGCCATTACATGACAGCCGGCACATTGCCGGTGCCTTGCGAAGGACGGAAGCACTCAAAAAAATGCCACTAAGGGTAGTGACGGAACGGTCACCCATCCTGCACCTGTTGAGGCTGAACTCAAGTGATTGATTCCAATCACTTGGTTCGACTAGGCCACGAGCACCTCTTTTTGGTTATATAGTCCGAAATTATTGTATTAAAAGACGTACTCATATGCAGCGCAGTGCATGCCTATAAGTGGCATATCCTGGCTGTATTTTAATGTAATATAATAATCAGAGTGCTTAGTGCGAGTTTTTTAACTACTCGATCGCGTTAACGTAAACTCATATTAATCTATGGCATCGAGGAAGCGCCACCTAGCGACAAGTATGGAAATTAAAATTGCTGAGTGCGAGTTGTAATGGTTTACGTTGAGAAGTGGACACGTTTACCAGCCAAAACACGGATAAACGTGAGTTGCAGTTGTACTGTGACAGCGTTTCGCCAGTTCGAACTGTTAACTTACTCATACTCACTACTCAATGCTCGATTAACGCGGTAGTAAAGTTATTCATTTGGATCTGTCAAACTCGCACTAAGCACTCAGTATTGTCTAGGATAGCCGTTGGAGTGCCGTTTCAAATAAACAAACAAAAACATACATTAAGGGAGGTGTAATATGGGCCTTCCAGCCCCAGTGTTAAGTATTATAAAATTACACGCTAACTGGAAGGCAGGTCCAAACAAGGTGATCTATTCGAGGCACGTACTCTCGGCACCTCTCGTGTTGGGTCCGAATGTAAGGCGCATGTACACTGCGCTCGGATGTTAGGGTCGTGTGTTATATAAATTACGACACCACATTCAAAGGTATATTTTATTTCGTTCAGCCTTGCCTTAGCCAGTGGCCACACAGAAAGACGCGGAAAATACGCGCGAAAGACTTCTCTTACAGAATAGTAATAAATAATCCACGCAACACAATCACTTGACCAGGGGGGCGAGTCTCTAAAATGCATAGTTGTTCAATAGAGTCACATTGGTCCGGTAATGGTCGTTTCATTCACAACATCGGTAGTCTAGTAACCAATCGCATTGCAATGGTAAAACCCGTGCGACTTAACTCGGCGCCTCGCGTGATTCGCTTTTCTTCGGGAGAGATGCCTATTTAATTTGCGCGGATTATACCCCTGGAATGACATTGTACTGTTATTGCCTTGTAGACCACCAAATTAAGGCTAATGACAACCATTGTAGTGCTTATATCATTCTATTGAAAAACAGGTCCCAAACAAGGATACCCTGTACTATGGTAACCAGCCAAGAGCGTCACAACCATGAAAACAGTACTGAAGTGACGGCACAAAGCCCAGTTCCTCAAGTGTGGTGTGAGAATGGAGAAACACGACCTCTGTTCGCCACGAGCGGTTAACACGTGACTAACGTCAATTGTCTTTGTGTTACATGTTTTATAATATGCGCTCTGGTGTACAATAAAGAATATTATATATCTTATCTTATCAAAGCCACGTGTTAACCACTAGACAAACGACAAAAGAGGCAGTTAAATGTATCTATAACAATTGTTAAGCACCGTATGGTGCCCTACCTTTCTGTTTAAATAATAGGTTAATAATTTATTTATAAAACCGTGTTTATTCCATAATATTTTTAAGACTACTTGTGCAAGAACAGACAGCGAACTAAATAAAAAAAAAACTGACACAAGTAAAAAAAGACAATAATATGTACAAAAATTAAAACAATAAAAAAAGGTCTGTCGCCAACAACAATAATTGCTGTGTGGTGTCTGCCTAGAGAATAGCACCAACCCAATTCTTCCCGCGGGTGTCGTAAAAGGCGACTAAGGGACAAACCGGGGGGTGGGCAGCAGCGCCCCTTGCAGTACAATTCCACTAAACTGCGATCCCCAACCCGCATGCCCAGCGTGGGGATTATGGGTATTACCCCCCAATGATGGCACACCTTGCGCTATGGCTTTCATTAGGGGAGGGCTATGTCCAGCAGTGGACTAATATAGCCTGAAGAAGAAAAAGAAGATAACAATAAGAACGTAACATTTACATACAGGCACATACATTGCTTCCGGCCCCACACTAGGATAGCCTGTGTCGTGGGAACCAGAAACAGCGACATCACAAACATGTAAACGTCCAAGACCTGGGAGTTCTTTTCTATCCCCAGTCGGGATTCGAACCCGGGACCTCTCGCATGGTAGGCAGGCAGTAGGCAACGCCTATCTATCTACCTAATCAGCCCATAAACAGAGCCCACTGTTGGGCATAGGCCACTACTCTTTCACCCCATCCGGTAATTAGCTAATCTCGTCCAATGTTTCCCAGTCAGTCAAAATGTTGGTATCCCACTGCTGAACAAAGGCGTCCTCCATGAGCTTCCACTCCTCCCTGTCTTGAGCAGTCATCTCCCATTCGGGTAAGAAGGTTGAGAGATCTTCCTGCCGTCTCCACTCTGACCGACCGCGCCTGCGATATCCGTCGCGTGGAACCCATTCAGTGGCAATTTTTGCCCATCTGTCTGGACCCCTAAGAGTGACGTGGCCTGGCCAGTTCCACTTGAGCTTTGCGGTCACAGCTCCAACATCAGCGATTTTGGTTCTGGAGAGGAGCGTGGTGTTCAGGATTCGGTAAATCCTTCTCACGCCCAGAATGCTGCGTTTCATCGCCTGCTGGCAAACCTTAAGCTTGGTCTTCTGATGTTCGGTCAATGATTCAGTTAATACATTGTACTACAATGACAGCTGCATGAACGAGGTGATTTCATTTCACTGCTGCTTTAAGTCTAAGCCTGCACAGGTATCAAACCTTCTAGGCGCCAATGGTATAAAAACACGTCACGTGATCCGTCCTTTTATCTGTCATTGTACTGTAATTCACTAACAGAATCGAGGCCCAGCTCTGAGAACCGTAGGGTAATTTAGGTTAGTGTAGAAACATAGAAGTTCACTATTCTATGACCGGATTCTGCGACATTGATAGAGTAAATACTGATATTCCTAAAAACACTGAATAAAAAAAAATTTGAAAAAACACTCGTGCAACAAAATTCGTTAAAAAACAATGTCTAATTAATAGCACCGTATAGAATGCAGTTGCGAATTCGTGGAAAATCTGACACCATGTGCGCTGGTCCTAATTGGGATCTGTCACTGTCAAAAGTTGACAGGAAACGTGACGCAATGTGTGGACATGACCCGCGCACAGCGGCAACCTAAACAGTAACCCTAGCATGCACCCTGCCGAGTCCCTACAAACATCGATCGAATACATTGCGAGTCTGGTGGTAATGGCAACGTTGGTTGCCAACACAGGTTTGATATTTAAACACTCATTAGTATTAAGCTCGCCTTTGTACAAATATGCTTACTGTGGAATAAAGAATTTTCAAATCATATCAGGTATGATTCGATAAAAGCATCTTAATGTTATTTTTAATAAATGCGTAGTCTCAGTCCCAGTGTTCTTCGGCGTGTGAGAAAAAGGTAGTTTCTGACTAAGACTTGACTTCTATTGTTCATGTTCAACAAATTTGTGAAGTAGACGTTCGACGAATTTTTCATTTCATAGTTTTGATTTAAAAATTTATTGATATTTTGTTATGTAATTTTTTTCAGTAAAGTTGAATGTGTGCAGTACTACAGAATATTATAAATCAATATGTACCTTTACATAATAAATACCCAAGTGGCATGGCAACAAAAAAAACTTCAGTTTCTTTCACTGTTCAGAAAAATTGTTAAAAAAAAGCCCCATGAGGCACGGCTTTAGAATGGCATATTGTCACCACACCGACTCCACATATATTCCACACACGAGTGCATGCTAGGCGTACTGTAACATATTCGCATGTTTTGTCTTTAGCCTACGTGATTCTGATTTCATCTCTTCTTTTTTGTTTTGCTTTTTGCGTGTTGGTTGGTGGTTGTTTATGCTTTGATTTCAAAGAGAGTCAAGGGAGATCCAATATTGTTTTTAGTTAGTCACTAGCTGTGGCCCGCGGTTTGTCGATTTTCCAATGAGAATAAGTTACTTTCCCGCAGTAAAACGAAGCCTATGTGTTAATCCAGACTCTGGATTTTATGGACACTCTGGATTCCAGAGTGTCAGCTAACTCCATAGCATTTTATTAAAATCGCTCCAGCCGTTTAGGGAAGTAACAAACATACACACTCACAAACTTTCACCTTTATATATTATTTATTAATGTTATATAATATATTAGTTAGTATTATTAGTGAAGAGCTCGTGGCCCAGGCGAACCGAGTGATTGGAATTAATCACTTGAGTTAAGCAACAACAGGCGAGGTCAGGTGCAGGATGGGTGACCGACCCGTGACTACCGCTAATGGCATTTTTCCAAGCGCTTCCGCGCTTCGCAAGGCACGTTAAGCTGTTGGTGCCGGCTGTCATGTAATGGCAGTCGTTAAGCCATGTCAGAGGCCTAATGAGCGGCTTGATAACTTCTGACAGTGAGGCCCGCCACTGACTTACAATCGTCCACCAACCCGGACTTGGCCCCCGTGGTGGAGTATGGCCTTACCTTCCTGCGATGCACTAAGAGACAAGTGCCCCAGCAGTGGGGACATGCAAGGGTTGATATCGAACTCTTGTACTGTTACTGTCAGTAGTTATCAAGCCGCCCGTGAGGCCTCTGACGTGGCTTAACGACTGCCTTACATGACACCCGGCACCAACGGCTTAACGTGCCTTGCGAAGCACGGAAGCGCTCGGGAAAATGTCACTAGCGGTAGTCACAGGACGGTCACCCATCCTGCACCTAACCGCGCCTGTTGTTGCTTAACTCAAGTGATTGATTCCAATCACTCGGTTCGACTAGGCCACGAGCGATTCAAGGGTTAAACAAGGGTTGATAACGAATATATTAGTATGGTATTTTCTAAGGTTAACACGAGCACTACGTGTAGGTAATAAAAAACTCTTTTTATACGGATTTTACTCTTTTATTTTACATTTTTACAATTTTCCGTCGTTTTCAGGTGCCGTGGTTTCGGAAGACAATAACAATGATCTCTCTAATAATAGGTCTCGGAATATATTAGTGTGATGTGATTTCTATGGCCCACGATCCACCATCTCCTTCTTGGTCAGTCGGTGACAGTCACGTGGGAGCCATCCAGTCGCAGGCTTAGATAGATAGAGAACACTTTATTGTAAATAAAAATGGAAATTACAATATTTCTTAACCTAAGAGTACAGACGACGGCCTTATCACTAAAAGTGATCTCTTCCAGACAACTATTGGATTCACTAGACTAATAATAATGGCTAATGAATTAGGTCATGGTTTACGGTCCCATAAAAACTCGATTCCTTAAAACACCATGACTACGACAACAGACTTCTGGTCAAGTCAGTGTCTGTGTAGTTTTGAATAAAATACGTTGATTTCATTTGTGGTGGGGATTTTATAAGGAAAAAGCGTTTGCTTCTAAGGAGTGCTTTCGTTTTTTCGGTCTCGCTAACTGTGAAAGAAAACGTCGTGAGAAAGAAAACCCGCGTGTCTCAGGTGTGCAAATACCTCAGCGTTTGAAATTGCCAATCAGCTGTTGGCACGCGTATTAATTAAGCCATACTCTCTCTTAAAGGTTACATCAATAGATGCTTAAGAGTAGTTGTCTACGTCATCATAGAGTTTACATCGGCAGGAAGTTTCATTGTACATATTGACATTCATTCTTCTATCGTTCTTTTGCATTGTCATTACATTATACATATTTTCTCGTTGGCAAACCCAATTATTGAGCCTTTTATTTCATGCACGGCTTAGACCAGTTAACCTCCTAAGCCCTGGCGTCCTAGAAATAGAACATCACTAATAACTTTCTTAATTTATACCCAATAATTTAGTAGGAAGTCCGGAAAACTTACTGTTCCAGGTCCATTATTCTCATCATAATTTTTTGGGCAACAATAAGAAAAAGTTCTTCAAAACCTACATAGTTTTAGAAGATTTTAAGTAACTGTTACCTCCACGGCTTAGGAGGTTTTAGGCCGTCGAGAGGTGTTATTAAGTGGACTGTATGGATTATATCTGTTCGCGCGAGAATCGATCGCGCGACGTAATCATGAATCTGTGGTCATTCATTCATTACTCTGGGTCGTTCCGGTGCCGTCGCTCGTGCCGCTCGCTCGCTACTAATTTTATCCAGCCATCTTTATACACATTCGCACGGTGACATACGCGCGTGAGAAGTGCTCGAATTCTCGTGAAGTGATAGACATTTTGGTGACCAAGAAACTTTATCAGCTCAAGGAACAATATATTGACAATATTAGACTATAAGTGAACAGTGCAGGAGTGTTCTCCGTGCGCTGGACGCATCAGCTCATCCATCACCGCTCATCATCTGCCCAACAGCTAAAGCGAGCCATCATCCACCATCACCAAGTAAGTCCATTCACTTCACCTCCCATTCCGCTCTATCAACCAGCCCATCGTGAAGTAGACCTAGCCGACACTGGCTAACTACCAATATCGTCTTCTTAAGTAAAGGTATTTTGAGTATAAAAAAACAAGGCTTTAATTGTTAGGTATTTAATAGAGATTCTGTAACTATGACCAGCTATTTTAAGGCAGCTGTTTCCGCCTCTTTGTATCAAGGCATTACACACAACATAACCGAAGCAGCCTCCATTGTTCTGCGCTTACTAACCTCACAAAACCGTTGTAATATCTTCACATATGAGATGTATTATGTATTATGCGTATACATGAAATACGTAGTACACTATCACAGTGGATCCATACAGACTGGGAGCCATAGATTGATATCAACCCTTGGTATGTCCCAACCCTTGTGCTGGGGCACGGGTCTCTTCCTGCATCGCCGAAAGGTTAGGCCATACTTCACCATCGGGGCCAAGTCCGGGTTGGTGGAGAATTGTAAGACAGTGGCGGGCCTTGTCAGAAGTTAAGAAGCCGCTCGTAAGGCTTCTAACATAGCTTAACGACTGCCATTACTTGACATCCGGTACCAACGGCTTAACGTGCCTTGCGAACGACGGAAGCGCTCAGAAAATATGCCACTACTGTTAGTCACGGGATGGTCACCCATCCTGCACCTGGCCGCGCCTGTTGTTGCTTAACCCTAGAGCTTAATTCCAACCACTCGCTTCCACTAGGCCAATCGCTCAGCGGTAGTCACGGGATGGTCGCCCTTCCAGCATCTGACCTTCGTAAAACATATATTTTACTTAATAAAAATAAAGCAGTGGTTTCCCAGTAGGTAAACAAAAGACTGGGAAGCGAAAGACCCAGGTTCGATTCCCGGTGCGATGTACCCAATGGCTTGGTTTTCTAAGTTAGGTTTTGTGAAGTTGTAGTAGTAATACCATTCGCTGTACGTGAAGGCTGTACAGACATCTGTTCAAGTCGCAGTGTCTGTGTAGTTTTGAATAAAATACTTTGATTTCATTTGTGGTGGGGATTTTACAAGGAAAAAGCGTTTGCTTCTAAGGAATGCTTTCGTTTTTTCGGTCTCGCTAACTGTGTAAGAAAACATCGTGAAGAAACCTGAGTGTCTGAGGTGTTCACATACCCCAGCACTTGAAATTGTCAATCCGCGGTGGGCACGCGTGGTGATTAAGCCCATACTCTCTCTCTGAGTGAAGGGCAGTGCCCTGCAGTGGGACATACTAAAGGCTCCATTATCATTGAATTCAATGCCATTATTATTATTGTTATTATTACATAGTGTACAACAAAATCACACACAATTGAGTATCCCTTCTGTATTTTCCCATTGTGTGCCATGGCACCATTAACACAGGCTCCCATCTTCCCTTTCATAAATCAAAACATACGCACAGCATAGTACAGCCAACAAATATAAGAGCGAGAACCAGGAGCGAGCCCTTTTGCCCTGAAGGGGTCCGCAGGTCGACATAGGATTTTCTGGTGAAGTCATATGTCGCATCGTAACGTGCCACTTTTGCTCAATAAATTATAGATTTGAACGGGACCCTTATAAGCTTATTGAAAAATATAAATAACTCTACGACGCACTATGATACTCTCTGTATTAAAAAATACGTTAACAACCCTTGTATGTCGCCACTGTTCGGGCACGGGTCTCTTCCTGCATCGCAGGATGGTAAGGCCGGCACCAACGGCTTAACGTGCTTTGCGAAGCACGGAAGCGCTTGGAAAAATGCCGCTAGCGGTAGTCACGAGACAGTCACCCATCCTGCACCTGACCGCGCCTGTTGTTGCTTAACTCAAGTGATTTATTCCAATCACTTGGTTCGCCTAGGCCACGAGCGCTTCAGTGACCGATTAAATAATACGTGACTACATAATAATTTTCTTTGTCATAAATTAATTAAATAAACTGCTTTTAAATGTATAAAACAAAGCTTCACTAATCGCAAACTTTGTAAACCTTAAAAAGATAAATAGTATCACAATTTGTACTTAATTTCTTCGATGACTCTTCCATGGTTTATGTCACGAGACAAAAAAAATGCATTAATTGCAAAATTAAAATTTATCATGGTTAAAAGGATTAAAATTGAAACTTTATTCAAAATTCTATGCCTCCAGCTAATATGCTTTACAACATGATTGTGGGGCTTAGAACCATGGAAAAAAAATATTTTTTAATGATTCACGATACTCATACATAGCTATATATTAAACGGGTCTAATAGCGATTATTAATTAGGTAAATTTATTATTTTTACGATTAGTTATTGCGTTTTACCTTATGAATAATCGCGATTAGACCAGTTTAATATATAACTATGAAAAAAAATTAAGAATTTTAAATTTACATATCATACTGGGGTCGTCCAATGTGAAATCGGCCAATACCGTCTGGAACCCTAAAAATCAATGACACAATCAGAACAGCGCGCAAATCGACAGATAACTATGTGCGGTACACGCCTCTCGGGGGCGCTCCAACTCGGTTCATTCTTGTATGATGCATGAAACTCGAACTCACGGATTTTCATATATCGTAGCACCGTACGACTACGAGTACAAGAAGAGACATCTAGAAACCGAATTGCATTCTGGGGCTCCAGCTAGAATGCTATTCTCTTCATGACTCCGTCAATTTTGTAGTCTTCTTGTAATCGTCCTTGTGTCAACCCCAGACTCCACGGAGGATCCAAAAAGAATGTTGTAATATTATGGTAATTATTAACAGTAGAATAAATATAAGAAAGAAAATTAAAGAAAAGTAAAGTTGTCTGAAATGAGAAAGAAGCCCATAAAATGGTATTCAATTATGCGTAAGTTAAATTAGGAGAGTTAGTTATTTATTTGAGTGAATTTTTTCAGAGTGGGAAAAAACTATTTATTTAATCGACTTTTTTTCAGTCTGTTTTTTCCAAAGTGGTATTCGAAAAAAAAAGACTGAAAAACACCTAAGGCTACTATTAAGTAGTTAGTACAAACAATTGTTGTAACTATTAGTATTTATAGTGGCCTTAGAGGAAACGGTATTTATTTATCCGAGTTACTTTTCAGAGTGGGTTTTTTTCCAACTTAACAACTATTAGTACTGAAAGTGGTGATATTCCCGCCTGGCACACACATGACTGTATTTTTCGAAAAAGTGACTACATAAACGCACCATAGAGGAATCGGCCGGCTCGTGAGAGCGCGTGAGTGAGGGAATATTAATCAGCAGCTCACAGACGGATGATTGATTAGCTCTGTACCGTCAGAGGAACAAGTTCGCTCCACGGCGCGAGACACCTCACCCGCGCTTCGTACCGTATGCCGTCGACACGATATACAGGGGGAGAAATACTGGGCGCCGGTTTGGTTAGTTAAATTCGTTACAGGGGTAAAGTTAATTGAATCGAATGGAAAAAAATCGTTATTGCGCAACGAAAATATTTATAGAAAGCCGAACACAAATACTATAGGCGCAGTAAGGTGAAATTGGGTGACCGTCCCGTGACTACTGCTAGAGGCATTTTTCCGAGCGCTTCCGTGCTTCGCAAGGTACGTTAGGCCGTTGGTGCCGGCTGTCATGTAATGGCAGTCGTTAAGCCATGTCAGAGGCCTCATGGGCTGCTTGATAATTCTGATAGTAGGGCCTGCTGCTGTCTTACAATCCTCCACCAACCCGAACTTGCCCCCGTGGTGGAGTATGACCTAACCTTCCTGCGACGCAGGAAGAAACCCGTGCCCCAGCAGTAGGGACATACAAGGGTTGATATCGACTTAGGATAACCAGTCGCTAATACACTTATATTTCTTAGGTAAAAATTAAGGGTTTTAAGGTAATCTTTTTATCCTAAGCGTACGATAGGCTAAGAACTCTAAGAGTTACTCAAAATCAATGTTTCTTTTGGTTATACAATAAAAGCCATACTATCTCTCTCAGAAAAAGTTTTTTCTTATATTAAAGTAATTTTTTCACTATATATGGTTGGGTACATAAAACAGCGGATCGTTCCCGATACGATACCATGAACTTTAAAAAATATGCTCTTTAAGGAAATTCTAATCTTTAAAAGTTAACCCGCCGGAGGCTCACGACGACCGGAATACTGTCTTAGGCGTGGAAGAGATCCGTAGTCTCTGAGACGAAGGAGAAAGGAAAAACTTGGCTGGAGCTACCATCCCTAGCCATGAACAGAGATACATGGAAAGCCCTTGTGTCAGCCCCAGACTCCACGGAGGAGTCAAGGGACCAAGGGACCAAAGAAGAACAAGAACCTTCCAAGACTTGCCGACGACCACAAAACCGTGAAATCTTGCAGAGCAATTGCAGCAGTACGGCGTAAGGATCGTAGTCTAGCCTTCAGGATTATTTTAATATTATTATTATTGTTTTAATAAGTCGACCTTTGTGCCGTAGCGGTAACGCATCTGCCTACCATGCAAGAGGTCCCAGGTTCGAACCCCGGCTGGTGACAAAAAAACCCACAGGTCTCGAATGTTTGTGATGTCGTTGTTTCTGGTTCCCACGACACAGGGTATCCTAGTGTGGGACCAGAAGCAATGTATGTGCCTGTATGTAAATGTTAAGTTACCTATAGTACTTATTTTAATAAAAGACACTCGGATGATGAGCAGATGTGTTATTCCGGTTGACAGCAGACAGAGAAAGAAAAATATGGTGCATGTACAATATAACAAATATTATAGAGATACCATTATTAAAATATAATTTGTAACACAGACTTGCCTTTATAACAAACTCACTCACTGTTCGTGACATAGATTATTTTTCCATGCTTTTATTGTGGCAATATTGTTCTACATTCTGATGCTGTCGCTATAAACGGAGTTCTTGCTTTGCTGCTCCCGCACGTGGTTTGTCTGATCATCTATCTCCCTCCAAAATGGATAAGACTGGTGATGGCTGACCCCTGCGTTATACCTTCTCGTGAATCAGTTCTATTCGTGTGTCTGGTTGCAGTAATATTTTCCTTACTTTTGTAAGACAATGTTTGTAAAACATGTTGTTTTACAAAGTTATTAATGACAATCATGGAATCTTATCATAACTATAGTTAGCAACTGATGTATAAGGTTATAAAGATGATTGGGTAATGGTCATAGTGAAGTTTTTTCCGTCGCTTTTTCTGGACTACAACTACAGCCCGAAGGCAGCGTCTTACATTTTACAAATTTTCCATTCAGCAAACTGAATGTAAATTGTTTAAGTTCAAATGATTTTTTTTTTGTGTTGATTCGATTTGATAGCCTAAGGGCAGGATTCTCAACTGTGAATTTCACTAAGTAAATACTTAGGTAACGTTTTGTCACGCTCTTTTCTGCCTACCTACTTAATGAAATCCTCAATTCAAAAACTGGCCCTAAAAATAGAAAATCTCGGTTTTAATTCATCATTCACCCCTACAAATTCAGTCTACAAATTACTAGTGTTGGCGATTAATAGTTTTATACACATTTTTGTACATAAGTACATTGTCTTGTAATGCTGGTTTTGAAAATATAATTTAGCTGAAGACCGTTTCTTCCCTAGAATGATACGCGAGGCAATAGAGATCCGCCGGCATCAAAATTTTAATAGAGATCGTGGTTGGAACATACCGGTAGCATGGGAACCAGTGCTTAAGTGCATGAGACCCCCTTGCTAGAAGTGTGACAGACTGTAGAGTAAATAAAAATTAATTTCAATTAATAATCAGTATTTTTAAGTTCATGTAAAGTAATTAGTTTATAAATTAAATTTAAACTTCAATTACTAATAATCAATATTGTTGACTTTATATAAAAAATAATTGGTTTGCCTATTTTGGAACGTAACTTCATAATTAACTTTTGTAATTTTTGCCGAAGGTAGTAAACTAACCGTTAATGCTTTCTAAAAGACGCCCGTCACCTCAGTCATCCGGGACCACGGCACCTGAAAAAGTGCCGAAACGTCGGAAAATTGTAAAAATGTAATAAACGAGCATAAATCCGTATAAAAACAGTTTTAATTATAATTTAGCTGTCACAAAAACCGTGTTTTAAATAACGACTAGTATTTGCTACACTGACCTTAAGCAATAATACTTACGTATTACACAAAATATCTTCTGTCACGTCTCCAAGTCGCCAAAAACTTCTTCCCTCTCGACCTAAAGTAATCGTCCCAAACCAAACCCGATTAAACTCGTTGAATTGCTAAAATCTTTCCAATCGTTCTCCTTAATCTACGACAACACTGGTTCTCTTGTTTCATGCTGATTGTTAGAAAAAAGGAGGTCACCACAAGGCGTCGTTTTAGGGGAATAACTGAGTCTATAATTGTTACAAGAACTTTGAAGATTCAAGAAGTTGGACCAGAATTACTGCTCGTGGAGGCTGCGATTAGATAACTAATGGAGTTTATTTAATTTTATTGCTTGACGGCGATGGTGACAACGCGGGTAGACCAGTAGGTTTACATTCGTGAGGTCTTGGGTTCGAAACTCTATTTGGTTTTTGGGGTTTTGTAACGAGTAGTGTAACGTCTATCGGTCTGATGTAAGAGGGCTTACTGTAATAACAGTGATACATATTCGTACAATTGTTAAACTTGGTATGAATATTTTACTGTAACGAAATCTAGATATATATATATATATATCTCAAGTAAGTTCAAATTCTAAAAATCAATATTTTTAGCCGGTTAAAATTGCACGCTGTTATTACTATTATTTGGGTTCGAGTCCCGGCATGGGTGGAATTTTTAGCCTCTTAATAGGTTTTTAAAATCGTCCTTAGCACGGGTTAGTGCATTAAAAAAATATAATCATGTGTACGAAGTGTAAAAATGGATATTTATCTAAATGTGTAAAGCTATTACCAATCAGTTTGACTCAGCAACTACATTTTAACAATCATGTTCCTCCACGTAAATTTAGTAACTGATAAAAAATATATACATTTGTAAAATTTATTCAAACTTAATATAAGCGTGTGATTGATGATTACGTATAAAAAGTATATTAATACAAATAAAAAAATAAATTAATAAATATAACAATTAAAATGAAAATAACAGCGATTTAAAGGGAGTACCATATCGACGGAGGAGAGAAAAATTAAAAAAGTCACACAAGTTTTTTTTAAATAATTAATCTAGAAATTTACAAAATTAATATTACATACAATAAACCTTCACCCTATAAGTTTATCTGTGATGTGAGTTACTTGTTTCTTATAATAAGACCAAAAAGTGTTGTTTTAGGGCATTTCAGAACTTATTTCACACAAGATTATTTCCAAATGTTCGGTCGGTAGATCGCTTAAAATCATTGCAGAAAGTATTTCGCTGTACTTAACAATACTGGTGCAATACGATTAAAATCAGTTAAGGACTAAAACTTTCGTAAGCACAACACATTGTAGACTTTTAGTCCGGATTTACTTACGGGTGTTGTTATATCGGAAAAGTCCGACCAGGTTTCGCTCCGATTCGCAGAGCTTAATCATGGTAAGCAGAGACGTAGCTCGCGTCGTCGGTTGCTTGTCTCATACTCATAATCCGGACTAAAAGTCTACAATCAGTTAAGGATTCGGTTGTGTTAGTTTTGAGCTACAAAGGAGGTTTTGTTGCTCATATCGTTCTTGTATTGTATTCAATAAGGCAACGAGTAAGATAATTAAAGTTCATATCTGTAAATTGATGATGATGAAATGACTGAGTGCAAGATAACGATTAGAGGCAAAAGAGTGGAACAAGTTAAAGAATTTGTCTATTTGGGGAGCCTGTTTACGAGGGATGGAAAGTGTGAAGGTGATATAGAAAGAAGAGTAAAAGCGGGAAATCGTGTAAACGGTGTTTTGCACTCCATTGTGTGCAGCCGAAACATCTCCAAAAGAGCTAGATTGGCTATTCATAGTGGCGTGCTGGTCCCAACACTTATGTATGGTAGCGAGATTAGGGTGTGGCAAAAGAAGCAAGAAAGTAGAATTAATGCAGTAGAAATGAGGTACTTGAGAAGTATGTGCAGTGTTACTTGGAATGACAGGATACGCAATAGTCTGATTAGAGAACGTTGAGGACTGAAAGAGGATGTAGTGACTAGAATTGAGAAAGTAATGTTGCGATGGTTTGGACATGTGGAGAGGATGAAGGAAGAAAGATTGACGAAACAATTATATATATTGCGAATGTGAGTGGAAGGGTTGGTAAGGGTCGTCCCAGGCGGACATACATCGACCAGATAGGGGATGTATTAGCAAAGGGAAAGATTAAAAGTACCCGGAACCGGCGTGCGTGTATGCAACGACTTATGAATGTTGATGAAGCGAAGGTCATAAGGTCATTCTGTCAGGATCTTGGCAAGTGGCAGTCCCTGGTCTCTGCCTACCCCTCTGGGATACGAACGTGAGGTTATGTATGTATGTATGGATCTGTAAATTGATAATTCTATGTAAAAGATGAGGGATTGACGATAATTACCGAGATTGGCCGAACTGTTAACTGATTTTAATAGCACTGTAGCGTTACCACGCTGCACAGCAAGTGAGATCCTTTGCATGAGATCCCCAGAGCCGCAGCGAAAGCCATCTTTAAGCGACATTACATTTGCCGACACCTTTACCTCAGAACAAAGCGAAGTCACGTCACGGGTCACGCTTCACGACAACCTGTGAGCAACCCTGACGTCCTGAATAACGTACAAAGTTCATCGCACGCTGTGACTGCAAGATTAGGTTGCACAAAGGCTGTTGGAGCTCCAAAAATAAGGTCAAAAATGTAAACTTCAATGTAAGGTAAACTTTAATGTAAGGTAAACTTTCGATCTTGGCAGCCCCTGTGACGACACCGCGAGGGGGCACGGTGTTCTTGCCCCATTTAGTAGGGATTAGGGTGGTAGACTCTGAGGTTTTCCTGAGCCTGACATTTTCACCCTGGCAACCGTGTCACACTATTTCCTTGGGACAGTTATGCAATCCATAGAGAGCGCTACAACGTGGCCCTGGTAGCCCTGGATCTTGACTGCCAAGAGCGGAAGACTGACGATTTTTTGCTGGTATTGGCTGGCTGGTGAGCAACCCTGACGTCCTGAATAACGTACAAAGTTCATCGCACGCTGTGACTGCAAGATTAGGTTGCACAAAGGCTGTTAGATCTCCAAAAATAAGGTTGAAAATGCAGGGGCGGGTATAGTCGAGTCGTTTGCCCTTGATCCTAGCGTGTAGCGAAGCATGGAAAGTTAATTGCTTTGTATCGCGAATACGTTTGGGGTCTGCTTGTTCCAAAGTTCTCGCCACAGTCAAAGACGAAACGCGGCTTTGTTAAGTAGTTCTTGAAATATGAAATTGAAAAATGTTTATTTATCACACACAGATTAGAGAACTTACTCGTATGAATACTATGACGAAAAATTAGAGCCATTATGTGATAAAAAGGATAGGGCTCAGCTAAGTGCTGTCAGTGCATGCATCATCAGAGCGCTGATTATCAGCCCGTCCTTTTGCTCACTGAATTAAATTTAATAAAAGTTTTCGGATTTTAAAAAGAGAACACCGCAGTTGTAATCAAACAAAAATCTGTTAAGCATTATTTAGCAACATCCAACTTCTTATCAATGGCGTGGGTACAAATTCAAGAACAAAATATTTGTTCAACTTTTCTTATTCGTTATAAGATAAAATTATTCTTTATCGTACACTAGAGCACATAACACATAAAAATTATGATTATGGCAATAATACCGTTTTGCTGGGATTTCCTTGTTGTGTGAAAACTACCTGCGACAGGAAAACCTACTCACTTAATGTTGAAAACTAAATATTCACTATATACTAGAGATTTATAATAAAGCTTATAAATGCTATATAGTTAATTTTTTTATTTCCTCAGCGAGACTTATATTAATAATAAAAACCATCTCCATTTCGTTCAAAGAAACTTTCCAAATTTACAGAGATTATTGAAACTATGAAGTTGTGTTTTCTATAGATACGAGAGTTGAATAAAGAGATAGCCGCGGTTTTTGGGCAACCTTTAATGTAAGGTAAACTTTAATGTAAGGTAAACTTCTGATCTTGGCAGCCCCTGTGACGACACCGCGAGGGGGCACGGTGTTCTTGCCCCATTTAGTAGGGATTAGGGAGGCAGACTCTGGGGTTTTCCTGAGCCTGACATTTTCACCCTGGCGACCGTGTCACGCTATTAACTTGGGACAGTTCTGTATACAAATTCATGGAGAGCGCTACGACGCGGCCCCGGTTAGCGGTTGCGCCGACGGATCTTGACTGCCAAGATCGGAAGACTGACGATTTTTTGCTGGCATTAATGGCTACAGAAACACAAATGTAAACTATTAAATGTAAAACAAAAAAAAATTAAATGTCTAATATAAATGTTAAGGTTAGACACACACACAATGTATAGAAATCCTATGCAAAATGAAGTGAATACAACATTTTACAATAAATCTTTGCAAACCACCCGTGAGTCATACTGGTCTTATGCCAATCTTAAAAGAGGAAAATGGATGAAAATCATGGTATAGGGAACGAACGTTACAGGAACCCAGCGCATCCGAAAAATAAAAAAAATATGTTAAACTTTTTACCACAGAGCGCTTGATATTGCCAATCCGCGGTGGGCACACGTGGTAATTACGCCCATACTCTGTTACTCTCTTTCTCTCTCTGTGAGAAACCATGTGCCCTGCAATGGTAAAAAAATACCCCGATTATTTGATACGTCATACTTAATTGTTAAGTGAAACTACAGAATATAAAAACATATTTGGTTCAAAAGAGAAGTGAAAAAAATAAAAATGTTGCCTCGCCAGTGCAAGTAACGTTCAGCAGCACACTAAAATGCATGAACCACCAATCTTTTTCAGATAATTTTGTGCGCAATAAAACATTTACTAGCACGTAAAGAACAGTAAAATGCAATTTAAAACGCGGGGCCCTCTTCGCTTCGAAACGATTTGGTAAATTTACCGAAAACAAACATTCAAGTCGGCGGCCGCAAGTCAATTTCCAGTTTTACCATATTACACGCCTTTTGGGCCTCTACTCTGTTTGTTTACAACTCTAATATCGTAACTACAGTCTGTTCGCTTTTAGTATATATCTAGGCTACTATCGGATAGAATCGGGTATATTCGTGTAATAGAAATATCGGAACTAATATGACTCTTAATTTTACATAACTTTTAAAAATAGTGAAGAAAAGTTTTATACAGAGCAGGAAGTAGTATTACACTCGTATGCTTTCGGCGAAAACCGAGGCCTACTCTAGAGCCCGAGGTATATTCTAAAATCTAACAGTAGTATATATTATTATCCACCAACCCGGACTTGGCCCCCATGGTGGAGTATGGCCTAACCTTTCTGCGATGCAGGAAAAAACGCGTTCCTTCGCGCGTCCTTCCTGCATCGCAGCAGTGCGATGCAACATTGTGCGACGAATCATAGAGCGAGAGCGAGCTGCGTTGCGTGGCGAAAGGACGCATAATATCTGCGGCGCACGGTAGGCTGAAAATCGGGATTTCAATTTGCAAGTGCCAGATTTTGCTTCTATTAGTTATTACTAATGCAGAAGTAACTGAAATATTTTTGAAATGCGGCACTGGGAATTTTGAATTTGTTTACATGGGGTATGCTTGCCTATTACGTATACCAACCTGACGTGATTAAGTTTAAAGTAATAACAAGCATAAAATGTCTGAACAAAAACGTGGAACATAACAATCTATGTATTACAATATGCAAAAGCGTATTACTCGCAAGTCACTTATTGCGGGTTGGAATATTTCTGCTTGACACGTTCTGTATAGGAATTAAGGCGGGTTCTGCGACTAAATCGTTTAAAGGGGGTACAATTTAAATGGGATTTACAAAAACAGTAAGTCGTTGTTAGATATAGACGATAGGTATCTGCGTGAAGGTCGGTTTGACACAAATTCGGCGATCCAGAGCTCTTGGGCCATTCTAAGTGGCCGGGATTTTGATGCCACGAAGCAGACACACTACACAACACAAAAGAAAGTAATGTTCACGTGGAAAGCACAATAAACAGGAAGAAACCGGCACTTTCTTCTCACTCTTTAGGTTAGGATGACGTTTTCAACGGCGCACAAGACGAAGTGTGTCACACATGCTATGGCGGCGCCCTCTACCGGTCTGTCAGTCCAAGGCTTAGAAAGAAAGGGAGGTGAGAGCGTGGCATGATATAAATAAACTAATAAAAATGAAAAAAATAATAATAATAACTTATACATACATACATACATACATACATACATACATACATACATACATACATACATACATACATACATACATACATACATACATACATACATACATACATACATACATACATACATACATACATACATACATACATACATACATACATACATACATACATACATACATACATACATACATACATACATACATACATAAGTAGTAGTATAGTATTGGGAACTCTAGGACACTTTTCCGTCGTGAGGGGCTCACTGCGTTCGCCGTCACTCCTTCAAAGTGTCCTAGAGTTCCCAATACTATTGTGGGAAATATGCAATCTAGACATTTCATTACTTGATTAACTTACTAAAACGGAAACTCTTTTTTACTTCAGTTCATTCATAGGAATTATTTATATAAGCGTCAAATACAACAATCACTTCATTGCACGCCTGCAGTTCTAGGTGTTAGTATCGTTTTTATTTTATTTACTCAAGAATGAAATTTATACAACAAGCGCAAACATTACGTTTGGAAAACATTTGTAGCGAATCTAACAACAAAATAAAACTACATGGAAATCTTTTACCAAATACAATTCGATGCATAATTTGTGGTCCTTCGAACTGCGGTAAAACAAACGTAATGATAGGTCTTCTATTGCACAAAAATGGATTGCGCTACCGAAACGTTTACCTTTATTCTAAAACGCTCTTCCAGCCAAAATACGTTTTTTTAGATAAAGTGTTAAGCATGGTTCCTGAGATAAATTTCAGTAAATTTCGTGACAACGAAGAAGTGATAAGTCATCAAAATGCCAAACCTTACTCCGTAATGATATTTGATGACGTTGCTTGTGAAAAACAAAATAACATACGTGATTATTTTGCGATGGGTAGACATAAAAAGATTGATTCTTTCTATTTGAATCAAACATACAGTAAGATACCAAAGCAATTGATCAGGGATAATGCTAATTTGATTATAATTTTTAAACAGGATGACATCAATCTACGACATATTTATAACGAACATGTTAACACAGATATGAGCTGGACACAGTTTCGAGAGATGTGCAAAAAAATATGGAGTGTGCCTTATAATTATTTGGTAATTAATAAAGATTGCGAAAAAGGTAAAGGATGTTACAGAATGAACTTTGACAAATTCGTTGTCTTTGACTAAGCATATTTGTGCTATTTATAATGAGTTACGGATCGAAGTGTCGTTACTAATCGGTTTGCGTTGCGAGAGAAAGTACATATTTTATCTCGCTATGGAAAAGATACTAAAAACACAGATTGTAGAATCTGCTGAAGCTGTAAAAAGAAAGTTTAAACAATTGAAAGATATTGACCACGATAATGATCTAGTATTGGAAAAGGTTTTCAAACCATTAACAGGTCCACTAAAAAGCATCGCCGCAAAAAATGAAAAGATTAATAAAGAGTATTGGGATGATAGACACTGGGACACTAAAACAAACATTGATACTAACAAAGACCTTAATGAAATCGATGATGGTGCATCTACCAGCTACAACTTTATGCAAAATAGTGATCGTGACTCCCAAAAACCTGAACAGAAAGCATTTAGTGAAACTGATGAAGGCGATTTAAACATGGGTGATTCAAGTGACACATCGTTTAAAACTCTTGAATCTGTTCAGAGTCCTCGCCAAGATTCTTCTTCTTGGTCATTGTCATCGGAAATATTTAGTAATGTACCTTATGGAGTAAGGCTGGAGCGAGGAAAAACTATGTTGGGATCACTGCGAGTGTCAGTTACAGAAAATAAGATTTCAGTTGGCGGGAAAAGTTATTTAAATACACCTGGATTAGCTGAATTATTGTTGAAACCAAAACCAAATTTAAGTTTAGTTAAGCCTGATGATTTAAAAAACTATAAACAATTACTGTTAGAAACAAATGCTCACCGTCGTGATTTCAGTCCTAAACAGCCAATAAAAAGTAATAGAGGTATGAAGTATTTGCAAATAATAAAACCTCTCTTTAAACTAACCAAAAATACTTCTAGCAGTATTGAAAGTCTGCCGCAAGGAGAAGGGTTACCAGTCTTGAAAAAAATGAATAAAAATGTGGATTATGTGTACTGGGATGATCCAAATGAATTGGTGGAACGTTTAAAATTACTAATTGCGTCTCGCGAAGCTGGTAATACAGGGCTTAATAACGAAATTATTTCTATCATTGAAGAACTGCGTGAATGTGGTCTAATAAAGTAATATAATTACAAACTCAAATGTATTTTCCATCAGTTCTTGTTCAACCTTCTTAAAAAAATGATGAATATTGATAAATTTGGCCACCATGTGCATAAAAGACTTCGTCCATCAGAAATATTTTATAGCACCAATAATAAAAATCTTACTCAAAACCTTAACGGAGAATATGACTTGAAATCAGAAAAACTGGTAGGATTGAGACTTCCTGTACTACCAGATGAGGCTGTCAACAAAGAGTATGTTGATCAAAACTTAAAGTTATTTTGCAAAGAGCATGATATTCTTGTCGAGCTAAAAAGTATAAAGAGTCAGATACAACTGATTCAGAAACAGTTAGATGAAAAGTGTACAAGGGTAGAAGTTAGTTCTATTATCAAAGATCAGTTGGTAGCAATCAGAGACATTGCCAGTAGAAATTATGAGTAAAGAAAAAGTGGTGAACGAGATTCATAGAGCTGCTAGAAGAAATTTCAATCGACGGCAAGTTATTCTTAAAGGAATCGATGATTTATGGCAAGCGGATTTAATTGATATCCAACATATTCGAAAACACAATAGAGGATTTAATTTTATTTTAGTCATTATAGATTGTTTTTCAAAATATGTTTGGACTGTTCCATTAAAAACTAAATCAATGAATGAAGTGTGTAATGCATTTGAAAAAATTTTAAAAAGTAATCGTGTTCCAACTAACGTACAGACCGATTTAGGAACAGAATTTTATAACAAATCTTTTCAAAGGCTTATGCAATCATACCACATTAACCATTATTCAACTTTTTCTACAAAGAAAGCATCTATTGTTGAAAGAGTTATAAGGACATTGAAGAATAAGCTATATAAATATTTTAGTTTAGTTGGCAATTACAAATGGATTGGAAAACCATTAGTTGATATTGTGATTTCATATAATAGTACGAAACACCGTACAACAAAGTATCGACCAGTGGAGGTAAACAAAGTCAATGAACCCAAAGTTTTAGAAAATATTGTATCTCACGCAGAGTCATCCTCAGTGAAACCAAAGTGTAAAGTAGGGGATTGCGTTCGTATTAGCAAGTACAAAGGGTGTTTTTACAAAGGGTATACTCCCAATTGGTCGACCGAGTTATTTACCATTAGCAAAGTTAACAAAACTACTCCCATTACATATCGTATTAAAGACCAGCATAATCAATTAATAAAAGGTAGTTTCTACGAGCAGGAATTAAATAAAACACGTAATCCCGGTGTTTATTTAATTGAAAAGGTATTGAAAAAGAGAGGAAATATGTTATTTGTCAAATGGCTTGGATTAAAAGACGCTGAAAACAGTTGGATCGGTAAAAATGATGTCGTGAAATAATGTTATTATATTACACTCATGAATGCAAAATTTTATTCATTCGTTCGTAAGTGATGACTGGAAGAGGACTTATTAATAAATTAATAAATAATTTACCACTCGAGTTACATTTACCAGGATATAATTATTGCGGCCCTGGCACAAAACTAGAAAAACGCTTACTAAGAGGTGATCGAGGTATTAATCAGTTAGACGATGCTTGTATGCGTCACGACATTGCCTATACTAAATACACCGATACGCGCAATCGACACCAAGCTGATAAAGAATTGATGGAAATGGCAAAACTTAGATCAAAAGCAAAAGACGTGAGTAGAGGGGATAGACTTGCTTCGTGGTTAGTAAACAAAATCATGAAAGTTAAGGTTAAGACAGGTGCTGGTTTTAAATCAGGTATTAGAAAAATAAGTACACAATTAAAGAAAGCTAAACTAAAAAACAAACAATCTGCAATTAAATATGCACATTTAGCTGCAAAAAAATTGTTTCCTAAAAATATGAAAGTTCAGCTACCTCGAATAATACCAATCCCAAAAATTGGGGGGATACTACCACTTCTTCCTATATTTGCTTGCCTTTCGGCAGTAGGTGCATTAGCTGGAGGTGCAGCTGGAATAGCAAAAGCAGTGAACGACTCCAAATCTGCTCAAGAAAATCTAAAAGAATCAATACGTCATAATAAGATGATGGAGACAATTGCTATTGGAAAAGGGCTGTACATCAAACCGTACAAAAAAGGTGGTGGGCTCTGTTTACATACAAAAAACTGCTAAATAGGCTACCCCGACGCGCACTCACAAATGAAGATATAATGAAATATGTTAATAACAGTAATATACCATATTTCAGAGGTGTATACATGAGGGATAATTTGCCTCAAAAACCTAAACAAATTGAGTGTGCGATTATTAATTTAGATAGTTCTGACAACCCTGGAACGCATTGGGTAGCCTTCGTAAAAATTTATAATTATTGTGAATATTTTAACAGTTTCGGAGATTTAAAACCTCCTACAGAATTGGTTAAATACCTAAGTGGCGCAGATTTGTATTACAATTATACTAAATATCAAGCATACAACACGTTTAACTGTGGACATTTATGTCTTAAATTTTTGAAAGGTTTCTGGAAACGAGTCAGTTAACTATGTCTTTCACAATGTCTATAACGGGCACAGACTCTGCTCTTGTAACAAATTATTCACCGGCTTTGGAAACTGATGGTGATTATGAGTGTGGCCTGTTGTACTTCACTACTTTTAATTCAATTCCTAATGTTGATCACAGAAATAATAAATTCTATTACGGTAAAGATGGGGTTGTGATAATACCAGAGGGTTCATATGAACTTGAAGATATTATTGACTTCCTAACGAAACATGTTCATGATTGTGTTTTGGAATTAACTTGCAATAATAATACTTTAAGCACCAGTATTTTTAGTAGCAAAGACATTCATTTTGATAAGGAGAACTCAATAGGAGTTACATTAGGATTTGGAAAAGTATTATTAAAAGCTAATATATTACACACATCTTCCTATCCGATCAACATTTTACCATCAGCCATAGTCCGAATCGAATGTGATATTGTAAGTGGATCATTTGTTAATGGAAAACCTAGCCATATAATTTATGAGTTTTCTCCGAATGTGCCGCCGGGTTATCGAATAATTGAAATTCCTAAAAACGTTATCTATTTCCCAGTTATCCAAAACAGTGTGAGTGCAATTAATATTAGAATTTTGGATTTAAATAATAACCCACTAAATTTAAGAAGGGAAGAAGTACAGCTTTGCTTACATCTGAAGAAAAAATGATTGATTTCAATAAAAACCTGTGTACTACCAGCAGAAAGCGCAGTTTGCTTTCAAATATTACGAAGGTACCACCAAAAAGAAATAAGTTAACCAAAGCCAATAAACAATTTCTCAAATTAATAAATTTGTCGAAGTAACTAAAATGCTTAATGTAGCAGAACCTTTTGTACAAGACAACAGCATTGAAAGTATTCAGATTCATTCCTACAAGCCTTATGTAAGCAGCTACAATAGGAACGATGAGATACGGATTCCAATTAACCAGCAAGACCTTTACATTCTACCGTCGGAGAGTACTTTATACGTAGAAGGAAGGATCAGCGTAATCAACAGTGAAACTAAAGCCAAAGTGACCGAGTTTCAATTAATAAATAACCCAATACTATTTTTATTTCAAGATATTCGGTACGAATTAAATGGGGTTGAAATCGATAAGATTAAGAATGCAGGCATAACAACCACAATGAAATGTTTATTATCAATGAATGAAAGCGAATCAAAAATGTCTTATGCATGGGGTTGGAGCATTGACGGTATTAAAAACACAATGGGAGGAAGTTTTTCAGGCTGTCTCCCACTCAATAGAATCCTTGGGTTTGCGGAGGATTACAAAAAAATTATAATAAATTGCAAGCACGAACTTATACTTTTGCGAAGCAATACCAACATGAATGCAATTAAATTAAATAATAATGAGGTTGTAGAAGATATCGTAATCGATAAAATTATGTGGCGGGTGCCCCACGTTAAGGTGTCTGACCGAGAGAGAATCAACTTGCTTAGGTATTTAGAAAGAGACAGAGCTATTAACGTAGCGTTTAGAAACTGGGATCTTTATGAATATCCACTTTTACCTCAAACAACGAAGCATACATGGGCAATCAAAACTTCATCACAGATAGAAAAGCCAAGGTACGTTATCATTGGATTACAGAAAGACCGCAAAAATAATGGATTTCAGGATATGTCCCGATTCGATCATTGTAACTTGCGTGACATAAAAGTGTTTTTAAACTCAACCTACTTCCCGTATGAAAACCTAAACGTTAAATTTAGCAATGACAATTATGCTTTATTATACGAGTTGTATGCTAAATTTCAACAGTCTTACTACAGCCGTCTTCCGGAACCCCTGTTAAATTACATCGACTTCAAAGAAAAAACTCCATTATTTGTAATTGATTGCTGTCGTCAGAACGATACGCTGAAGACTGGACCTGTCGACGTTCGTGTTGAAATTGAGAGCGAGATAGCAATACCAGACAAAACAACTGCGTACTGTTTAATATTGAACGATTGTGTTATAGAATATAAACCTCTTACCAGTGTAGTGAAGAAAATATCATGAATCCGGAATACATTTTTGTAGATTTACAAGGCTTTAAAGACTACAAAAATAATTTTATTGTCAAAGAATTTGCTACGGCAGCAAGTGAAAGTACAGAAGTTTTTTTAATAAAACCTCCATTTCCTTTCAAACATTTGACTGACGAAGAAAAGAAACAAGTTGTTTGGCTCGGGAAAAATCGAGGAATCTACTGGAGTGAAGGATTAATAAGCTATAAAGAATTTAAGAGTATGATTAAGTCATCCCTATCTGGTAAAACTTTAGTTGCAAAGGGGGTTGAAAAATGTAAATGGGTTCAGGATCTATGTCCGAATAGCATTGTAAAGGATGTTGGCGAAATGGATATACCTAATCTTAAGACCTTAATTTCTTATTATTTTACGAATAAATGTAGTAAATATAACTGTCTGATTCATAACGATTACTGTGCATTAAAAAATGTTATATGTATAAGAAGATGGTGTGTTGACAATACAGTGTCAATATAATTTTTAATTAACTTCTTACCATTGAATTTGTATTTAATTATTATTTTATGAAAAATAAATGTGTTACTACGTAATTTTATATTTTCTTGTTTTATTGACTGAGAAAAAGAAAACAAAAGTCAGTTTAGTTTAAGATATTATATTTAAATGATTCGCATTTTAACATCGGTAACACTTATTCTACTTATAACTAAGATTAATAATATTTGACACAGTTAAATTTATTTATAGTATTACATAATTATTGCATAATGCTAGTTACCTAGCGAAATACAAAGAAAAAATAATTCTTCACATTTTTAGTAATCATTACTATTATTAGTTAACTTCCTACTCATTCTGTCAAGTAAATTTTCGGTCATGTCCATTATCTCGTCGGTATGTTCCATCACCATATACTGCGCATTCGACGTTTCCACTTCACTGTCACTGGATAAGTCAATCACTTTGATTTTTATCATTCGCAAACCTTTACGCCGCGATTTCTTCACAATGTAGGAAGTTGTATTTTGCGTCTTTTTCTTGGAAGGCCGCACTCGCTTGTTCGGATTTCGCGGGGGAGGTTCTGGAGCCCCAACTTCTTCCACATCCTCGCTCTCGAATCCGGTCAGTAAATGCTGGCCGTAGAAGAAAGGGTCCGTTATCGTCGGGCTGTAGGTCATCTTGGTGATCTGAAAATAAATAATAGATTTTAGTATCGACAAAATTAAAAAGAAGTTAGATATTTATTCAAAGTAGACAGGTTTCAACTTACCAAAATAAAAATATTTTATCAGCACAGTAACTCGTCTCGATGCTATCGATGTTAACTTGCGAATGAATTACGGACTCAGTCAAGCTGCATCATCAATAGTCATCATTATTCGAAAGAGTTGTCCGACCAATATAACCAGAGCTACCTCTCCCCGCTGTATGCAATGTTATACGACGATGCATAACATCGTCGCGGGTGGCCCCCCTCCCCGCGCGCTTCATGCGCGCGAGCTCGCAAAGTTAGTTTAAACAAAGGACGTCTTGATGACACAATTGCGACAGGTTCGGTCTTGCTTGAGGTGGAAGTGAAATGAAGAATTTGATGACACAGCCAGAGCAGGTCAGGTCTTGATCAAACCTATCAAGGATATGGAATAAGTATGAACACAGGTATTTGTTTCAGATAAAAACGTTTATTTTAGTGTAGGTAGGTATTTAAATGTCTATCTACAATATTATCTTAAAATGTACACAAATTCAAAATTCAGAAAAACTAGATTTAATGTTTTTTTTCTTAATGTGCTTATACTAAAATTACTTACATAGGTATAACTTAATACAAGAGTCATCTTTAAACCATTTCAATAAGTGTTATATTTAAAATAATGAGTTATGCCCCCAGGCTACAGTGGACACTTTGTCCGGCATTATACATCTTTTATCGTCTGTATTAGACAAAGCAATTTTATTTACAGACTGGGTAAATATTTCGTGTTTTATAGACTTGAAAAGATTTTGCTTTCGTCTGACTAGTTTATTGTTCAGCAACACTTCACGATAATCGCTTGCAGCTAAATCTCGGACTACGCACTTTTTCACCCCTTTGGCTTTCTTTATTACCAGCTCAGTGGTTTTTATGCAATATAATTTTGAGCGCAAACCAATGAATTCGGTCAAAATTTTCCCCCCCAATTCATCTTTAAATAAACCAGGCACTTTTTTGTTTACCAATGGTAGGCCGAACTGGTTTCGAGGTTTGTAATTGCTTGTATCAAAAAAATCCATCAAGGATTCTTTCATATCTCTATAAAAATCTTCGGTTTGAATTTCATAAACAAAGCTGTCAGTGTCGGTGTAACAAAGCTGTACTTGATTTCCATACTTAGGCTTAATTACCGAATAGTGAAAGTCATACATGTGACTCTTAGACAGCTCCAGCACTGCAAAACCCACATAAATTGGTTTGTTCAAAATTACTCTTTCCGGTTTCATTTGAATAGCGACTAAGTTTTCGGAAAATACGCTTGCGCTATGGAAGTTTAACCGAGCAATCAATTTGTCAGCGGTATCATGTTTTTTTGTTTTGTTTATTTTATCATGCCATTGTGTAACAAGTTTAACATTAACGCGTTTTTCACTATCCTCTAGCGTTTTTCCGAAAATAGAGTTATTATTTAACTTGAACAGGTCTTGCTGGAACTGAGTGACCGCTTTTTTTCTTAGTTCCGTGTTTAAATCGATGTATTCTTTCAAAAAAGCTCTCTGGCGAAATGTTATAACTCTATGAACTTTAGCGAGGATCAATCCGTTTGCCAGACATGTTTTGAGGTGAACGTAATGTATCACGTAGTAAAATTTATCGTACAAGTTCGGAGTCAATTTAGGTGTCTTACCTCCAGGAGGAATGAATTTCTCAGCACAAAATGGGTAATCGCTATGCGCATCGTGTAACTCATCAGGGTACAATAAGTCTACTTCTAATATGTAACCTTGTGGAGCATCATTGGGAATGTCTTCAACATTCAAGTTTTCGATTTCAGATTCACTTAAAAATCTAAAATCCGAAATTGGCAAGGACTGGCACATGCTGTATCCGTATAAATTGTTACAGTCAATGTATACCAAAAATGAGTCTCGTTTAGTTGGATCGTACGTCTCCATATATGAATTGTTTGCTTGCGAGTGTCTTTTGGAACACATGCAAATGCCACCTCTGATACCCTTTTGAATCATGCGAATAATTTCCAAGTTATCTATAAGTTCTAATTGGATCCCCGTTTTTAGAAGCATTGCATCAAATGACAAACTTGGAGAAGTTAGGTAGAAGGCTGGATCTAAGTTGTAATGCGTCTTACATGTCTTCCTGAAGTTTTCGAAGACGTCTGTTAATAACAGCACATCAGTCTTCACATAAAGGTCTGTATATTTGCCCATGTTTTCAATTTCGAAAGTTTGCCACACATTTTGAGCGTGCGCATACTCTTCGTCCGATATGTGTTCGTCAGCCATAGAATTGTAGAACAACGACTTATCAGGTAGTTGTTTATCTGTAAACATTTTCCAACAAGTCATATAATCGTAGGGGTACACCCCTTTGCGTGTAAGTAACTCAAACTGATTTTCATCTGGGAAATAACGCGAAAGATAAGTAAAGTCATTTTTGTGCAAGCCTTTTGCCAACTTTTGTAAACTCGTGCCCAAAAATTTATACGAGTCAACGAATCGTATTTGAGCAAATTCGTCTTCAGAAATTTGAAAAAACTTCGTGAACGAAATGTAGTTCTCTTTGTTTTTTGGAATAATTTTTATCGGTCCGCAAATGTCACTCAGTTCTTTAATGAACAAATGACAGTCATATCCTGCGAGGTTATGAAAAAATATCGGAACTAGTTTGGGAACTCGAAATTTCAAGTTACAATATGCATGTGCCGCACCGCGATAACGACCTGTCAGATGACAGTGATCTCTAACTTTGTCTGTAAATATTAGACGATCACAGATGTGACAACAATCTGCTTCCGCATAATCTTTTACATTTTCGCTTGTAAATGTCATAGGGATGTTTTTATTAACAATACTGTATATTCTTTTCACTTCTCGAACGAGTAGTTTAACAAATTTTTGAGCACAGTCAGAGCCACGGTACTGAACAAATCGATTTAAATTAGTATCAAATGAGCAAACAACATGGTATGCGAATGCAATTGGTACGTGTTTCTTTGCGTTATATGTGTAACTCAAATCAGGATTTTGCTGACATCCTTGATAAGGAACGAGAAGCGTTTCAAAGTCTGCATAAATAGCAAAAGGCATATCTTGCTTATGAGCAAAGTGTTTGAATTCAAGAAAAGTTCCTTTCCCAGGAAGCACTGTAGCAACACCACTACATAAATGGTTTTGTAGGGTTTGCTCGGATGATAGAAATTGGAGACAGTCTTCACAGAAATACAATTTACCATGATGTTTAGTCATCTGACTGCGAACAAGCCGAGGTAGATTTTTAATTAAAACGTAATGAGTGCGGTTTCCTTTCTCTAATAACAGCAAATTAACGCGTGTCGTCCTATACTTGTGTTCCGATCTGTAAATGGGTCCAACAATACCCTTGGTATTTTTCAACGCATATATGTTAACGCTTATGTTTGGATTGTTGGTCTCGAACGATTTAACGTCCGCTAGAGTAACTGGAAGGCTCAAATCAGCAGTATTCAGCACTTTGGTAAAATGGGGGTACGAAGACGTACGATCGGCCCTACCTTTAGGAGTATGAAGTGCAGCGACAATACTCCACAAGAAACAAGCGTCATCTTTATTTTGCATGTTGAGACACGCTTTCTTGTTTTTAATAACCGGTGGCAAGTCGATACGAGCAGCTCCATAAATAGGTTCGTACTTGTTGATGTTTATTTCCAAGAAAAGATTATTGAGAAATGTCCACCCACTGTCACGCTCTTCAAACTCTTCTATTTTCTTTTTTAAACAGGCTACCGTTTTACCTATTAGCTTTGCAAAGTCAAAGTTACGATGTAATGCAACATTCTTTGTCGAGAAGGATTTTACCTCTTGACCTTCGTTTTTAAAGAGAACGAAGTTACTGAAAAACTCGAAGTTTACCTTTACGTTTACATGTTTTGCAAGCGAATCCCGTAAAAGTTTCTCAATTTTGGGGGAGATTTCCGTGATAAACGTCTCTGGCAAACAGTTCTCTAAATCAGTCGCAAGAATCTTATAAGTAGCTATACGACCTCGAAAAGCAGACGCAATCAGAACTACACCATCGCTTAGAGGTACGCTGCTTTTCTCTTTGTGAGCAGTACTGCGTACATGACCCACCCAGTTTTTTTTCTCTACTTGGACTACACATGCAGTACAGTACGGCATTATCACGCAAATTTGAAACGTACACTCAAACGCAGCACTCAAACGTAAAACACCTAACAGGCGTTTTACAGCGACGATTTACTTATATTTAACTACGTCACCGTAAAGTGTGGGTTCGGAGTCTTTAAACAGCGGTTTCACGCGTCCGATGAAGCCCTAGAGCTGGTCCCACGCAGGTGTCCCACTGTCGAGCTGCGCTTTCAGCAGGAACTGCGCCTTCTTCCAGTGGTCCTGCTGCTTGGCGTCCCGCGTGAGATACACCTTTACTTCCACAAAGTACTCCCCCTCCAGAGGTGCAGTCCGTCACAGAGAGCCGTCAGCGACCTTTGTGGTGAGCGAGGATGTGACGGAGTGATGAGATGCAGTTGCCAACACGTCGTCGTCGTCGTCCGAGAGCACCCCGAATAGGTCGAACTCGCTGGTCTTACGCTCCTTCACAAGACGGACACCACCCGCCTTTAATTAAAACCTAATCTAACCTATGACCCATAATAATACAATAGTAAAACACCTAACAGGCATTTTACAGCGACGATTTACTTATATTTAACTGCGTCACCATAAAATGTGGGTTCGGAGTCTTTAAACAGCGGTTTCACGCGTCGGATGAAGCCCTGGAGCTGGTCCCACGCAGGTGTCCCACGGTCGAGCTGCGCTTTCAGCAGGAACTGGGCCTTCTTCCAGTGGTCCTGCTGCTTAGCGTCCCGCGTGAGATACACCTTTACTTCCACAAAGTACTCCCCCTCTAGAGGTGCAGTCCGTCGCAGAGAGCCGTCAGCGACCTTTGTGGTGAGCGAGGATGTGACGGAGTGATGAGATGCAGTTGCCAACACGTCATCGTCGTCATCCGAGAGCACCCCGAATAGGTCGAACTCGCTGGTCTTACGCCCCTTCACCACCTTCTTTTTAGACCTGCATGCAAGAAAAAAACAAAAAATGACTTCAATGCTACATGAACTGTAGTTAGATGTAACATATTATAGCCCTTAGTTTTAATGTCAACATTAAATAAGACAGTGTGTTGGTTATCGTGTCACGCTCTCGCTGAATAATATACCACTACTTACAATACTAAATACCATACCTTAAACCATACCTTTATAATTGGTACAATTGGAGAAAATATGAACTCATTCAATTGTAACGCAATTATTCAATATTGACAAAGAAAGTAGGGCTAGAAGAAGCAGTCTGACTAATAGGTCGACTGGATGAATAATTGAATCATTATTCAGTTGCTGGCATGTCTACCTTGATCCCGATTCACACTTAAATAAGTACAGTAGTGAGTTAACTTGCATCGTCGGCGAGTTAAGTCGCGTTTACAGTTTGAACGGCGTTTGAACGACAAAAGCAACTTAACTCGACGACGATGCAAGTTAACTCACCACTGTACTTATTGAAGTGTAAATCGGGTTTTAGATTGGTAGGAAAACACGTTGAAAAAATAAACTACCATAAAAACAACACGGAAGTGAGCACGCTTGCCAAGAAAGCCACGCAGTCTCTCTCAGAGAGAAGGCTTTTGCCCTGCAGTGAGACCTATATAAAAATGACCCATAAAAAAAAAACGACTCACGTACTTTGAATTTTCCGCTGCAGCGGTTGTTCGGCGCTTAGGCACAGGTGCAGGTGCAGTACGTTGCTTCTTTTCACGCGGCTGCTCAGTGTATATCGATTCAACCTCCGAGTCCGACCTGAGGAAAAACCGCAATAAGAAAACAAAGTCAGCTTGAATACGCATAGTCGGTGAAGTGTAATGAAATGGGAGAGGAAACTTTAATTACTGGATTAACTCTGAGAAATGACAAGTACATAATTAACAGTGTATAATAGCTACAATACAAGGGGCAAAATTGTAAGATTGACACGAGATACACCAAGTCACCACCGGACCACCCCACAGTGGAACATCACGTTGGACGAGGACTTGGTGTTCCAAGTCATTAGAAGCCAAGATAATGAAGTCCTCATTGTCACCAGCCGGCGGGCCAAAGGCCAGGTCCGTAGCGAGGTCCCAATTTGGAAACAAAATATAAAAAAAAGAAGGTTACTTACTCACATTTTTGTATGTAGATCTGGATTACTTCTGGAGTGTTGATCTCTTGATGTTACTGAAGCTGAATATAATTGATCAAACAAATGCACCACGTTTTATAGGCGAGAAAATGCTTTCGTTTCAATATTTTACCTACACATATTCAACTTTACACATGGAAACAAGTCGGAACATGATATCAGTCAGGGCTGTCAAACTCACATGGTAAAAAATATTATTTAATAAAACCAAGCGCACAAATGTGTTCAATAGTGTTATCGAGCAACGCCAGTTTGATGTTAGTATGTACTTTAGGTAAGAGTAGTATTATGTAGTTAGGTATTATGTGTGTTAGGGTAAATAGGTTTTTTTTTTTATTTTTGCCTTGGATTTTACAAAAGTTAATTTGCTTTAAAAGATTTATGACCTTGTTTTGCTCGATTTCTTTTGTTTGCATTTAGACGAACATTCGGTGCGAGGCCCATTGTCTAGTTTTGGGCTTTTACAACTCTCTGCCATAAACGCGTGGCGGCGCGCAGTAAAGGCAATAAACGCATAAACTGACGTGGTGACTCACGCACACAGATGTGAGCGGCCACCAGCGACGCGTGCGCCTAGAGTCATCTAGGTATTTTGTCAAGTTTTTGAAAGCCTAACCTCGACGAAGCCTACTCTAATCTAGGTCCTGCAGTAGGTTAATAGATGCATACATAGATAAAGCATATCCAGGACCTAGTTTGCAAAGCATTGCGTCTACAATTTACATGCGGTAGTGCCATGCATGCCTTAAAACTAGATACAATAACGCGCATAAAATAAAGCATATCCAAGACCTAGTTTGCAAAACATTGTGTCTACAATTCACAAGCGTTAGTACCATGCAAGCCTTAAAATCTAGATATATATAGGTTTAGATAGAAGCAATAATAAAAATAGGGTGCACTAATAAATAAAGAGTTAAATAAATACATGCATAAATGAAAGCCTTAAACCTAAAAGCACTTAATGCATAAAACTTAAGCCTAGAAAGCCGATCAAACTTACAACTAGGAAAAATTCATTGTATTTTATTCTTAATCCTAAGATAATTTGTAAGCAAAGCAGCCTTAAAGTACCCAGGGCCCATATAGATAAGTAAATATAATATTTATATGAGGGAATAAATAAAACAAGTATGCATAAGTCATCCCACGCCGTCGACGTGTACCTGGGATTCCTTATGCAGCATTTATTGACGTCCAACCAATAAAAGAAACTCGAAGTACCATAGCTCTGAAAAGAGCTGTTTGTCTCGCAGACCGGCCGGTGCTCCCATAGTTTAAAGACTTGGGACAAGTCTGACCCAGCGATAACAAGTATTGAAAACGGTCGCATGGACGCGTCTGCTTCCAATGCCGGTCGATCGCTGAGTGGCGCGCGCGGGCTGGCGCTTCGACTTTTATGCAAATCCCTTGAGTAAGTCTTCTACGTTTAAAATTTGCACGTAAATTAAAATTTAAGAACGTAGTTTGATTAAGCGTGTTTTGTTTAGTATATTTGTAAAATTTGATGATGATCGGCCTACGTTTACTAGGAGAAAATCGATGTTAAAGTTTGTATGGAGAAACTTTAGAGGCTTATTTCAGCACTTTAATTTGGAAAATTTTACAAAAATGTACGTTGTTTACGTAAAGAATGTTAATATCTAGTGAATAAGCTAAAAATATCTGAAAATTGTTACATTTTTCTACCAATTAAAGCTGTTCAAAGTTTGCAATGTTTAAAGCCTAATATCTTCAAAGTTATAATTGGAAAATGCAAATAAATGGTTTTATACTGAAGAGTTCATGAAAACAAACAAATGTAAATAGGTATAATGTTAATTTTTTATGTATTTCATGGAAAAAAAAAGTAGTGTTGAAAGTTCGTAGTACATTTTGCTCAATAACTCCCAAACTGTTAAAGTTAGCGTAATGAAACTTACACCATTGGAATTGTGAACAAATTTTCTTTCGAATTGCATACTTTTAATCAAAGAAATCTAAATGATGTAAATTCAAACTTTGTATTGAATAGTTAGAACGGTGCGGCAGCGCTATCTCGCTCTCGCGTTTTTGTGAGCCACACCTATTATGTTCATCTCGTTACAACAACACCAAGCTACGATTGTATTTTTCTGCATAAATTGAGCGCATTTTTTATTGTCAGTCACAGTTCGTTTACCAGCGTCGAGAGCGGTCGCATCGCGCGTCCCTCTCCGCTGTCGGCCACTCGCTCGCGTGCACAGTGCGCCCGTGCATTGCCGGCGAGTTTTGCGTACTGTTTACTAATACACACCTCTATCTTTTTCAGAGTTCGAGTGCTCCGTCCTGCCGGATTGGTCAAGTAAGTGCCTAGGTTTATACTAGGTATTACTCCCCGCTTTGTTTCTGTTGTTTTTCTTTTTTCTTGTCACGTAATTGCTAGGCATTACGTCTAAACTCTCGTTACCTCCCGCTCCCCTGCCACTGACAGGGGAGCTGTCCGCCACTATGGCAAATAAATGGAGCTACTCGTTGCTCCTTCACTTCGTGTCAAGTCGGGCGCTTGATCACGAAGTCCAGTCTTTTTTAAAGGAATCCCAGGGCGCTACCCCCCGACTCCCCCGACTCCCCCGCCCCCGCTGCCATCCCTGATTCTCCTGAGTCTCCCCCTGCCCCCGTCATTATTCCGGTCTCTCCCGAGACCCGCGCCCCTTCCCTTATGGATACCGAGTCTGTCTCGGACTCCCACGCACGGAAGCGTTCTAAATCGCGGTCCGACCTCTCAGGGAGCTCTCCCTACTCCGAGACTAGCACCCTCACCGATGCTTTTACTTCGGTCTCCCGCCGCAAGAAGAGGCAGCGTAAGCTTGCCACTTCTAAAAGGACTCCCTGCCCGTCCTCTGAGACTTCAGCCTCCCCCGCGGCCTCCGCCCCTTCCTCTCCCGCGGCTTCCGCGCCCCCTTCCCTTGCGGCTTTCTCTGCCGCCCCCTCCTCCCCCGCGGTTCCCGCGCCCCCCTCCCCCGCGGCTTCCACGCCCCCCTCCCCCGCTACGATACCCCCCCTCATGGATATCGACGTCCCCGTACCAACAGGACCGTTCGCACGGTCTTCCCCCCAGCCTTCGAAGGCAAAGTCCCCACCTCCCGTGTACCTACGGGACAAGTCCGCATGGACCAATCTGTCCAAACTCTGTAAGGACAATAATGTCCATACTACCAAGGCCCGGAATGTTGGCGATAGCATCGTCATTGAGACCGCCACCACCGACAACTTCAGGAGTCTAACTAAGCTCCTTACCCTCAATAAAATCCCCTACCACACCTATGCGCTTCCCGAGGAGCGCAAGGTGCGGGCTGTCCTTCGTGGCGTTCCGACGGAACTATCCAAGGACGCCATCAGGGATGACCTTATCTCCCAGGGTCATCCCGTCGAGGCTGTGTATCCCATGCACAGTAGCCGCGGGAAGTCCTTCCCCCTGGCCTTGGTGGTACTCACCAATTCCCCCCAAGCCCGCTCCATCTTCTCGGGAGTTCCCACAGTTTGTGGCCTCTCGAATATTAAAGTCGAGAAGCCCCATAGGCGGGGCCACCCCGGCCAATGCCACCGCTGCCAGCTTTATGGCCACGCGGCGGCAAACTGCTCCGCTCCTCCCAGATGCGTGAAGTGCCTAGAGCCTCACGCCACTGCGGAGTGCTTGCGCACTCGCGACTCGGAAGTTCCTCCGGCTTGCGTACTGTGCAATCAGTCCGGCCATACGGCCAATTACCGGGGGTGCCCGCGTGCCCCCCGCCCCTCCGCCGCTAAGGCTCCCAAGGCCCCCTTCGCTCAGAGGAAATCAGTTCCGGCACTGAATACCCCTGCATTCCCACCCCTAGGCCGCCCCAGTGCCAAACCTAGCCCCCCACCGACCCCCGCATGGGGCCCCCGACCTAGTCCCCCCGCTACAGCCGAGCCCGTAGCGGCCACTCAGGCAAATCCCCCCTCAGATAGGTCTCAGACAGCTGACGACCTTAGGCTGATCAGTGCTGCCATCAATAATATTGATCTGGCGGAGATCTCTAAACTGGCGGGCAAGCTGCGCGCCGCCACCTCCCCCGCTGAGCGTCTTATCGCTCTTGCCGAGCATAGCGATATGCTCTCTAGTCTCGTTTAATTAAACTAATTCGTACTCCCCGGTCCCTCTCTTTATTTGTATTCTCCCTCACGATGAACTCTGTTCTGAACTGGACCACCTACTAGAGGCTCGGTCCCAGGCAGACACAGCCCCCGCCAGCTAGTGTCCCCGCTTGTGGTGACACTATTCTCTCCTAGCAGCCGTAGCTAACCTTCTAAGCGGACGCTTCATTTAGGGAGCTCCGCTGCGCACCCGTCCTCGGCCTCGAGGGGGTCGCTCCGATGTCGGTTTAGGGGTCCTTAGGACCAAAACTAGCCCCAAGGTGGTGTTTAGTGGGTAGGCGCACTTCTTGTGAGTCCCACATTGGCAGCACGGCCGGGTCCGTGCTGTTATGCATGAGCATTCACCACCTCCCTCCCCCGTGTCCTCCGGAGGGTGCCCTTTATAGGGTTAAAAAAAAAAAAAAAAAAAAAAAAAAAATTGTCAGTCACAGTTCGTTTACCAGCGTCGAGAGCGGTCGCATCGCGCGTCCCTCTCCGCTGTCGGCCACTCGCTCGCGTGCACAGTGCGCCCGTGCATTGCCGGCGAGTTTTGCGTACTGTATACTAATACACTCTTCTATCTTTTTCAGAGTTCGAGTGCTCCGTCCTGCCGGATTGGTCAAGTAAGTGCCTAGGTTTATACTAGGTATTACTCCCCGCTTTGCTTCTATTGTTTTTCTATTTTCTTGTCACGTAATTGCTAGGCATTACGTCTAAACTTTCTTTTTCTCCCGCTCCCCTGCCACTGGCAGGGGAACCGGCAGCCCCGTCTGCCACTATGGAACCCCAACATAGCCTCTCGGTGTACGTCGATTTCATGACAAGTCGTGGCCTTTGGGACGACTATAAATTGTTCCTCGAAAACTTCTTGAAGGACTCCCCTGAGTCCCCCGCCCCTGTTGCGATCCCGGACTCTCCTGAGTCTCCCCCTGCCCCCGTCATTATTCCGGTCTCTCCCGAGACCCACGCCCCTTCCCTTTTGGATACCGAGTCTGTCTTGGACTCCCCCGCCTCCCACGCACGGAAGCGTTCTAAATCGCGGTCCGACCTCTCAGGGAGCTCTCCCTACTCCGAGACTAGCACCCTCACCGATGCTTTTACTTCGGTCTCTCGCCGCAAGAAGAGGCAGCGTAAGCTTGCCACTTCTAAAAGGACTCCCTGCCCGTCCTCTGAGATTTCAGCCTCCCCCGCGGCCTCCGCCCCTTCCTCTCCCGCGGCTTCCGCGCCCCCTTCCCTTGCGGCTTTCTCTGCCGCCCCCTCCTCCCCCGCGGCTCCCGCGCCCCCCTCCCCCGCGGCTTCCACGCCCCCCTCCCCCGCTACGATACCCCCCCTCATGGATATCGACGTCCCCGTACCGACAGGATCGTTCGCACGGTCTTCCCCCCAGCCTCCGAAGGCAAAGTCCCCACCTCCCGTGTACCTACGGGACAAGTCCGCATGGACCAATCTTTCCAAACTTTGTAAGGACAATAATGTCCATACTACCAAGGCCCGGAATGTTGGCGATAGCATCGTCATCGAGACCGCCACCACCGACAACTTCAGGAGTCTTACTAAGCTCCTTACCCTCAATAAAATCCCCTACCACACCTATGCGCTTCCCGAGGAGCGCAAGGTGCGGGCTGTCCTTCGTGGCGTTCCGACGGAACTATCCAAGGACGCCATCAGGGATGACCTTATCTCCCAAGGTCATCCCGTCGAGGCTGTGTATCCCATGCACAGCAGCCGCGGGAAGTCCTTCCCCCTGGCCTTGGTGGTACTCACCAATTCCCCCCAAGCCCGCTCCATCTTCTCGGGAGTTCCCACAGTTTGTGGCCTCTCGAATATTAAAGTCGAGAAGCCCCATAGGCGGGGCCACCCCGGCCAATGCCACCGCTGCCAGCTTTATGGCCACGCGGCGGCAAACTGCTCCGCTCCTCCCAGATGCGTGAAGTGCCTAGAGCCTCACGCCACTGCGGAGTGCTTGCGCACTCGCGACTCGGAAGTTCCTCCGGCTTGCGTACTGTGCAATCAGTCCGGCCATACGGCCAATTACCGGGGGTGCCCGCGTGCCCCCCGCCCCTCCGCCGCTAAGGCTCCCAAGGCCCCCTTCGCTCAGAGGAAATCAGTTCCCGCACTGAATACCCCTGCATTCCCACCCCTAGGCCGCCCCAGTGCCAAACCTAGCCCCCCACCGACCCCCGCATGGGGCCCCCGACCTAGTCCCCCCGCTACAGCCGAGCCCGTAGCGGCCACTCAGGCAAATCCCCCCTCAGATAGGTCTCAGACAGCTGACGACCTTAGGCTGATCAGTGCTGCCATCAATAATATTGATCTGGCGGAGATCTCTAAACTGGCGGGCAAGCTGCGCGCCGCCACCTCCCCCGCTGAGCGTCTTATCGCTCTTGCCGAGCATAGCGATATGCTCTCTAGTCTCGTTTAATTAAACTATTTCGTAGTCCCCGGTCCCTCTCTTTATTGTATTCTCCCTCACGATGAACTCTGTTCTGAACTGGACCACCTACTAGAGGCTCGGTCCCAGGCAGACACAGCCCCCGCCCGCTAGTGTCCCCGCTTGTGGTGACACTACTCTCTCCTAGCAGCTGTAGCTAACCTTCTAAGCGGACGCTTCATTTAGGGAGCTCCGCTGCGCACCCGTCCTCGGCCTCGAGGGGGTCGCTCCGATGTCGGTTTAGGGGTCCTTAGGACCAAAACTAGCCCCAAGGTGGTGTTTAGTGGGTAGGCGCACTTCTTGTGAGTCCCACATTGGCAGCACGGCCGGGTCCGTGCTGTTATGCATGAGCATTCACCACCTCCCTCCCCCGTGTCCTCCGGAGGGTGCCCTTTATAGGGTTAAAAAAAAAAAAAAAAAATATTGTCAGTCAGTCGTTCTACCGCCGCGCTCTTCAACACTCTTGTATACCGTATACCGTGTGCCAATATACGTCTGAAATCGACATCATCGTGTTTTTCACTGGACCTGCTATGCCACCCTGCACCTGAAATCCCCTACAAATAGACTTTTACAGTTGCCTTAAAAAATACAATGCTTACTCAAGCATCATAAATATTTGTAGGTGATAGTTACAATTTTAAATATTATCCTTACGTTGCTGTTCTTTAAATTGGGAAATCGGAACAAGTATGAATCGTAATCTATACTTAACATAAAGCAATCTCAGTACTAAGTTGCTGTTAAGCTAAGTTTTAGAAAAAACAACGTTTCACTAAATCATGTCTAACCCTGTTTAAAAGAAGAAGCATTTGAAGCATTGATATGACTGAGTGAAAAGAGACTTTGTACACAACGGGAATTGGAAAATAAATATGTACACAAATGTGACAGCCCTAGACAACTTTCACAGATTCTACCCACACACAAGAACTCCGCAAAAATTCTGATTCAGCAGGCCCTTATCAGAATCTGAAGACCACCAGAGAACACTTATAAACAGACCGGTGGACATCTGCCTAACATATATGTGGAAGTTAAGCACACATATTAGTCTTTTAGTAGTATGACTATAGTATTTTAGTAGTATAACTAAACGACTAACGCCTGTTTTATAGAACTATAATAATCATGGTTTACTATGAAAATTCGATTCGAAAATACATTGCATAGCGATTATCTCACAGATTAACCAGTATGAAGATTCGACTACGCAATGTACCTACATCGAATTGTAGGTACATAAACTATAAATTCTAGTATTATGTATGAAACGCGGCCCTGTAAGATAGCCATGAAGTACTAAAAACATGAAATCGGAATCAGGTTATGACAAGTTCGTTCTTGACCCTTTGTCACGTCTGGTTGTGGAAATCGATTTTAATATTTTCATTCCAACCCATTTCTATCCTATAATTACATATTTGAGTAAACGTATAATATTAGCCTGTAGTAGAATAGATAGACAATATACGTAGTCATACTAATAAATAGCTTATTAAAACTGGTAGGTATCTTTAATAATAAATAACGTGATGATAGAAAATAAACTTTGCTTATACTGAAAGTTATTATGTAACTGTGACAGCCCTAGGTATACTTTAATTCTGGACCACCTGGCCCTCCGGACTAGACATTTTCATCAGCAATTAATCAGCGCTTCGCACATCTACAGGTCCTAACATGATATACGAGACGATTTATACCGTATTTATCGAGAACTGCCCATATGTGCGAGTCAGCGAAAAGTCACATCACCACACCACAGTACCATAGAGCACTACAATCACTAACAAGTAATAATGAACTATTGCGTCATAAACCCTAATGCTTCAAATGTTAAGGAATAATAATAATAACTTTCACACATCACAATCACTTGATCTGGTCCCAAACTAGGATACCCTGTGCTATGGTAACCAGACAAGGATAAACATGGAAAAACACCCAGACTGAGATCATTTGTACAAATGAAAGTATGACGGCCTCCGATAGGAATCTAACCTACGACCTCTGGTTTGGTAGTCTAACTTGATACCGCTAGACCATCCAGGCAGTCAACGGTATTTGTGTTGTTCTCAGTCGCACAAGAAGATTAATGTGTTTTGATTAGTTTGCATTTTATCGCGAAACCGTGCAATGCGATAGCCGGCTAACAAACAATCCTCACCTGTGCTCGTGCTGCGCTTGCAAATTCTCATCACTACTACACATTACCAATGTTTGAATGTTGACGTATGTAAGGTCTGTGTGGTGAGTGACGTTTGCTTTGGTAGTTGTCGTAATCGTTGTATGAACTCTCTTTGTGCGGAAATGCAGACTTTCAACTTAGATTCACTCTTCATTTGAGCCCAGTATAAGCGGTCGATTCTGTGAGGAGCTCGGATTAATTTTGGTGGAAACCTTAGCGGTGATAACTAAATCAAAATTACTCCAGATATTATGTCTTAAACTAAGTTTTTGAGGAAATTTTAGTGGATACCTACGGTGACAACGAAACTATAAATTTCCATTCGTAAATTAAGTACCTTCTAAACACAATATATTGAACGCTTATAATGTATACTCGAGAGTTAATAATTTACCATAATGCTTTGTGTAAAGTGCCAACCGAGTATGTTATTAGTGTTGCGAGAAAACCCAGTATCCAGTTTCAGTAAGTTGTTTTTTAGTCTAAAATTCCTTAAAGTTTAATCAGGTCTTAGATAAAAAGTAATGAAATGGTTAGATTGCATATTTCCCACAATAGTATTGGGAACTCTAGGACACTTTGAAGGAGTGACGGCGAACGCAGTGAGCCCCTCACGACGGAAAAGTGTCCTAGAGTTCCCAATACTATACTACTTACATACATACATACATACATACATACATACATACATACACCCTTACATACATACATACATACATACATACATAACCTCACGCCTGTATCCCAGAGGGGTAGGCAGGGACCAACGACTTACACTTGCCACGATCCTGACAGATCACCTTCGCTTCATCAACGTTCATAAGTCGTTGCATGCACACACGCTGGTTCCGGGTACTTTTTATCTTCCCCTTCCTAATACATCCCCATTTGGTCGACGTATGTCCGCCTGGGACGCCCTTACCCTATAATAACTTATAAAGACTAATAATAATGACTGATACTAATAATATTATCTATAATATAAAAATTAATTGCTGAATGTGTTGGTAAGCGCAAATCTCGAGAGCAGCTGAACTGATTTCGCTAATTCTTTTTTAGAATATTCCTTGAAGTACGAGGATTGTTCTTACGGAGAGAAAAAAAAAATAAAGAATCGACTGTTAGCAGGTAAGAAGTTCGCTGGGTCAGCTAGTGAATAATAATAATAAACGCGGCATGAGATTAATAAATAATAAGTCCTTATAGAATTCAGGACTCTGAACATAATCTTTCAGGTCTTTCAACCTTTCAACGCACATCAACCCGACGCTTCCCGAGTAGCCGCCCCCGCTGAAAAGTGTAAAAGAGTGTGAAACATACATTTTAAATTGCCGTAATATATTCTTAGCACCTCCATTTTTGCGGGTAGCGCTACGGGCGCGCAATTAGGGCCGGCTCGTTAACCTCAAGGATCGAGACCTAATGAGCCCCGTACGATGCAGCACTCGCTTTGGATCAAAATTGTAATCCTGCTGCCTTTTCTCCTTTTCGAACTAGGTCGATGACAACCCGTTTTGATACAAGCGAGAGGCTATAATTATGTGCACTCTAAACAGTTATGTTTAGGTCGACTTTGCAACCGAAATTTAAAGTTTGACCTGCGCATTGATTATGTAACTTTCCACGTACCTAAACATCTGTGTGCAAAAACTTTAAAATATCTACTATACTTTGTCGTACAGTTATGTGACTTAATATCACTGTCACGTTGTTGGGTAAAGGACCCACCTAAATACTAATACTTCAAAACTAATGAGAAAACAAGGCACTTACAAAGTCTGTCTTCGTGGACGCCTCTCGACTTGGCAGCCGGCGCCGTTCGGGATGGGTGCACTGAAAGGTCTGGGGATCCCAAGACTTCCCCGTCTATCCCAAGAGCTCTTTCCCCAGAAAGCTACGTACCTTCAGTGCACTTTCACGGCACCACGTTTTCACCAAATGTGAATATTTTGGGCGATCCGTGGCCCGACAACCAAAACACTGGGAGCTGTCCCTGAACTTATTTTTCACTTCACGCGAAGATATAAGCTCGGCAATCTAATTGCCACACAATTTTGGGAAATCACACGTTTAACCAACAATAACCAAGAGGTCCATTTTTCAGCTCATCTGACAGATGCCAAGTAGTTCCGCCCGTCATGGGTGCGTTCAAAAATCAAACTTCTATTCTAAACAAACTTTCGTCTTAGCACGATCCTGAAAAACTTATTTCGATTTATGACATTCATTAGTCGCTGCTTGCACGCACGCCTGTTAAGAGTACTTTTTATCTTGCCCTTAGCTTCGATATCAACTCGTCGCTTAAACATCCCTTATTTGGTCGACGTATGTCCGCCTAAAACGTCCCTTACGGGCCCATCTACCAACATTCATAATTAGTCAGTTTATCCAAATGTAGCTTCGAAGTAACGTCAGTTTTAGGTGAAATCTTTTGACAATTGATAGCACAATTTTCTAGAAAATCGTGACATTTGTCCACCAGCTGCTTTGAGTAATGAGATGAGATGATTTACAGAGGCAGCTTCACTCATGATAGATGAGTGAAGGGACCACTCGGACGCTGCAGTGCCTGGGACATGATTTTTAGTTCTTTAGCTTTTCAGCCTAGCCCACAACAAAGACTAGATACGTGCGGAGCCAACCAAGCTCCGGGTTTCCTCACGATGTTTTCCTTCACGTTTAGCCTTTGGTATTGCGAGTAGTAGTAGCTTAGAGTAGTGCCTCCAAAATTCGACTATTTCAAACGTCAAAACTCTAACTGAAAGTGACTTTCAAAACATCAGCCACATTCACTATTCATAGTTCATTTAAAGTTTAGAATCTGCCGCGTCATGGTATGGATTAAGGTTAGCCTAGGTTAAGTGAACACTCCAGTAAGTTCTGCTGAACGATCAATTACGTCAGGCAAGAACAATCTAGACGCTCCGTCATAGGTAATAATCCCTGGATAAATCATAACATAGCATAACCTCTACGCCTGTACCCAGGTTAGGCAGAGACCAGGGACTGCCACTCGCCACGATCTTGACATCACATTCACTTCATCAACGTTCATTAGTCGTGCACGCACATATTTGAGTCGTAGCACTTAAAGCCTACAGAAATTTGGGCTTTGTTCTACGTGTTTGTAAGGCATTCACAGATCGGGCTAGCCTAAAATTGTTTATTTCGCCTACGTTCGCAGTATTGAAATTGAAATTGAAATTGAAAAATGTTTATTTATCACACATCGAGTATGCATCGTCTATATGGACGCCATACTATATAATTTACATTGCCAAGCTTGAGCGTATTCAGAAACTTTTCCTGAAGCATTTAAATTACCGGGAGGGTAGATGTTTTCAAACATACTTGGATGCATGCCGCTATTACAATCTGTTATCACTGGAGGAGAGGCGTACTCTTTCGGACATGAGTCTTTTCTATGATATTGTGAGGAGGAGGCTGGATAGCCCGTAGCTTTTAGCTGGGGTGGGTCTTTGGGCGCCGCTAAGACGGACACGTCACACACAGTGCTTTTATATTCCGACGCATTCAAATAACTATAGTAATAATTCTGTATTAACCCGTCTGCCTAGGCCATATTTTAAAATTTTTGCTGATTTCGATATCTTTGATGGATCAAAATCTAGTTTCAAAACGAAAATAAGAGAATTCTTACTAGATAACGTAGACCCTTGATATATATATTTATGTGTATATATATAAGACAATTTCTACTAAATTTGTAAGGGGTTACTAATAAACAGTTGCGTTGCTCTGAAATCAAAGATTTTATTTTAGTACTTACATTTGCTAATTTGCTAACACTATTTAACTTAAATCATACTATCTTATAATAAATCACACTACCTGAAATCAAAGAAACGACATTTAAAGTTTATTATTTACATTGTCTTCACATAATCGTTCTTTTTAGTGGTATTTTTGTGATAAACCAACAATACTTCAACCATGGCGTTTAATCTGTGCGCAGACCAAACGTAAGCTGTTTTGCCAACTGTGTTGGCCGCCATGACTAACAGCGCCATCTATGTAAGAGGTAGATACTGTTTTACTAACCGAAAAACGCTGTACAAAATAAAGAAATAATAATGTAGTTTCTTTACATATATGTATGTAAATATGAATATGCTTATATTATGTATATTTATGGAGGTGTATGCATGTGCGTATGTGTGTGTGTGTGTGTGTGTATATATGTATGTATGTGTAAGTATGTGTATACGCGCAATATCCTACACACATTAGGTGATATGAGTTGATTCACTGAATTTGTACAATGTCGTCCTCTTTAGTTCTAATTACAAGCAGCCGCGTTCCAGTGTTTTCTATCCCAGAAAGATTATCTCTCTGGGATGGAAAATATTGAAATCATTTATGTCAATGAACGATGCCCTCTTTTCTATATAAAGGGATCATTAATAAATTTTAATTAAAAAAGTACGTAAAATACATGGTATGTGTGAAATTTTTAGCCTCTAAATAGGTTTTTAAATTTGTTCCTTAGCACGGGTTAGTGCATTAAAAATAAAAATAGTATAATCATGTGGGTACAGTGATATCGTTCCGATGTTAAACCTAACTGCAAAGTAGGTAGTCGGGGCTGTAAGTAATGCAATTTGCTTAAGTCAGATGTCGCTGCCTGTACGTAATACAGAGAATAGTGTAAAGAGGTTCGAAATTTCACTGGTGCCGTGAGTCGCCCATTGGCTCAATTGGTAGAGCGCTGGCACGGATAGCCAGAGGTTGCGGGTTCGAATCCCGGCATGGGTGAAATTTTTAGCCACTAAATAGGTTTTTAAATATGCCCGTTTACTTTTGTAGATGAGTTGCAAGGTGAATTAAAGAGAATTTGATGAAGTATTTACAGATGCGAGTTTCATTCAAACCTAATTCTAACGTATGTACAAGAATGCGTAAGTAATATGCAAATTATTATTGTTTTAAAACGGCGGGTTTGTTAGCGAGCTTTGATTCAACTTTTATTACTATAACAGTTGAGTCGTAAGCCGTCTTGAAGCTGTGCCGTGAACAACCTATGATGCCGTCATACTTTTTATCCTCCTCTTTGCTAATACAATTGCTTGGGGACCGAAATATTGTCAATTTTCGGTTGTTCTAAATTTAAAATTTCGTCGCAAATATATTCACCATTTTGAATTTGGAACAACCGATGATGAATTTGACTTTTGCAAAGCCGAAAAACCGCCATTACAAAGTTTGAGCCAAATGTATTCGCGACCTCTGAACGAGCAAGGTCTCTGAGATAATTTAGCTCCTTCAACTGCAAAGTCACATTTAAATAGCCGCTAAGGCGGGGACGTTACAAACGGCACCAAAATAAGACGTAAACTTACATAATATAAGTATAAGCAAAGAAGGTATTGTCTTCCGAGAGATTTTTATTTTATTACAATGTGTTGAGGGAATAACTGCCTTGTTAGTCTAGCGGTGTCAAGATCTGGGGCCTATGTAAGTATCCACTGAGTTCAGTGACTTTGATTTTTATCTTTCTAAGCGCTCGTGGCCGTTACCATGCCGGTGATCGTTGGTTCGATTGCCACTGGGGGCAGCAATACTACAGTTTGCACTAAAACCAGTCCAGCCGTTCAGACGTGCAGAAGTAACAAACATTTTCGATCTGTAAACCGGTGCTCACTATAAAGAGCGCAATCTACCCGTCACCCAAGACACAGGCTGCGCCTTGTGTGGGAGTACCAATAGATCATAATTAATGTAATATTTTTTTATAGATTGGTTACATTAATTAAATACATTTTTATTTTTTTTATGCACACTCACAAACTTTCGCTTTAAAAAAACATAATTTGTGCAAAGTTGAGCTTAATACTAGATAGTATTTTCTTCCAGCTAACCCACGAAGATGCGGACAGTGGAAAGGGTAGTGATTTTATAATATTAAGTTTATAAATTAACACATCACAGGAAAGGAAAGGCATACCACTCATGGTCACATAGAAGGAAAACAAAAACAATCCACATAAAGACTAGCTTGCACGACACATGGAAGCCTAGTGTGCAATTTAGGGTAAGAAAATGACAAATACTCATTGAACCATTTTATTAATTCTGTTATGAAAATGTTATTAGTCAACAAAGTGTTAAACCTAATTGATAATAATAAAGCTTTTTAACTATTTTTTAACTTTAAAAAACCTATTTAGAGGCTAAAAAATCCACTCATGCCTGGATTCGAACTCGCGACCTCTGGCTATCCGAATCCCGGCATGGGTGGAATTGTTGCCTCTAAATAGGTTTTTTAAAATTGTCCTTAGCACGGGTTAGTGCATTAAAAATAAAAATAGTATAATCATGTGGGTACAGCGATATCATTCCAATGTAAAAACCCAACTGCAAAGTAGGTACTCGGGGCTGTAAGTGATGCAATTTACTTCAGCCAGATGTCGCTGCCTGTACGTAATACAGAGAATAGTGTAAAGAGGTTCGAAATTTCACTGATGAGTGAGTCACCCAATAGCTCAGTTGGAAAGAGCGCTGGCACGGATAGCCAGAGGTCGCGAGTTCGAATCCCGGCATGGGTGGAATTTTAGCCTCTAAATAGGTTTTTAAAATTGTCCTCAGCACGGGTTCGTGCATTAAAAATAATTAAATAGTATATTTTTTAACTTTTTTAAATACAGGATAGGACAGGCTAAAGTCAGAGCGTACCTGTGGTGCGTCAATGTTATTAGAAGAATTAGCAGAGAAAACGGAGAATAAGGATAAGTACCTAGTTGAATTCTTTCTCTCCAAATATTTCTTTATTTTCTTTTTGTCTGTAGGTATAGCCCTACATGCGGCACTGTGCCGGCATGCATGTGCCCGTTAATGTGTACTGATGAGTGTAATTTATAATATATTGTGTCTTTAGCTATAAGTACTAACATATATAGTTGTTAAGCCTACTAACTAAAATGAGTGTTACTTACTTGAGCAAATAAAGTTTATTATTATTATTATTATAGCAATAAAATGTGAAAATTACTTTGCTAAATTCCGCCAAAAATGCCACAAGCACCATGCGGTTAGTTAATGCACCGCCCTCCCTCCCACTTTTTCAAGCAGAAGCAAGACAAGAACACACCACCACCGACACCAAAACTTGTGTGAGAATATACGCGACGCGTTTCGCCTCTAACACGAGGCATCCTCAGGCTCACAAGTGCAAGTGAGTGTAGGTATATTCCATTTATTGTTTCCTATCATGCTTGCTATATAACTTAATGTTTCCGTATGTTCATAATAGTATTTATCTATGTAAGTTTATTTTGTTACGTATTATTATTATTACTTTATTGCACTATAAAATTGTAAAATGCGGCGAACTTAATGCCATAAGCATTTTCTACCAGTCAACCGCAGAAGGTATAACGAAAACTTGGTAGGCGTGCAAAAAAAAAGGAAAAAGAAAACCTTACACATTAATTATATACATATATGTATATATATGTTTAGTGTATTATATGTGTATATATATATATATATATTTGTCCAATTTAGTAAACAAGATTCTACCCTTACACTGTGACTTTTTAGTCCAAAACGGCCATATTTCCATAAATGAAGTAACCTGGAACACTCTTTTAGATAACACGCTGCCAATTTTATAAACATAGTTCATGAATTTGCGAGAAAATGTCTAGTTTAGGCATCTAATCTCAATTTTAAGGTTAGAATCTTGTTTACGAAATTGGACAAGAATAAATAGACTGCACATAGCAATCGATAATGGAATCTGATCACTTCAGCACGGCCTTGCCTAGTGAAGTGTTCAGGCTCTTGCTGTGCTCTAAAACATAGTTTATATTGTTTTTGTTGCACAAACCCGTGCTAAGGACAATTTTAGAGGCTAAAATGCATCGGAGCTGCAAGTGATACAAATTGCTTCAGCCAGATGTCGCTGCGTTTAAATAATACAGAGAAAATTCGCTGATGCCGGAAAAATATTATTGCACAACCAGAAAAATATTACAACCATGATTCTTATATCTAAGTAATGTTATACAATTGGCGGTCTTATCGCTAAGAGCGAACTCTGCCAGACAACCTTTGGATGGAGTGGATTGCATGAAGAATATAGTCGGTACGTGGTGTTTGTACATAAATAATTAAATCAATTAGGTCAGTTAGGAGAGCGCTGGCACGGTTAGGCAGAAGTCGCGGGTCCCAGACCCGGCATGGGTGGAATTTTTTGCCTTTAAATAGGTTTTTAAAACATATAGTTTGTGAAGAATAAATAAATTAAATACTTGTCCAGCCGCTTAGAGGAAACTACCCTGTGTCACTTGACATATCCCCGCAATAGGTAAGTCGCAAGCTGAGATTGCTCTCGAGCTGCGAGTAGCAACTTGCAACCTCTCTCGCACTCAGCGCAGAGCCTCTTTGGCTGCCGAGTGCCTCGGGAAGTTCTACCTACATGTGCTAGACGACTAACACAATTAGACAAACGAGTTAGATTTCATCTACTGTTAACCTTCAGTCTTGAGCTGGAAAATAACAACCATTATTTCAAACAACTGCTGTGTGGTGTCGGCCTAGAGAATAGCACCAACCCAAATACTTCCCACGGGTGTCGTAAATGGCGACTAAGGGACACAAGCCGGGGGGTAGGCAGCAGCGCCCCCTGCAGTACAATTCCACCAATCTGCGATCCCCAGGCATGCTGGACCCGCATGCCCATCGTGGGGATTATGGGCATTACCCCCCAATGATGGCACAACCTTGCGCTGTGGCGCTCATTAGGGGAGGGTTATGTCCAGCAGTGGACAAATATAGCCTGAAGAAGAAGATTTAAAACTATTATTAATTTTATCGGGCTATGGAGGAGCCCAAAAGGAGGGTAATGTATTCGGCTCGTATGTATGTATATAGGTATGTATGTATGTGTGTGTGTGTGTATATATGTATCTATTTATGTATGTATAAGTCTCTTAGTTTTTAGAATGTACCTCGGCTACTATCGGATATACTCGTGTAGTAGAAATATCGGAACTAATATGACACTTACACACTATACAGAGCAGGAAGTAGAATATTACACTCGTGTGCTTTCGGCGAAAACCGAAGCCTACTCTAGAGCCCGAGGTATATTCTAAAAGCCAACAGACTATATGTATATATGTATATAGGTACGTCCGATTCTATGATCCGTCTTACCTTTTTGACCAATTGGCGGATTCATGGTGTTGCGTGACAGTCATTATAGGCTACCAATATGGAATTATATTGAATTAGGTATCACATCACCAGTGATCGAATAATCGGATGCATATTTACCTAAAGTTATTTTTTGGCTCAGAAATTATGAAAGCGGCTTCTTAAAACATATTTTTTAAAAATAAATCCCTGGATTTCAGAAAATTCGGGAATGCAAAACTAATCGCATACGTAGCATGGAGACGACTTATTTAGCGTGTAGTATTATGAACATCACATTACACTTCACGCTAATATTATTCAGGCATGTCAAAATAAACTTAGCACAAATTATTCTAAGAATTCATCCACTGATTTCGTCAAAGTCCAATTAAATGCATTAAATAAAAATAAAATATGTTAATATAACTCAACAAAAATAAATTAAAATTACAATAATAATTTAAAAATAATAATAATTAAGGCTAACCAAACAAATCACTCCGGGCCACATCCGACCCAACGGTTCCCATAATACTATCCGCATTCGGAATTGGATTGGACTTCAGAAAAGGGAGGTGGTTATTATGAAACTAAAACCGCGCTACCGTTTCTACCAAAACGCGAATAAATCGCAGTTAAATTTACTAGAGTAAAGTTTACTTCATATATCATGGAGAGAAAGGCTTTTAATTTGGCAAAGTTATGAGTTTTGTTAACATCCTTTTAAAACTCGCTGCAAATTTCTCAAAGAAGAAGACTTCGCAAATCAGCCTCTGTACCCAGAAATCCCGCCATATTTTAACTCGGCTCTATACTGCCTTATAAAATCTAATTATTACTCTTTTGCGCTATAAAAAGCGGGGCGGGTATCACGCCTCCATTTAATAAGGTCTGTAACGCCCTTCCCAGACGTATATTATTAAGGGTGTTTCAGGATGACGGTATATAATACTAGCTGTGCCCCGCGGTGTTACCCGCGGTTTATCGATTTTCCCGTGGGAATTACATATTTTTTCGCAGTGATACGTAGCCTATGTATTATTCTGATGTGTAAGCTTTTGTTGTAAAGTTTCATTAAAATCCGTTCAGTAGTTTTTACGTGAAAGAGTAACAAACATCCATCCATCCATATACGTACAAACTTTCGCGTTAATAATATTATTAGGATTATTTTCCATAGATGTCGCTTAGAAAGTAAGTAGATCTAGTGATCAGAGAAGCCAATTAAGGGAGATAATTGTATAGCCTGCTTACGTCCCATTGTAGTGCCACATGCCTTCTCTCAGGGCGAGAAGATGGGCTTAATCACCAGGCGTGCCCACTGCACCCGCAGTGGCAATTCCAAGTGTTGAGGTATCACTCATAAAAGTGTATATCGCGAAAGCGTTGTGAAAAACGGCCCGCACTTGCGAGCATTATTCGGCCACCAAACGTAACATTACATCAATGTACAATGGTCCTAAATGCGGGTATCTCAAGTCAAACAATCAAACAAACAAACAAACAAACAAACAAACAAACAAACAAACAAACAAACAAACAAACAAACGAACGAACGAACGAACGAACGAGCGAGCGAGCGAGCGAGCGAACGAACGAACGAGCGAGCGAACGAACGAACGAACGAACGAACGAACGAACGAACGAACGAACGAACGAGCGAACGAACGAACGAACGATACGATCAACACGCTAATCTAATCACGAAGAAACGTACAACTGTCACACTGTAACTCCTAATGCTTTCCACCGTTGTAATTGACTCGATTCAGTCGATTTCGCACCGGGGTGTATTGCGTGGGTTTTATTATACATCTGCCACTCAGTCTGCTCGTTAAAAGGTTAAAATGTGAGTGTGGCTCGGATTGTAGCGCGGTCGGCGGGCGGAGGCACGTCTGGAGAGCTGCTTGAGACTTGCTTGGAAGCTAAGCGAAAATAAGCTATAGGAAACCGTTGAAAGCGTAGTCTAAATATGAGAGAGTTGCTCCAGTTGCCGGTACTCTCTGTAAGATTATCGCTGGACTGGTGTCAGTGTTATTCGTCATCACCATCATCAACCCATGTCCCCACCGAGGGTCTCTTCCCTAAGGAAGGTATAGGCCACACTCCACCACGGGGGAAAAACCGGATTGGTGCAGGCTTGCAAGACTAATCAGAAGTTTTCAAGCCACCCTAAGGCCTCTTGACTTGGCTTAACGACTGCCGATGACGGCAGCCGGCACCAACTGCTTAACTTGCGTTGCGAAACACGGAACCGCTCAGAAAAATGCCAATCGCGTTACTCATCGCGCGCGCGCTCTGTGTTGCTTAACCTTCGTAATCATTTGAGATCACTCAGGCAGCCAGGGCTATGAGCGAATCAGTCCGTGTTATTCAGTTGATGTGAAGGATATTTTACAATAGCTGTATTAATAAAGCGCTGTAAACTCTGAGATCGCATTTCAATCGATCGCACCGTTCAAAACAAACAGCAAATTTAAGAGCGCTCTCAGAGGACAAGGTGCTTTTTACTAGACTGCGGTGGAGGCCAAAAGGAGTTTAATGTGTTTAGGTGGTATGTATGTATGTCGTCGTCGCCGTCAGGCTATACTAGTCCACTGCTGGACATAGCCCTCCCCTAAAGACCGCCACGTTGTGCTATCATAGGGGGTAATGCCCATAATCCCCACGCTGGGCATGCGGGTTGGGGATCGCAGATTAGTGGAATTGTACTGCAGAGGGCACTGCTGCCCACCCCTCGGTTTGTGTCCCTTAGTCGCCGTTTACGACACCCGCGGGAAGAATTGGGTTGGTGCTATTCTCTAGGCCGACACCACACAGCAAGTATGTATGTATGTAAGTATGTCCTATGCTATGTTCCCTCATAAACCCTTAACCAATGCTCGGATTTTGACAAATAATACCATCAAATAATAACAAATGATACTTCTGACAGTAAGGCCCTCCACTGTCTTACAATCCTCCACCAACCCGAACTTGGCCCCCGCGGTGGAGTATTGCCTAACCTTCCTGCGATGCAGGAAGAAACCCGTTCTCCAGCAGTGGGGACATACAAGGTTTGATATCGATAATTGTACAAAAACGTCCTCAAAATTAGATATTTCATTTTTGCACACAGATGTATACGTGGAAAGTTACATAAACAAGGCGCAGGAATGCCTGCTCTGTAGCCTCTAGGCCCTGAGCCATCTCTCGCCGAACATACTACAAAGGTAGTTAAATTGCGCGTCGCCATATTTCGGAATAGATGGGCGGTCGGACGGCTTAACTGCTTTTGTGTTAACTTTTTTTATATTTATGAGAATTCGGGGTGACAGCTCTATATGTTTTATATCGCCATATTTCAGCGTATCTTTCTAATGGTTCGGCTGCAGGTACAATAATTCCAGTTAGATTTTTTTCTGTGAGCGACGTACTAGTCAGACCGTGATCATGTACAGTTGTGTGCACTAAAATGTATGAACTTCAGTACCTTGTCAAAGTTAAAATATTATTAGAATATTTTCGGGGCTTAATCGCGTAGTAATTTATTGCTATTTTACCTCGACGTTTCGATGACGTTACAGTCATCGTGGTCACGAGAAGACTGATGGCTGGTGCCCGCTCGCATCTTCTGCTGATAATGTTTCAGACTAACCTCAATCAGCCATCACAAAACACTAATAGGGTTGCGACACAATACACTGACAATGTCGGACGATGCCAATGCCAGCCATCGGTCTTCTCGTGACCATAATGACTGTAGCGTCGTCGAAACGTCGAGGTAAAGTAGCAATAAATTACTACGCAATTAAGTCCCGAAAATATTCTAATAATGTGTTCAAGTCGCGAAAGTTTAAAATGTGTCAAAGCTAAAATAGTCAATTGCTCATACGTCAGGCTAGAAGAGGTTAATGTAACGTGTTAACACGTGCACGCGACTGTACACAGGGCGTCTGGAGGGCGTTTTTTCGTTTTCATAATAATTGATGTCGTTGCGCTGAGTGATGCTAAAGTAATTTATTTTTTGTTCAACGTTGCGCCCAACTTGCGACTTCTTTAATGTTACAGATTAAGTAGGTGTTTATTTCACGATTTAGAGCTTTGAAGATAGTCTTCGTGAGTGAGGAGTTTCTTTCTTGTAAAATAAGACTCTAAGTTAAGTGTCATCATCATCAACCATCAATCAAGCATCATCAAGCGCTCGTGGCCTAGGCGAACCGAGTGATTGGAATCAATCACTTGGTTAAGCAACAACAGGCGCGGTCAGGTACGGGATGGGTGAGAGTCCCGTGACTACCGCTAGTGGCATTTTTCCGAGCGCTTCCGTGCTTCGCAAGGCACGTAAAGCCGTTGGTGCCGGCTGTCATATAATGGCAGTCGTTAAGCCATGTCAGAGGCCTTATGGGCGGCTTGATAACATCTGACAGTAAGGCCCGCCACTGTCTTACAATCCTCCACCAACCCGGACTTGGCCCCCGTGGTGGAGTATGGCCTAACCTTCCTACGATGCAGGAAAAGACCCGTGCCCCAGCAGTGGGGACATACAAGGGTTGATAACGATCATCAACCCATTATGTCCCCACCAAGGGGCAAGGGGCTCTTCCCTGAGGAAGGTATAGGCCGTACTCCACCACGGGGCCCAAGTCAGGATTGGTGGAGGCTTGCAAGACTAGTGGCTGGTCTTACTGTCAGAAGTTTTCAAGCCGCCCTAAGGCTTCTGACTTGGGTTGACGACTGCCATTTATCGACGGCACCCGGCACCAGCTTAACGTGCCTTGCGAAGCACGGAACCGCTCGGAAAAATGCCACTAGCTAACGCTATGACTAACGTCATAGACGGTTTTACCCATTCATGCCCTGAACGCGCCCTGTGTTGCTTAACCTTTGTAATCGTTTAAGATCACTCAGGCAGCCTGGGCTACGGGCGAAGTTAAGTATACATTAGGTCATACCTGTAATTTTAAGGGTAGGGTAAGGTAAGGGTAAGACTATTTAAGATTGTGTGTCTGGCCGATCGTCTTCTCGTCTGTTTGTCACTAGGCTGTATCTCATGAACCGTTGAGTGAAAGGTAAGAGTAATGCCCATTACTACTCCCCATCTTTCTACTTTCTTTCAGCAACATTCCAGCGCAGGCTTGTGTAGAAGGAACTGTTTTGGGCAATAAGGCCGCCCATTGTACTATCGTTATCGTTATCAACCCTTGTATGTGCCCACTGCTGGGGCACGGGTCTCCTCCTGCATCGCAGGAAGGTTAGGCCATACTCCACCACGGGGGCCAAGACCGGGTTGGTGGAGGATTGTAAGACAGTGGCAGGCCTTACTGTCAGAAGTTATCAAGCCGCCCATAAGGCCTCTGACATGGCTTAACGACTGCCATTTTATGACAGCCGGCACCAACGGCTTAACGTGCCTTGCGAAGCACGGAAGCGCTCGGAAAAATGCCACTAGCGGCAGTCAAAACTCATTGTACTATGAGTTTTTGTAAATATTTTGTATTCGTTCTATTATTTCCAGTGTGTAATAAATAATATTCTTATCTTATTTAATTAAAACTGTATGTCTGTCCGGCCGTTGTCCATCCGTTTATCTGTATTTAAAACGCAGCAAAGCAAAGTAAAACAAGTAATCACGATTGCTATATTAGCTCGGCTTCAACTGACGAAAGTGTGTGTGTCTGTATGTGTGAGTGTGTGTGTAATGTGTGCGTGGTTATATACCACAGAACATTTTTTATGTTCTGTGTTATATACCACAGAACATAAAAAAAGAGTAGAAGTCGTAAGTGGGCGGTGCCCGCGTGCCTCACATTAGCAATGTATTGCCTATGCGTAGTCGGTGACAGTTTTGTTGACTTCAGTTGCCGTGCGCTTCTAGTAAAGAAAAAATGATTAAAACTTTATTAAAATGCCTTGTTATGCTGTGTTAGAGAGCAAAAATTAAAGTTGGGGACCAAAATATACCGATCATGCCGTAACATTTCATCTTTAGGACGTATTTCATTGTATTTATAATTAAATTTGTAATGACATGAACACGGAAAGCAATGCAAAAGTGAGAAAGTGAAATCACCTTTATTTACTGGTTAGTAAAGTTAAATTTTCATTGAAGAAAGTGTACATTCTCTAGAAATTTCTGTCGAAATTTGAATTCTATTCGATTACGGATGGGGGCACACATGATAAAAATCTATCGATAATTAGTTGTCTATGACTTAGTAGTCATACATAGTTAACGGTACTTAGGTATTGTAAATTCCAATTCGTCTAAGTAGGTAAAATAATTATTGTTATTTTATACCTACATCCTAAGTGCCTTTTCATATGCACCCGGTCGCCGTCCGGTCGCCGGGCCGGGTAAAGTAGTAATGTATGAGCTCCGGTCGCCGGCTGGTCGTTGTGCATGTGAAAACTGTCATTGGAGCTCATACATTACTTTTCATACAAGACATGACATGAGCACATACAATACATGAGCACAGCTAAATTGCGATATAGTTTTTCTTTACCAGTTTATCAGGGACTGAAATATTTAAGAAACTATCAAAGTAATTTTAATCTTACATTCTTAAATATTTAAAAACCTATTTAGAGGCTAAAAATTTCACCCATGCCGGGATTCGAACCCGCAACCTCTGGCTATCCGTGCCAGCGCTCTACCAATTGAGCCAATGGGCGACTCACGGCATCAGTGAAATTTCGAACCTCTTTACACTATTCTCTGTATTACGTACAGGCAGCGACATCTGACTTAAGCAAATTGCATTACTTATAGCCCCGACTACCTACTTTGCAGTTAGGTTTAACATCGGAACGATATCACTGTTACATGATTATACTATTTTTATTTTTAATGCACTAACCCGTGCTAAGGAACAAATTTAAAAACCTATTTAGAGGCTAAAAATTTCACCCATGCCGGGATTCGAACCCGCAACCTCTGGCTATCCGTGCCAGCGCTCTACCAATTGAGCCAATGGGCGACTCACGGCATTATTATTTATTTATTTATTTGAGTATTTAGCCTCTAAATAGGTTTTTAAATTTGTTCCTTAGCACGGGTTAGTGCATTAAAAATAAAAATAGTATTCTTAAATATTCCAACCGAGATGTAAAATGAGGTTATCGAAAACGACTCATATGGTTTTTTTTTACTTCAGTTAAAAAAATTAAGTAGTTTACTACTGTTTACCTATTCGAGTGGTTGTTCTCTTGGCGAGCATAAGATTTTTGTTTTGTTATGTTATTTGTTTTATGGTTTTTTATTATTCTGCTATTTACCCTTAATACTTCAACCCCTTTGACAACAGCAAACCGAGGCAATGATAAAACAACCCTCTGGGATTCAAAACAATTTAGAAGTGAGTTTTTGTTTAGTTTTCCTAGGGAAACCGGATATGAAATTAAAATGGAAGGCAGCGATAAGAAGGCAACATTGGTTCCCAACGAAGATGAGCACAATATATTAAGATCATTTTCATGAACACTTCATAATAACTAAAAAAGGCGGAAGGTGGCACTAATGTGATGCAGCAATACCAGAAAAAATGTGCTTCACTTCCAGGTTAGACTCCTGCGTATAAATGAAATTATATTAGTCCAATCATCAATTCGTATTACGTATGAAACATGGCGTACAGATAGACAAAGATCTGAATTGAGTCGTAGAATAATATTTCCCGTGTTATAATTCCTAACGCCGGCGAAGCAGCGGGTTAAAGCTAGTTTTAATAAGAGGTAACATTTTAAAATATTACGAAATCTACCACATTGTTTTATTTGTGCATCTATCCACCCTATTAGTATTAATAATTTATTGCACAAAACATAATGTAAAAAGATGCATTTTCTACCAGTAAAGCCGGTACCAGTAGGTACCAGTATTCGTATTCGGCCGTTAATGTGTTAAACTGTTTTTATAATTTGTCGATAGGTTCACCATATCGACAAACTAGAACTCGCAGTGTCCCATCCCAAACTGAGAATGTACTTGTTTTTCAATTATGAACTTTATGTCTTACTAGGTAAAAGTTATTTTCGATCCGACGCGGTGGTAGTTCCATCTAGTGTAGAGTAGCGTTACTACAAAATGTCAACCTTAATTTCATCATTGTCATTTGACTTTGATCATTGTTAACATTACGAAAAGGTGCATATTTTACTTGAAACTTTTATGATGTACACCTTTTCGGCATTGAATTTATTTACCAATGGCAGCTTGGCATTCGTAGTGTGCATTTGGTTTATGTGTATCAGTTTGGTTACACTGGTTTTCGTACTAATTTGTCATGTCACTACTTCTACTCTTTTTTTATGTTCTGTGTTATATACTCTTTGGTGTCTGCATGAGATACGATTATTGTCACGAATAGTAGCAAAACCTTTGCACTGAAGCAGTCAAAATTAAACCTATTATCTGCTAGGCTTATATGGGAGTAAATTAGTAACGTGCGGGACTGTTCCTTTGTCTATTTCAGACGTTTTGGAGGGGCTTTCTGATAAAAGTTGCTTTACTAGCTGTTGGCGACAGACCTCTTTTATTGTTTTATTTTGACTTTTTGTACATACATATTGTCTTTTTTACTTGTGTCAGTTTTTAAATTTTGTTCTCTGTTCTAGTTATTAATTGTCTTGTAAATATTCTTGAATAAACACGGATTTATAAATCTTTAGAAATATTTTCCTATTATTAAAACAGAAAAGTAGGGCACCACGTTGCTTAACACTAGCTTTTGTTTACAAATCTCTGTTGACGGTTACGAGAGTCTTAGGTGAAGCTTTTCAATTATCGAATTCTCTTAATTCAGAGCAAAGCCGAGGACAATAACTGCACTACGATAAGGTCACATTTCGTATTCAGTGTCTACCATCAATTCGAAATACAAAGATTTACATTTCCTTTCCACGAAGGCGGCGTGTTTAATTCTAGCACATGATACAAATATGCAGAAAGTTCACGCTAACTTACTAATCTATAATTTTCATTTCTTTTTCACTTCCTTTCAATCCTTCTTTCTTACTCTACGGCCCGACCTTTTACATTGTAGATTAGACAGCCTCTGTGGCGCAGCGGTAGCGCATCTGCCTACTGCAAAGGGTCCTGCATTCGAACCCCGGCCGGCGAGCTAAAACCCAGGTTTTTGGTTGTTACATGTTCCTGATGTAGTTGTTTTTGGTTCCCACGACACATCCTAGTGTGGAGCCAGGAGACAGTATGTGCTTACATGTAAATGGTTTGTAATTATTCTGAAAGATAATTCTTTATTACACAATAAGTAAATTTGTACAAAGGCGAGTCTAATACTATTGAGTATTTTCTTCCAGATAACCTTGTACATTGACATTCAGCAAAGAGAATGTTAATTCTTTACGTTGATCTAAATCTGATTTGGATTGGGACTAGTTTTATTTATTTGGCATACAAAACAGATCGCAAACATTCGATATCAACCCTTCTAAGTCCCCACTGCTGGGGCACGGGTCTCTTCCTGCATCCCACTGCAGGTCACAGGCCTTCTCTCGGTAAGAGAGCAGGGCTTAACCACCACGCGTGCCCACCGCGAATTGGCGAGCTATGTGAACGCCTTAGGTACTTGGGCTTCCTCACGATGTTTTTCCCGTTACGTCACTGTTAACGAGTGGTTTGCTAGTGTAACTTCACAAATCTATACATACACAAACATAACCTCACGCCTGTATCCCAGAGGGGTAGGCAGAGACCAGGGACTGCCACCTGCCACGATCCTGACAGATCACCTTCGCTTCATCAACGTTCATAAGTCATTGCATGCACGCACGCTGCTGATTAGAGAACGTCGTGGACTGAAAGAGGATGTAGTGATTAGAATCGAGAGAGGAATGTTGCGTTGGTTTGGACATGTGGAGAGGATGAAGGAAGAAGGATTGACAAAACAAATATATTTTGCGAATGTGAGTGGAAGGGCTGGTAAGGGACGTCCCAGACGGACATACATTGACCAAATAGGGGATGTATTAGCAAAGGGAAAGATAAAATGTACAAATCTATATAAATAAAATTCAAAGTCCTGACTGACTGACTCACTCATCAACGCCCAGCCCAAGCGGTTGGACCTAGGAAGCTGAAATTTTGCACAAAGGATCTATAAAATGTAGGCAAGGAATAAGACATGGTTTTTTTTTATTTAACCCCTAAGGGGGCAAAAAGGGTTGCCAAAATTTGTATGGGAGGTATCAAAAATGTTGTCTAATTTTCTCGAAACTTTAAAAAATACTCTTCAACACAATTCATTTAATACGTGTTTCGCCGTTTTTCCAAATTTAACCCTTAGGGGAAAGAACAGGGTTGCAAAAGAAGTCCACGCGGATGGTGTCGCGGGCAAAACATAACATAACATTTACATACAGGCACATACATTGCTTCTGGCCCCACACTAGTATACCCTGTGTCGTGGGAACCAGAAATAGCGACATCACAAACACGTAAGCATCCAAGACCTGGGTTTTTTTTGTCCCCAGCCGGGATTCGAACCCAGGACCTCTTGCACGGTAGGCAGATGCGCTACCGCTACGCCTCAGAGGACGTCGCTAAAAAGCTAGTTATCAATAAAAGGTGAAATTTACAAAGTGTAATTAATGTATATTTTCAGATGTTATAGATAACACGTAAGTGAGGCTTACTTGGCGGCGACGTTCTTCTGGGACTCCTCAATTCTACGGGAGTCGTGTTCTGATTTCTATCTAACTCCCGATTCAAATTACATTTGACTAACAAAACAGACATTCGCCTAATGTAATATTATTATTAAAACCATATTTTTCATGAAACATTAATGAGCCGGCTTGTAATTTGTACCGCGCGAAGTAACAAGGCCACGAGCGCTTCTTCGAGCGCGCTTGAAGCGCTCGTGGCCTAGGCGAACCGAGTGATTGGAATCAATCACTTGGTTAAGCAACAATAGGCCCGGTCGGGTACAGGACGGGTGAGCGTCCCGTGACTACCGCTAGTGGCATTTTTCCGAGCGCTTCCGTGCTTCGCAAGGCACGTTAAGACGTTGGTGCCGGCAGTCATGTAATGGCAGTCGTTAAGCCATGTCAGAGGCCATATGGGCGGCTTGATAACCACTGTCTTTTAATCCTCCACCAACCCGGACTTGGCCCCCGTGGTGGAGTATGGCCTAACCCTCCTGCGATGCAGGAAGAGACCCGTGCCCCAGCAGTGGGGACATACAAGGGTTGATAACGATAAATAACAAGGGTGATTCTTAGCTGCCGTTAGTATTTTATTTCATGGTATCAATAAGGTTATTGCATAGATAGATTTTTCTATATCGTACGTTAAAATTCCGTTTTGTTATTTTTCTTTTTTGTAGCCTATTAACGTCACACTGCAGGGCACAAGCAAGCCTTCTCACTAAAAGAGAGCATGGGCTTAATTACTATGCATGCCCATCGTGGATTGGCAATTTAATTTTTCTATGCGTTGGCGAATAAATGTTTTTCTTTTTATTCTTATTCCTGCTGGTGATACCGACAGCAATCTGTTTTTGTAAAGCCAGCTCAATTTCAAAAGTTAGTTTGCATTTCGCTGCATGATTTTGGTGTCCTTTTACGTTCAACGCAATATTATTTTCCATAAAATTTCGATGCAAAGATCCGAAAAATCAAATGCCCCGTATATTATCTAGGAATCGATATCAGTCGAACTCGTTTTACCCAATTACGAAAATAAAGGGCTATTTTTTTCTCGCGTATGTATGCATCTAGTATTTTACAAACACGAATTGAAAACATTTGAATTTCAAGGGAGATTTTTTGAAATGGCGTAAGAATGGCCTGAAATAACCCAAGAATTCGAATCGACTTCGAACTTTGAAATTTAAAACTTTTTTTTTGTTTACTTGCTTTTTTTAGCCAGTCTTTTTCACAGTAATCCGCTGTAAAAAAGTGGATCTACAGCAAAAAGTTTGGCTTAATTAGAAGTTGGACTCTTTTACCGAAATGTATGGCAAACATGTTTCACGATTTCTGACATTTTTAGTACTCAAACCTCAGTGGGTCCAGTAGAGACTGTTGCACCTTAGACCTGAGTACGTAATACAGAGAGTATTATAGAGAGCAATTTTTAAATTGCTCCACCTAAAAATTCCACCCATGCCGGGATTCGAACCCGCGACCTCTGGCTATCCGTGCCAGCGCTCTTCCAACTGAGCTAATAGGCGACTAACCGGCATCAGTGAAATTTCGAACCTCTTTACAATATTTTCTGTATTACGTACAGGCAGCGACATCTGACTTAAGCAAATTGCATTACTTACAGCCCCGACTACCTACTTTGCTGTTAGGTTTTAACATCGGAACGATATCACTGTACCCACATGATTACACTATTTTTATTTTTAATGCACTAACCCGTGCTAAGGAACAAATTTAAAAACCTATTTAGAGGCTAAAAATTTCACCCATGCCGGGATTTAATACCTGATAATAAATTTAATAGGTTTTTAATACCTGAGATATACTCAATACTCAATAATTTATTGCATTCCGCAAGATTTCCGCAAGATTGCCTCATAGTGGGGCCATTGTACATAGCAAGCGCTGAGTTTCGTTAACAATTCAGACACTAGGGTTTCCTTAGGGTGTTTTCCTTCACGGCCAGCGAGTGGTATTGCTACAATAATTTTACAATTGTACATACTTAGCTTACAAAACAAAATCATTGGTACGTGCCGGGGTTCGAGGGTTCGAAGCCACGACCTCTCGATTGAGAAGCCGGTGTTCCACACCGCTCCGCTACCACCGCTTCACTCTTGATGCTTATAAGAAACAGGACGATTGGATCAAAAAAAGTTTCTGTACAATTTTTCCAAAATCTGTAAATGCATTACCGAATGTCTTATAAATTTAGAACTAGTCTCCTAAAATGTTTTTCCATAACTATAACGGAATGAAATGTTTTTTTTAATGTAGCGCGAAACAACGCCTTAATGAACGTTACAACTAGGTGTCCATTTCAAAATCTAGATAAGATTAGAACTCTTTATTGTACACACCAGAAAGCAAAATACATAAAAAGGCTTACAAATTCAAGCTATTTCTATCTAGATTATTTTGGAGAAAAAATGGACAAAGAAACTCCTTGAACATTTTTATTTATTATTATTAATATTTATACTTCAATATTTACTGGATATTTAAAGTATACATGAATATTTTACGTAAATATTTAACCTCTATATGAGGGAATAAACCTACAGCTGGAAATTGAAAACTTAACGAACTTATTTCTCAAATCTTCCATACTTATTAACTGCGGCAAAATATTCCACTGGAGTCTAATACTGACATAGTTTTTCAATAGAATTCAATTTAACGCACGACCATGGTAGTTATTAGCCACAATTAAGTTTGTATTGTAACGTTCATTATATTGTTGTAAATTTATTCCACCTATGCCGCCTTCTTCCGACATAGTCCACGCAAGTTCACAACTATTCGAATAATATCAAACTCAACCACTTTCTAGCACTATCAGTGCGTGAGGCACATGACCTATAGTTGTAAACAAGGACTGTAGACGCCTATATTACAGCTTACTAGCAGAGTGTGGATATGATAGTAAAACGCTAGATGTTGCTCGGTTGATATATTTTCCGCAAGTGTCAGACATCACTTCAAATCGGTGTCAGCCATGTACTGGGATAAGATTATAACTGGCCAATACATGTGCCTATACCACCTCCAATACATTAAGCCGCAGTTTCTGCGCTTCTTTGAATAAAACCTTTTCATTTCATTTAAATTCAGGCATTTGTGCCTGGTATTGTTATTAACTTTCAAATTATGTTCATTTAATTGCAATAATGTGGCGCTCTACTCATTTATATTGGTGTGTGCTCATCAATAGAAATCATCAATCTCATTACCTAGTCTCACACTCTGTCAGTATTGGAATCAATCATTTATAAGTAGACTATACAATAAATCGAAATAAATTGCCTCCATAATAAATTATAAGCATATTAAGAGCTTCCTTTTATTGTCAAAAAAACATTAATTGAGTACAAGCGGTCGGGTTTTTCGTTTTTGTAATAAGTTTTTTTCTTAGCAACGACATCGAATCGAATGGTATCGTTTAAAAGGCGAGCGCGTGACTCCATTACGCGAATACAAAGAAACAAGCTTTGAGTTGTCGAGATCAAAGGAGGAGTTTGAGACTTGCCAATTTTCCCTTTCTTCGTCTCCTCGATCGATATTCCGGCGGTAAAGTAGATGAGAGTTTCAAATTCTGAAATAATAATAACTTTCACACGATATCAACCATTGTATGTCTCCACTGCTGAGGCGGGTCTCTTCCTGCATCGCAGGAAGGTTAGGCCACACTCCACTACGGGGACCAAGTCCGGGTTGGTGGAGGATTGTAAGACAGTGGCGGGCCTTACTGTCAGAAGATGTGAACGTTTGGGAAGATTTTTGAATGTTGGTTACGTAATCACGTAATAATAGCTGAACGTAGTTAGGTACATGAAATGTGGCGTAAATATTGACAAAGATCTGAATAGACACATAGGATACTTGCTGTGTTAATCCTGAGTCCCTTACGCTGACTGACAAATCCTTCCACGATTGCTTGCCATCAAAGCTAGGAAACTAATCCTGCGTGGACGAAGTCGCAGGCGCCAGCTAGTATGTGAATAATATTTACAAGAACGTTTGTTTTACGATTTTTCACTATAATGTGGTCAAAAATAGGGTATCTAGTATACTTAATTCTGGTGTGGCAGTGACTGCAAAGAGGCCTATACCCAACAACAGGCGTATTTCATATGCTGTACAGATACACAGCGGCCCGGCTACATGACTAACGTGTCAGAAGAAGAGCACCGTCAAAATGACCATCATTATTTGACGCCCAGTGCAGCACATAGGCCTCCCTCATCGTTTTCAAAGCTTCACGGTTTTGCGCCATCCGTATCCAGTATCTAAAATGCATAGTTGTTCAATAGAGTCATATTAGTCCGGTAATGGTCGTTTCATTCACAATATCGGTAGTCTAGTAACCAATCGCATTGCAATGGTATAACCCATGCTACTTTACTCGGCGCCTCTCGCGATTCGATCTTCTTCGCGAGAAATGCCTATTTAATTTACGCTGGTTATACCCCTGAAGTTATGTTGTACTGCTATTGCTTTGTAAACTCCCAAATTGAGGGAAATAACAACCATTGTCGTGCTTATATCATTCTACTGAAAGCTATAAAAGTATGAGACTCTAGGGTCAAGTGAGACGAGCAACCGACGACGCGAGCTCCGTCTCTGCTCACCATGATTAAGCTCTGCGAATCGGAGCGAAACCTGGTCGGACTCTTCCGATATAACAATACCCGTAAGTAGATCCGGACTAAAAGTCTACAATAGGGTCAAGTCGTCAGACCATCTAGTGGAGGCCCTGCCCACGCTACGTCGTCCGGTCCGTGGTCGCCAGGTCAGAACTTTTTCGCCCCAACGGCCTTCAATTCTTCGAGCCATGTGGCCCGCCTACTACCAATTCAACTGAGCGATTCTTCCACGTATCATATATATAATGACAGTCGTTAATCCATGTCAGAGGCCTTATGGGCGGCTTGATAACTTCTCACAGTAAGGCCCGCTACTGTCTTACAATCCTTCACCAACCCGGACTTGGCCCCCGTGGTGGAGTATGGCCTACCTTTCCTGCGATGCAGGAAGAGACCCGTGCCCCGGGGACATACAAGGGCTGATAACGAAGGTAATAAAAACATATAAATTTTATAATGTATCACTTTAAGAAAATTCCGAAACCATATTATAATATTATTGATTCACTGATTCGATTCTCTCAAATGTATTTTTGATGCTAGCAACCCGAGCAAAACTGTAACGAATTCGGTTGACAGTTTTGAACGGGTTGGTGGCGGGAGGGATGAGTCGGTGGAACGAGGCATTCGATTGGGAACGACGGTTGAAGACAGTTGTCTGCCGTTATTTCGTGAATATTTAAAATAAATAACCGTTACTCTGTTAGTTTGGTTTTCCATTTTGATTCTCGCCATCCAAGTTGGAGCCGAGCTTAATTAGGTAACGTTCTGTCACGCTCTCTTCTGCAAAATCCGAAGAGACACCACTAAAGTTAAGTATTTACCTAGCAAAATCCTTAATTCAGAAACTGGCCTTTTGTTTTTTAAGTTATCCAGGAAACATGTGAGAAGTTATAGTAGCAATACCACTCGCAAGCGGTTAAGAAAAACATCGTCTCGAACCCGCGACCTCTGGCTAACCGTACCAGCGCTCTCCCAACTGCGCTAATGGGCAAGTGCCGGCATCAGCGAAATTTCGAAGCTCTTTGCAATATTATCTCTATTATTTACGGGCAGCGACATCTGGGAGAAGTATTTTGCATCACTTGCAGCCTCGAGTACCTACTTTGCAGTTAGGTTTTACATCGGAATGATATCGCTGTACTCACATGATTATATTCTTTTTAATGCACTACCCCGTGATAAGGACAATTTTAAAAACCTATTTAGAGGCTAAATATTCCACCCATGCCGGGCCTCGAACCCGCGACCTCTGGCTAACCGTGCCAGCGCTCACCCAACTGAATAAATTGTCTTTCAAACATGAAATTTCTGGAACCCTGATTTTACGAAAAATACATACATAAATACATAACCTCACGCCTGTATCCTAGAGGGGTGGGCAGACACCAGGGACTGCCACTTGCCACAGACAGATCACCTTCGCTTCATCAACGTTCATAAGTCGTTGCATGCATGCACGCCGGTTCCGGGTACTTTTTATCTTTCTTTTTGCTAATACATCCCCTATTTGGTCGATGTCCGCCGGGGACGTCCCTTACCAGCCCTTCCACTCACATTCGCAATATATATTTGTTTCGTCAATATTTCGTCCTTCATCCTCTCCACGAAAAATATTACCCTGTATATTGTAGAATAAAACTTGTAAAACATAAACAAACTCTATTTCGAGTTTCTCAGGAATTTCACAGCAATGATTTTATTAACACACGATGTCCACTGAATTTAAAACAGCCGATGTTTACCCAACGTTTAGGTGTAAACAACCAAACTAGTGCCAAATATCAACCGATACCGAGCTCCGCTAACCAATGTATTGATCATTAATCAGTTATCTATTACCCATCTATTTCTCCGCAATACCCAATACCTACGTTAATACAGAGAGTCCACTGAAGAGTGAGCAATAATACTACGGCACTTATAGTCTTAGCTGACTTTTAGTTTTAATCAGTGACCTACCTAGTTACAGTGCTACACAAGAAATAAGTCTCGTGCGGCAAGTTGATCGACCAATAAGATAGTTTCACTTTATGGCAGGCCGCGCGCCTTTGTTGCTATTGGTTGATTCAACGTCATCGATGCATTAGTTTGGCAATATTAGCGTGAGCGAAATAGGCAGCGCTACTGCAGCAATCAATTCTGCACCTTAATCGTATCGGTTAAAGATCATGTTGAATGTACCTACTTATAGCTTCGGGTACTTTCGTTACTAGGAAGAAGTTCCTAGTCTGCGCGAACGTAGATTTCTGAAGGGACTTTTAGGATGTGTAGTACTGTACTATTTCTGTAATAAGTTTTTTTATGTAGCCTTGTAGTGTTGTAGGATTTTTATAAATAATAAAACTGGAACGACTTTAACTTTGTGCTTTATTTATACTGTTTTATACAAATAAAACACAAATAAAAACACTAAACTGGATAACAACGAAATAATCAGGTAAAAATAGTCAGATCTAGTCGAAATGTAAAGTAGTAATGATGAAAATGAGGGAAATCTCGAAAATGTGTGACATAATTTTAAATATTTGAAAATGATAGACAGCATTAAACAAATATAAAAAAATGGTGTAAAGTGGTTTGCACCGTTACAGCGTATTAACGTATACATTAGCTTTTGAATACATCATAATATTTAATCACACCAGGGAGCCAATTCTCATTTCATTAGCAAGTAAGTCGTATACGACTCTAAGGCTTATGACTTGGAATTCTACGTATATAGCTTATGACTTTAAGGCTTATGACTTGGAATTGTACATTAAATTCGATTGAGAAAATAAACGTCTAACGACTCTGTCGAGTTACCTTATTTTTAAGGTACAAATGTCTAAGCTTTCGTACATTTTACGTCTACGCTTTCAATTCACATGGGCGAGAATCGGCCACCTGGTTATTAGTTAAGTAGTCTTTCTGTATTCCCTTCATGCTTCCTAACCTCACATGTAGTGCAGGCGGTTCGTCGCGTGTGTATGAAATCAATAATGTCCGGGACAAAGGACAAATCGTGGTAACGCCATTGTGCACGCTCGGGTGACCACGCGGCCCAATGACCCGTGAAGCAATAATCTGCGCGCGTAACTATGCGGGACTTGATGCCGGATCTGGCGCGATTTTTGGGGTACCCTACAACACATCTGTCTATCTATTCCTCTTCTTCATCGTTCCGTCATGACTGAGGATCGCGATCGTGGGTCGCCTGTTTCCGCAGTTAACAGGATTCCGCCATGTGGACCGCCAGGTACATGCTTGCATGCGTCCTACCATCTTGACTTCTTCTTCAGGCTATATTATTTAGTTCAAAACCATCTTGACTATGGGCCTTATAAGAAGGCTTAAGGCCGCCCAACGCGCAATGGAGAGAGCTATATTAGGAGTTTCACTGCGTGATGAAATAAGGAATGAAGAGATCCGCAGAAGAAACCGAGTTACTGGTACAGCCGGCACCAACGGCTTAACGTGCCTTGCGAAGCACGGAAGCACTCGGAAAAATGCCACTAGCGGTAGTCACGGGACGCTCACCCATCCTGTACCTGACCGCGCCTAGTTGTTGCTTAACCAAGTGATCGATTCCAATCACTCGGTTTGCCTAGGCCACGAGCGCTTCGCTTTTTATGCACTTTTTCCCCGTTTTTACTAAAAACTAAAAAGTCACAGTTTAAGGGTAGAATCTTGTTTACTAAATTGGACAAGTAAGAATAAATAGGCTGTAGGTCCTACTCTGCCCTATTCCCCGAAACCCTTAAAAATATGTGACAGCTGGAATAAAATTACGATCACCGCACTCTTTGTCGACGAACTTTAATGAGATTCTAAGGGTGAGGCACAAATTAGTCTGGAAGAAGGAAGGGGCTCGTGTGTAGTGACTCAACGTTAAAGGTCTATCCACGTTGCAACGGGCTGCGGACGGGCGGGTGCAGTGAAACAAACTAAAATGATCCTTAAGAATGCGCCTCAAGGAGCAGTTTTCGTAGAAACATAGTTCGGTTTTTATTTGCTAACTTTTTTAATACTTTTAGAAGACACAATCCGAGATTAGCCTGGAAGAAGGAGGGGCTCGTGTGTAGTGACTCCGGGGCCTCGATTCTGTTAGTGCATTGCAGTACAATGAAAGATACATGGACGCGTCACGTGACGTATTTTTTATACTATTGACGACTAGACGGTTTGTTACGCGTGAGGGCTTCGTCTAAACCAGCAATGAAATGACATCGCAATATTGTCATGTTGTCATGTGCTATAATGCATTAACAGAATCCAGGGCCAGGTTGAAGTTCTATGCACGTTGCTGCGAACTGAGGGTCGGGTGGGCGCAGTGAAACAAACTAAAATGATCCTTCAGAATGGGCCTCAAAGAACAAATCCCTACACACGTAGTTTGGTTTTTATTTCCTAACGACACATGAAACTTTGTTAATACGTTTTGGGCATACAATTCGAGGTACAAATTAGTCTTGAAGAAGGAAGGGGCTCGTGCGTAGTGACTCCAAGTTAAAGGTCTACGCACGTTGCTACGGGCCGAGGACGGGCGCAGTTAACAAACTAGAATAATGTTAAGAATGCGTCTCAATGAGCAAATCCTACACAAAGGTGGTTTGAACTAAAACTTTCGTAAGCACAACACATTGTAGACTTTTAGTCCGGATCTTGCTTGCCCGCAGTGTGAGACGAGCAACCGACGACGCGAGCTCCGTCTCTGCTCACCATGATTAAGCTCTGCGAATCGGAGCGAAACCTGGTCGGACTCTTCTGATATAACAACACCCGTAAGTAGATCCGAACTAAAAGTCTACAAGGAGGTTTGGTCTTTATTTACTAACGACACATGAAACAAATATGCTTAGAGGACATAAATCGAGGCAAAAATTAGTCTGGAAGAAGGAGAGGCTTGTGCGTAGTGACTTCACGTTAAGGGTCTATCCCCGTTGCGCAGTGAAACAGACTAAAATGATCCTTAAGAATGCGTCTCAGGAGCAGTTCTCGTACAAACGTAGTTTGGGTTTTATTTACTAACGATACACGAAACTTTGCTAACCATAGCACTGGCTATTCTCGTTTAGGACCAAGACAAGTGATTGTGTTCTGTGTAAGTTATGATTCTTATTCTTCTTCTTCAGGCTATAAGTTAGTCCACTGCTGGACATTGCCCTCTCCTAATGAGCGCCATAGCGCCCTGTCTTCAGCTTGCCGCATCCAGCATCTGTCGGCAGTTTCTCGCAGATCGTCATTCCACCTAGTCGAAGGATGTCCTACACTACGTTTGCCGAGTGGCGGTCTTCACTCAAGAACACGTTTACTCCAACGGTTGTCGGTTCTTCGCGAGATATGGCCAGCCCACTGCCACTTCAGCGCGCTAATTCTCTGAGCTATGTCGATAACTTTGGTTCTCTGTCGGATGCATTCGTTGCGAATCCTATCCTTACTCTTATTATTTAGTATATACGAAACTCAACCGGCATTTAATAGGTAAACACGTAATATCTTAGACCCCGTCTTCGCTTACCATCAGGCGTGAATAGGATCAAGTGTAAAACTGGCTTACTTAAAAAAATCGTTGAGCCCGTCCGCCGCCGGACCGTGATGTGGATGGACCTTTACAGGAAAAGTGACTAGGTCCAAGTGTCAAACTGGCTTCGTTATTAACCCTTGTATGTCTCCACTGCTAGGGCACGGGTCTCTTCCTGCATCGCAGGAAAGATAGGCCATACTCCACCACGGGGGCCAAGTCCGGGTTGGTGGAGGATTATAAGGAAGTGGCGGGCCTTACTGTCAGAAGTTATCAAGCCGCCCATAAGGCCTCTGACATGGCTTAACGACTGCCATTACATGACAGCCGGCACCAACGGCATAACGTGCCTTGCGAAGCTCACCCATCCTGTAACTGACCGCGCCTGTTGTTGCTTAACCAAGTGATTGATTCCAATCACTCAGTTCGCCTAGGCCACGAGCGCTTCCCTAGGCCACGAGCGCTTCTGTCAAACTGGCTTAATTACTTAAAAAAATATATCGTGGAGCCCGCCCGTCGCCGGACCGTTGTAATGTGGATAGACCTTTACAGGGATAGTGTTACAGGATATCAGGAACTACTGGCGGCCGCGGGCGACGGGTTAAGCGAGGTACGAAGCCACGTGGTGTAAGTTCGGCCACTTCGTTAAAGTTCAGACCGAAATTAGTCAACTAAGTTGGAAAGTTCTCGTGAGTTTCGAATAGGTACCTTTTTATCCTCTGCCTTTGCCTACGTGTGTTTGTCTACGTACATTCTGTAAGCTTTTAGAATATACCTCCGCTAATATCGGATAGAATCGGATATATGCATGTAATAGAAATATCGGAACTAATATGACACTTAACTTTACATAACTTTAATAACCTATTTAGAGGCTAAAAATTCCACCCATGCCGGGACTCGAACCCGCGACCTCTGGCTAACCGTGCCAGCACTCTCCCAACTGAGCTAATGGGCGACTCACCGGTATCAGTGCAATTTCTAACCTCTTTACAATACTCTCTGTATTACGTATAGCGTAGCGCTGGCACGGTTAGCCAGAGGTCGCGGGTTTGACTCCCAGCATGGGTGGAATTTTTTGCCTCTAAATACGTTTGTAAAATTGTCCTTAGCACGGGGTAGTGCATTAAAAAGAATATAAATTACATTAACTTTTAAAAATAGTGAAGAAAAATTTTATACAGAGCAGGAAGTAGTATTACAGTCATGTGCTTTCGGCGAAAACCGAAGCCTACTCTAGAGCCCGAGGTGTATTCTAAAAGCTAACAGACTGTACTATATACGGCCGGCTACACAGAACATCTCTCAGAGAGAAAGTATGGGTTGTATTACTATGCGTGTCAACCGCGGATTGGCTATTTTAAGCGCTGAGGTATTTGAACACTTCAGACACTCAAGCTACCTCACAATAGCTTCCTTCACAGTTAGCGAGTTGTATCGCTATTATAACTTCACAAAAGTACATAAATAGATAGAAATTAAACAGATATTTCTTATTTAAAAACCTATTTAGAGGCTAAAAATTTCACCCATGCCGGGATTCGAACCCGCAACCTCTGGCTATCCGTACCAGCGCTCTACCAATTGAGCCAATGGGCGACTCACGGCATCAGTGAAATTTCGAACCTCTTTACAATATTCTCTGTATTATGTACAGGCAGCGACATCTGACTTAAGCAAATTGCATTACTTACAGCCCCGACTACCTACTTGTTTAACATCGGAACGATATCACTGTACTCACATGATTACAGATATTTCTTAACCTAAGAGTACAGACGGCGCGGCCTTATCACTAAAAGTGATCCCTTCCAGACAACCTTTGGATGAATTGGACTAATACATTAGAGAAGGAAGTAGATGTACAAAAAAAAACATCTTCTTCGAGCTGCTGGACATAGCCCTCCCCTAATGAGTGCAAGGTTGTGCCATCATCGGTGGGTAATGCCCATAATCCCCACGCTGGGCATGCGGGTTGGGGATCGCAGTTTGGTGGAATAGTACTGCAGGGGGCGCTGCTGCCCACCCAAAAAAAACATAGAAAACGATAATTTCAGAGGTACCTATATAAATACATGCCTTAATAACAGTTGGAATAAATAAAATTATCTACAGATACATACAAATAATTTACATAAATAAAAAAAATATATTGTATATAAATACATAAATAATTAACAAAATATACACATTTTTACATTTACATACAAGCACATACATTGCTTCTGGCCCCACACTAGGATACCCTGTGTCATTCAAAGGACATAAGTAGAACAAAACAACAGCAAAACAAGCAGGTTAAAAAACGAATTCATTTAAAGAGAAGAGCGGGTGATCGTGCTATTCCACTACAAAGAGAAGTGTCCCGCGCCAGGCAGATCGCATGCCTAGGGAGGGTAGGTTTAACTATCGTTAGTCGGACGTTATATTTATAGTAAGTCATGTGTAACAACGGAAGCGCTCGGAAAAATGCCACTAGCGGTAGTCACTTGTTGCTGGGCGGCTTGATAACTTCTGACAGTAAGGCCCGCTACTGTCTTACATCCTCCACAAACCCGGAATTGACACCGTGGAGGCCTAACCTCCCTGCGATGCAGAAAGACACCCGTGCCCCAACAGTGGGGGAATACAGGGGTTGATCAATAAATAACATATAACATTTGCATACAGGTACATAGATTGCCTCTGGCCCCACACTAGGATACCCTGTGTCGAGGGAACCAGAAATAACGACATCACAAACATGTAAACATCCAAGACCTGGGGGTTTTTTTGTTCCTAGCCGGGATTCGAACCCGGGACCTCTTGCATGATAGGTAGATGTGCTACCGCTACGCCACAGAGGTCGTCGATGTGTAACACTTTGATTGCGCAATGCAGGAATGTTGGAGTTTGTAGTGCGCGCAGAGTTGACATGACACTTGCCACGCATTGTTGCATGTTTACACTTGGAATCGAACCTGGGTCTCTTACATCCCAATCCATTGTTCTACCCGCTACCGCCTCCTCCATATAAGAAAATAGGAAAAGAATATTCTTTATTGTGCACGCCAGAAAACAATGAGCACAAAAAATTTGAAAAAGTCTATTAAAGTCTATTAAAACTTTAAAGTCCATTATACTTTATTGCACGCGATATATTTAACATAACTTGTTAAATAAGAAATAACGTAGGCAAAGGCGAGCTTATCTCTAAAAAAGATTTCTTCCGGCAAACCTTAGAGAGTGGGAGAAGCAGTAACAAGTATATACGTGTACAATATATTGTACAGTTTGATGAACGGAGTTAGGTCTAAGCCAGAAGAACACTGCTATTATCATGTACTTACCTACAAAGGCCAATACCATCTGTACCTATAACTATGTATGAGATTTAGCAATAAAGAATATGATTACTCCGTTGACCAGCTCCTTCGCGCCTCGAGGGCTGCGGTCATGCAATTAGAGCCAGGCCGCCACGCTCCGGGGCGCAGGAGTTACCTGCAGCGAGCACGCGACCCGCCGCCGATTTACAGGGAAGGGTTGCCGGGACAGACCGCTAGACCTATGGCTCGGCGCTACCATCGCTCCGGCCAAAGTGGCCTGCGAGACCGTGAAAGAGGAACAGCGATGCTTAAACGCACGCTTGTATCCCAGAGAGGTAGACAGAGCCCATGTGGACCATACGTATAGTTGGCAACTGATGAAGTAGATTTATTCTTTTTAATGGACTAACCCGTGCTAAGGGCAATTTTAAAAACCTATAAGTAATACAGAGACTATTTTTTTAAAAACCTATTTAGAGGCTAAAAATTCCACCCATGCCGGGATTCGAATCCGCGGGTTAAAAATGACGAATCAACGGTGGAGTACATTCGAAAAGATTTTTTCTCAGGATTTTCTTGTGTGCTAATTGAGAGGCTAACTTAATTGCACCCAAATGCTTTCTAGTTAACCATCCTGGAATCCACCAACGTCTTTTGTTTCTTGATAGTTTTTTTTTAAGTTTATATAGAAGCATCTCATTAACTAGATTGAATTCTTTCAAAGCTCTTGCCCGGGAACACTTCCTCGAGAAGTGTTACCCCAAACTCCGATCCCAAAATACGATATATGTCCTCCCTATTCATTACATTTAGTTTTCATATGTATGGTAAATTAATTGGTATTCCTTGCTTCTTACAGTGTGTACTTATCATGTGTTATATATATAGATATATACCATTATTTTAATATATATGTAAAGTGTATTATATGTGTAAGTATACATTAATCTGTAAGTTTATTTAATTACACAACATGACTATATTTTTTATTTTTTAAAAACCTATTTAGAGGCTAAAAATTTCACCCATGCCGGGATTCGAACCTGCAACCTCTGGCTATCCGTGCCAGCGCTCTACCAATTGAGCCAGTGGGCGACTCACGGCATCAGTGAAATTTCGAACCTCTTTACACTATTCTCTGTATCACGTATATTTTTTATTTTTTGCACACCTACCTACTTTTTCGTCTACCTCCTGCGGTTGACTGGTAAAAAACGCTTACGACATTATTGTGCAATAAAAGTATTAATAATGATAATACAGAAGAATATAGCTTTGATGCTGATGGAGCCATGGTTACTGCGATACCTCAGAACACAAATATGATCTGAGTGCGATACTGACGATTTCACGACACTAATTATTTCACGAAATCACTTTCGCATACATCGAAACTACTTTCGTGAAACTGAGGTGTAGTTAGTTAGTTAGTTAGACCTGAGATTTCCGCACTTAGCCTCATAGTTGGGCCATTGTACGTAAAACTGAGGTGTATATTACTCGTAATATACACCGCGGGCATTGACTGAAAACCAGCGCTGAGGGCTCACACCCTCAGCTCAACGCTGAGTCAGATGCCCTTTGTGGCAACATTGACACACCACAGGATGTACGCTCTGAGCTTGCCCTGTACTATCTTGTATCTACGTGAATTGTTCTTGTTTGACTTATAATTGGTAAGCCTTTTCTTACCTGTGATGTGTTAATTTGTTCCAATAAATGTCTTTCTTTCTTCTTCTTATTTCTTAATGTAAATTCGGCTTAAGATTACTTGAGAAAGTATGATCAGAGTGGGGTTTTTCCCCGCTGCCTTTTTCTCCTCTGCACGAAGGTAGAGGCTTTCATTTACATTGGCATTCAACAAATAGAACGTAAATTCTTTACATTAAATTCATTTTATTGATTTATTACGCTGTAGGTAACATTCCGACAAGATACTTAACTGGCTAGAAAAAATCTTTTTACCCGACTGCCCCAGAAGAAGGGTTGTTTTTGAGTCTACCAGAGACCACGGCAACAACTGTAACGCTGCCGAAACGTCGAGAAATAAGGTGATTACGTTTTACCTAATAAATATTCGCGATTTGACCCGTTTAGTATAAAACCTGCTATTGACTGTAAATAATTTTGCTTGTTACGCAATAGCTATACTGAAGCCTTTTATGAAAATAAATAAACGGCAGCTTCGAATCCACGAACTTAGTTCGAGGTAGTCAAGCGTGTTAACAGCCAGACGAACGGAGCAGAAATTGCATCAAATAAATCCGAAATGGCGTGACATCTAAAAGATACCAAACACACGTATTTTAGGGATTCTGTCGCAATTCGCGGGTATCGAATATATCACGCGGATCGGCGTCCAAATTGTTTTCGATACATGTTCTATTTTATACACGGTTTGATGCCCGAGCGCTATAGTCCCAGAGATCAATCGCTGCATGTTTTGTAGGTTAAACGTACATTTGTGGACTTATAACATAACCTTTACATACAGGCACATTCATTGCTATGATACACACTAGGATACCCTCTGTAGTAGGAACCAGAAACAACGACATCACAAAAAACTGCAGGCGCATGCTAGATGCGGCAATCTGAAGACAGGGCCCTATGGCGCTCATTAGGGAACAGCTATGTCCAGCAGTAGACTAGTATAGCCTGACGGCAAACATCCAAGACCTGGGGTTCTTTTTGTCCCCAGCCGGAATTCGAACCCGGGACTACTATAGTAGCAATCGTTATCAACCCTTGTTGTCCCCACTGCTGAGGCACGGGTCTCTTCCTGCATCGCAGGAAGGTTAGGCCATACTCCACCACGGGGGCCAAGTCCGGGTTGGTGGAGGATTGTAAGACAGTGGCGGGCCTTACTGTCAGAGGTTATCAAGCCGCTCATAAGGCCTCTGACATGGCTTAACGACTGCCATTATATGACAGCCGGCACCAACGGCTTAAAGTGCCATGCGAAGCACGGAAGCGCTCAAAAAAATGCCACTAGCGGTAGTCACGGGACGCTCACCCATCCCGTACCTGACCTCGCCTGTTGTTGCTTAACCAAGTGATTGATTCCAATCACTCGATTAGCCTAGGCCACGAGCGCTTCTATAGTAGCAATACTACTCGTTAATTGTGACGGAAAACATCATGAGGAAACCTGAGTATTTGAGGTGATGGATGATGTAGTGCTTCGTCTCAAGAAATTGTGTAAGAGTATACATGTCAACGTTATCAAGGCGGCTTTTTCGGGTTGTAAAATTATTGGTTTCTTGAAAATTCTAAATTTTGTTACCAAAATGCCGAAAATATTTTCAACTACTACTCGTGCTCCAGACAAAATCTGATTAAACTTTCGTTTTGGGGATCCCTTGTGATTTCCAGAATAGGGTTTCATAATGTTTTCCGAAAGGGCAAAAGCGCCATCTCCCAAAAAAATGTATGGCACGTCGATGTTTGAACCAGGCAGCGGATGTGGGTGTGGTAAATTTAAGTCATTTGTCTGCATTTTTGACCATAAAACTGTGTTAGTAAAAACTCCGCCATCACTAATTCTGCCTTGACAGTCTATGTCTGCGAAAATAAAATTGTAGTGACTATCAACCAACGCCATCAAAACTATATTGAATGTTCTTTTATAGTTATAATATTCCGGTCCGGAATTTATGGGACATTCTAAAACAATATGTTTGCCATCTATTGATCCCACAGCACGCGGGAATTTCAATGCAAAGTCTTTTTCGATTTGTAGCCATTCTTCGGGGCACGATGGTAACTGCAACAATAAAAATAATCATTTTAATTTATTTCTGTTTTAGGAGGAGCCGTTTACTAGTAGAAATGAAGAAGTTGAAGAAAATCAGACTAAGCAAAATCCGCAAGCTGATGATCAAAGTCATACAGTCAATACAAATGCATCAATAATTCGTCGGCGAAAACACCCCACCGAAGTATTTCAAGCATAAAAAGTTATGAAGGAAGCCTTGTCTACGTTAAATGCAACTGTTAAAAGAAGTACACCTCAACCAATTCGAAAAGAAGACGATGATTGTGACTTGTATGCAAAGCTTTTGGCTACAAAATTGAGAAAATTACCGGAAGAAAAAAGATTAATATTTATGCATGATATAGATGGCATGTATATGCAATATGCAGTACATTCTGAATTCTCATCACCAGTACCAACACCGTCACCACAGTCACAACATGCCAGGCAATTTATTCTATCACGCAACTCATCTCACGATCAATATCAACAGAGACCTGGAACCTCGTCATCCTCTAATTCCGAGCCGATTATTCATTACACACCAGTACCAACACCGTCACCACAGTCACAACATGCCAGTCAATTTATTCTATCTCGCAACTCATCTTACGATCAATATCAACAGAGACCTGGAACCTCGTCATCCTCACATTCCGAGCCGATCATTCCTCACTCACCAGTACCAACACCGTCACGACAGTCACAACATGCCAGTCAATTTATTCTATTATCGATGACACACCTCAGTGCTTGAAATTACTGATCCACGGTGGGCACGCGTGGTAATTAATCCCATACTCTCTCTCTCTGAGAGTAGGCATGTGCCCTGCAGTAAGACGTTTGTAGGCTACATAAAAACAGGTCTTGCTGGAATAAATTTCTTGTAACAAAAGTACGTGGACTATCATACACTGACACCTTTTTTTTCTGTTACCCAGGAGAAACCCCAATTACGGGTACCACCGGCTCGGGGGAGCACAGTGGTTATGTCGGACTCCCCGCCCTGAAAAGGGCGGTATACCGACTAAAACTCCTGGGGTGTTCCTCCGCACCTAATCTAACTCCCACTCATTCTAAAAAGTTCAACTTCAGCGCGCCAGCGCTTAATCACCACCAGCGCTTGGTCGGTACCTGCGCTCTTGACAGATAGAGAATACTTCAACAAATAAAATAATTTCAGATATATATGAATGAGGACCACGACAGAGCGGTCGTGGTCCTCATGAAGAGGCTTTATTGTATAGCTTACGAGCCTTAACAATAATTATTATTTCCAGAATAAGTCCAATCCAACTTAAACACAATAATACAGCAACTTAAAGTAAATCTCATTCAACAGTACACAGAGTCATGGTAGTGCCGCCGTCGCATGGAGAGGACTTTCTGGCCATTCTCAAACTGCGCATGTAAGAAAAACTGCCGGCAGATGCTGGATGCGGCAAGCTGAAGACAGGGCGCTATGGCGCTCAATAGGGGAGGGCTATGTCCAGCAGTGGACTACATAATATAGCCTGAAGAAAAAGAAGAAGAAGCATGTAAGGGACTTTACAGAAGAAGTGACGGTAGCGAGCGTCCCCGCGGAGCGCTGCAGGACAGAATGTGCCGCTATAGTGTGGCCATTAGTGCTGTGCACTCCCTGAGGTATGCGCCCGGCGAGACGGGAGGGAGAATCGGCTGCTGCGTTCGATCAGTGCGCCGTCAACCCACCTCGCCGCGCATACCTCAGGGAGTGCACGGCACTAATGGCCACGCGTCATTATAGTGACGCGGCAGCCGGTGCAACGCGCGCCATGTATTATTGTACGCCACTCGCATCCCTCGCATTGCCTGCACCGTGTGTGAGCACCACAGCCACTTAACCTCTCTCTTAAAACTCTAGCGTTCACCAAGGAACCGCAGGTCACTAAATACTCATTCCTGATTTTGCTGATACTACCCGTATAAACAGATAGCACTGGTTAGTTAGCGAATAGTTTGAATTAGTTCCAACTGGTTACGTTTTCTAAAGCGAGTTATAACAAGTTTGCAACTACGACTTTGAATACGCCATCCTGACATTGGAGTGGCGGATTCAAATGTCTAGAACCACAACTAGAGGAGATACCACAATCATTGATGCTGGCAGCTTAACCAAAATTCTTTCCACTATTACGATTAAAAAAAATATATTTATTAATAAAACAGTACAAACGCCACACTAACAAACAATAAAATTTCTTCATAAAGATTAGACTAAAACAAGAAAATAAAAGTCCAGTACTTATAATTAGAATACTTACATACTATCTTCTTTACATTATATAATTCTACTGTAAGTGAGAATGTGACTGAACTCCTCCTAAACGGCTGGACAGATAAGATTAGATTAGATTAGAACTCTTTGTTGTACACACCAGAAAACAAAATACATAAAAAGGTTTACATATCTGAGTATTGCCGTGTACAATAGGCGGTCTAATCGCTAAAAGCGCACACACAGATTTGAATGATTTTTTTTGTATGGATTTGGGCGGCGCCCTGGATGGTTTAGATTCACAAATCAGCCCAGCAGATCGCGTGGAATATCATGAAGGACAAGGTCTGTCGGGTCCGCTAGTATAATATATATCATATTATAATAATTAACATAATATTATAAGTATGGAACGATGTTTAACTTTTATAATTAATAATAAACTCTGGAACGACTTTAGGTGTGCTTTTATTTGTAGATTAGTATTTACTTAGTAATATTAAAACAGAAAAACTGGATCAAAAAACGGATAAGCAGGTAAAAAGTCAGATTTGGTCAAAGGGTGAAGTAGTAGTAGTGATGAAAAATGAGGGAAATCGAAGAATGAGTGACAAAGTTTAAATATTTGAAAATGATAGATAGAAAAAGAAATAAAAATGGTGTAAAGAGGTTTGCACTGTTACACTACCCGGGGGCAACCGGTAAAAAAATATTTTTTTTAAATATATTTATTTAAAAAAAATATATTTAAAAAAAATTTTTTTTATAAAAAATATAGCAAAGTTAACTTATATAATTTAAAATTTAAAGTCAAGGTCGAGAGTAAAGTCGATGAAGGTCGGGGATGTGGGATGGTAAGTAAATATAGTTATTCTTAAATATTAAAATAAAATATAAAAGATGGGCGATGAAAAAAATTTAGAGTGTGTGGGGTGATATTTACAATGAATATTTACATTAGGCAGTTCCCCTTTTATTCATCATCTATCATTCATCCCTAGCATGCATCATCTATCATTGTCTTCAACTAAAGTAAAAGGTGAAGACGTTCACTCATTGTAGACAAAATCTATTTTTATTAATAAGATTTATCCTGGAACTGGTCTAAATTAGTAATAGGCTTATTTAGCCAGTTACCACCCGCTGGTATTCGGTAGTGGTAAGGCTTATTTAAGAGTCACAATCCGCTCTATGAAAATTATTTACATTTTAAAAATATAATATTGGGTACATAATACCCGACGGGGTAGATTCCGTCATAGTTTTGCTCTCAAGAGCTATGGTGGGGTAAACACCGCAACGCGTAAAGCGATTGATAAGTAAATTGATTGACCTAGGCTTATTTAACGTGTTGTCGCCGCACCTGATTGAATGTTTGGATGTTATAAAAAAAATTGGTTAACAAATGTCCTGGAGGATAGTGGTGTAAGTGTATAGTTAATAAATAAATAGACAAATAGTATGACGCAAATGTGTCCGAAAAAAAGGTAATGTGGTGATTATATTACAGAAAATTAAAACTATAAAAAGGTGGCGTTGGTAGGTTTTGTACAAGTTGACAGTTAAAATATTTAAAAAGAGTACGGATACTATAAAAAAGAGGTTAAGAAATTATTTTAGTAATGAGGTAAGGATGGGGTGAGGGTGAGAGTTTTTATTTTATTGCCAAAGAGTTCCTTGTAGGTTTAACCTGTGGAGGTTTTGTTTAGAATTTTGAAAAAGTTTATGACAATGAATGGTGTCAGAATTACTGACGTCTAGAAATTTGATTATGGCCGAAAAATTTGCTACTATGGGTGAATCTACATAGTGAAGAATGGTCAATGAGTAGTTATAATGAATTACCTTTTGGTCCAGAAGTCAAGTCGCACTCTAAACTGAATTTAATATTTTATTTATAAAACACTTAACAACACTTAACAAAAAAAAAATCTTGCAGGTCTTGCGAATCCGCCGCCCCCAACTTTACCCACCAACCTGGAATCCTTAAGGAAGACTGAGCATCTCCTGGGGATGCGCGTGTGATGAATGGGGTCGTGGGTCGTGGGTATGAAGCAGCAGCAGCTCGACGATTGTGCACTCGTATAATCGTGGTAATCGTGCTCGTATTCGCACTCACACTCGCAGCGTATTCGTGGTGGGTGGGCAGTGTCGTCTCGGCGTATCAAGCCGTGGGGTGACGTTGGGTTTCGTTATTATCGTTGGGCGCCAGTGGAACGATGTATAACTTTTATAATTAATAATAAACTCTGGAACGACTTTAGGTGTGCTTTTATTTGTAGATTAGTAATACTTAGTAATATTAAAACAGAAAAACTGGATCAAAAAACGGATAAGTAGGTAAAAAGTCAGATTTGGTCAAAGGGTAAAGTAGTAGTAGTGATGAAAAATGAGGGAAATCGAAGAATGAGTGACAAAGTTTAAATATTTGAAAATGATAGATAGAAAAAGAAATAAAAATGGTGTAAAGAGGCAAACCTCTTTGTAACTTGTAACGGCAAACCGTTACAAGTATAGTAGAATATTATGTACACGTGGGACAAACGGGCACTTGCTGAAAATCAGCGCTTTAGGCGAATGCCCACAGCACAATGCTGAGGTCCCTGCCATTTGCAGTAAGAGGGACACACCGCGACTGTGAGTTAAGTTTTATATTGTACTTTTTGGTTTTTTTCAATGTCAATTTTTTTTTGTTTTGTGTTTGAAGATTTTATGTTGTAATGTGGTGTGTGTAAGAAATGGTTTTCTTCTTCTTCTGCGACACTGAATGTGTTTTAAGTTTTTTCCAGCAGTCTACCTCCAGCGAAACCAGCGCTGGCATATTAGACCTCGGAGGTAAAGTGAAGCATTTGTCGGGCGAGCGCGCGTGGCCAATGTAAAGAGAGACGATCGCCGGCCGCATACTAATGCTGTTCGCTAATATAGTACCTGAGTTAGGGGCAAGGGCCAGTAGGTTCTCGATACGAGGATTCGATACCTATAAGCCTTGGGTCGTACGTCGGTTACCCTACGTCATACAATACCAAGATGAGACCAATTGTGCCAGTCCCAAATCTGAAGGGCTTTTACAGTCGGCAGCACATTACGTCCTTGAATTCTACTCTGTTGCGTTACGGGCGACATAGCTACTAAAATGAAAAGGTTGATGTCTATCAGCAAAAACAGTGTTGTGTAACATTCATGTCAAATATGTTAATCGAAAGGAATTCACAACCGATTTAACAGATAACATTGATGACTTCTGATCAAAAAGATTTTTTTCGGCTGTGTTTCTGACATATTCAAAACAATTAATTCCAAATGGCATGTTTGTCGTGGTTGTCACACATTATTTAGTTTATTGTTTTGCTGACGTACGTGACGTTGAGGCTTAAGAATGGCCACGGCCACTCTAATTTATAGTATCTAACAAAAGTAGGTAGCGATATTATCTATCGAAGATTAGTATCTTGATTCAAAATATCACAGAAAGTGTGTACGTACATTTCACGTGTACGTGTATGTACATTTTAAAACATTTAAATTGTTTTGTTATTTAAAAACCTATTTAGAGGCTAAAAATTTCACCCATCCCGGGATTCGAACCCGCAACCTCTGGCTATCCGTACCAGCGCTCTACCAATTGAGCCAATGGGCGACTCACGGCATCAGTGAAATTTCGAACCTCTTTACAATATTCTCTGTATTACGTACAGGCAGCGACATCTGACTTAAGCAAATTGCATTACTTACAGCCCCGACTACCTACTTTGCAGTTAGGTTTAACATCGGAACGATATCACTGTACCCACATGATTACACTATTTTTATTTTTAATGCACTAACCCGTGCTAAGGAACAAATTTAAAAACCTATTTAGAGGCTAAAAATTTCACCCATGCCGGGATTCGAACCCGCAACCTCTGGCTATCCGTACCAGCGCTCTACCAATTGAGCCAATGGGATGAATCCCGGCATGGGTGAAATTTTTAGCCTCTAAATAGGTTTTTAAATTTGTTCCTTAGCACGGGTTAGTGCATTAAAAATAAAAATATTGTTTTGTTATGTTAACGAATTCTTACAACTCTGACTAGAATGAATGAAAAATGCTGATGATAAGATAAGATAACATATTCGTTAATTTCGTTCCATAAATGATGATGTAATCGACTTTGCTACGATATCAATAATTAATTGCAATAAAGTGTTCTCTATCTTTTCGGATTTCATTGATATTTATGCTATAAAATGTGGGCCGCATTTCCATTATATTTACTTATGTGTTAACCTACCAACCCGATTCTTCCCGCGGGTGTCGTAAAAGGCGACTAAGGGACACAAACCGGGGGGTGGGCAGCAGCGCCCCCTGCAGTACAATTCCACCGAACTGCGATCCCCAACCCGCATGCCCATCGTGGGGATTATGGGCATCACCCCCTATGATAGCACAACGTGGCGCTCTTTAGGAGAGGGCTATGTCCAGCAGTGGACTAGTAAAGCCTGACGATGACGATGACTTATGTGTTATAACCGTATTAATAATAATAATATTTCATGTGAGATCCTTATCACAATTTATTACATGACAATTTCGACCCGAAAACAGCAATAATAATAGCATTGTAAATTGAGATTTAACAAATATAATGTAAATTCTTTACGTTAAAATAAAATCATGATTTCTAGTTTCGTAAATCTACAGACGACCGGCCCACGGTCTACCACTGCACCTGAGAAAACGAAGATAATTATATGTGAGGAGATTATGATTCACCGAATGCGGTGCAGGTTGTAAGCGAGATTTCTTAGTATTAGAATTAGAATTAATTATATGACATAATTCTTACAATACTCCACCAACCCGGACTTGGCCCCCGTGGTGGAGTATGGCCTAACCTTCCTGCAATGCAGGGAGACACCCGTGCCCCAGCAGTGGGGACATACAAGGGTTGATAACGATATGACATTTCTAAAATTCCTTTTATTCGGGTTATACGACTAATTTGGTTCGACTTGTTTACTATAATACACGTTTAATATTGAAATAATATTAATCAATAAATCTAAAATATAAAAATGAATCGCTGAATGTGTTGCTAAGCGCAAATCTCGAGAGAACCTGAACCGATTTCGTTTATTATTTTCTTAGAATATTCCTTAAAGTACGAGGATGATTCTTACGGAGATAAATATTTTAAAAAGTTAATAAAGAATCGACTGTTAGACGGTACGAAGTTCGCTGGGTCAGCTAGTTCGTATTAAAATAGTGAAAAAACACAACACAATCTCTTGTGCCGGTCCCAAACTAGGATACCCTGTGCTATGGTAGAACTAAAGATTTAAAAACCTATTTAGAGGCTAAAAATTTCACCCATGCCGGGATTCGAACCCGCAACCTCTGGCTATCCGTACCAGCGCTCTACCAATTGAGCCAATGGGCGACTCACGACATCAGTGAAATTTCGAACCTCTTTACAATATTCTCTGTATTACGTACAGGCAGGTACGTACGTATTAGCCTCTAAATAGGTTTTTAAATTTGTTCCTTAGCACGGGTTAGTGCATTAAAAATAAAAATAGTGTAAGAACTAAAGATTTTCTAATTTTATCTTAGCCGTCTTTGATAGATTTTTTCATCGCATTGACGCTTCATTTTCAAGTGCAATGATAAATCAGGACTTTCAAGCATTCATGTACTTAATTAAGTATAAGCATTGGATTGACACTCATTTTGCGCACTTTATTCTTAGATTTATATCTAAGAATAAAGTGTTACTTATGTAACCCAACAAATATCTATAGAATATCTCTTCCTTCAGAACAATGTTATATGCAAATAACCTGACCTGTTTATTCAAATGAGAGTTAAATTAAAAATTACAATATTCTCCTGCTCTCTACGCTTAACATAGGAAGGTAAAAACCGCGTTTTAGCCTTTCCGTTTTGTGCCTTTTTTTCTCGTTGCACAAAATAAGGAATAAGATAGTAGAACCGTTTGGAGAGTCTCACCATCCTTACGCATGAGTACTTCACTGAGAAAGTACTGAGACTCGTCTTACCACATATTTTTTGAGAAATCTGTAGAGACAAACAGTTACATTACATTACATACCCTCACGCCTGTATCCCAGAGGAGTAAGCAGAGATCAGGGACTGCCACCTGCCACGATCCTGACAGATCACCTTCGCCTCATCAACGTTCATAAGTCGGTGCATGCACGCACGCCGGTTCCGGGTCCGTTTTTATTTTCCCCTTTGCTAATACATCCCCTATTTGGTCGATGTATGTCCACCTGGGACGTCCCTTATCAGATATACAAACCGTCACACTACAAAAAAATTAGACAGGTGTCGAGCAAGTGTTTCAAAATATGCTTACCACAATACAAGCATATTTAAGTTATATTTGATAAACAAAAATTTTCGAGTGTCTAAATATAGGCCATGTCTAAGCCATCTCTACCTATCATAAAACACATTATTGTGGTAAACATATTTTGAAACACTTGGTCAACACCTGTCTAAATTTTTGGTAGTGTGACGGTTTTCTTAGTGAAATTCGGTGGCGCAGTAAAAAGGAGGCATATGCCCAGCAGTGGGTTAATGTGGGCTGATTATAAAGATAATGAAATTTAAAATCCGAAAATCGGTGATTTGTATCCTAATCCTTTAACGGATAGAGCTACACATTTATGTTTTTCATTGACTCTTCTAACTACATCTTTTTTAAGAAATCTGTAGAGACATAATGTTTGAAGATTTGCTTAGTGAAATTAAAAATCCATAAGCCGGCGATTTGTGTCTTAGCCCTTTTAACGGACAGAGCTATACATTTACAGTTTTCATTGACTTATTATACTCGTATAAACATTTACAGTTTTCATAATGTTTAATTTATGTTATGACACAGTCGTGGCTAACTAAAAAAAGGTTCAATTTAAGGTGGTAACTATATGAGCCCTGCTTGGTTAACGGCTAAAAAAATGGTTTCCAACCGCTCTTTTAAACGAACTATTATTTAGGCACCATGCCAACTGGTCGGAGGAACAACTACTCTATAAGAAATAATTCACTGCTAAAAAAACTATCGAGTGGGACCGATATAAATTCAGCAGTCTGGTAGGGTGTAAATCTAGACATTTGCGAGACGCTTTACACATATATCCATATTTGTGGTGTCCTTGCCTAGTGACAATCAAGCCGCCGGGTTCCTTCACGATGTTTATCTACACAGCGAGTGGCAATGCTACCACAAATACGAAAATTTACGGATCTTTCGCAACACACGTATTTACTTGTCTTTCCTGTAGGATAGGCTGACTACGATATCAGTATAGTATAGGTGCTGGCTAAGCCTACTCCATATAAAAAACAATGTCCCAGTGACTGCAGCGTCCGAGTGGTCCCTTCACCCATCTAGTGAGTTAAGGTGCCACTGATGGACGCTGTATAAATCATCTCACTATGCAAATACCTAACTACAATAGAGTATCATAGCCTGGGACCAACACAAGTAGATAGATAGATAATACTTATTTATTTGCATATACACACACTCACACAATAATAAAGAGCAAACTATTCAGTAGTAACAAAAGCAAACGTCACATACAAAACGTAATGAACATTTTACAAAAAAAAATTATGATTTTACACATTTACACACAAGCACAGTTTGATAATTTTCACACACACATATTATATACATCCACCAACCCGGACTTGGCCGCCGCCGTGGTAGAGTATGGTCTAACCTTTCTGCGATGCAGAAAGAGACCAGTGCCCCAACAGTGGGAACATAAAAGGGTTGATATCGGTCGATATATACATTATCAAGTGTGATTACTGTGGGTGTGGCAAATGCAAACAGGCTCTGACTCAGCATAAGCTGGAGCGTGATACTCCAGCTCTGGTCTTCAGTCAGTCCCCATCAGGTGGCGCGGCGTGATTCTGTTTTGTGGAAGTGGTCCTATTAGTAATAAGATTGTGGAGAGTGGCCACTCCTGGGAGGTGAGTCTCCAATATGCACAATTGTTCAATAGAGCCATATTAGCCCAGTAATGCTCGTGTTATTCACACTATCGGTAGTCTAATAACCAATCGCCTTGCAATGGTATAACCCGTGCTACTTAAGTCGACGCCTCGCGCGTTTCGTTCTTCTTCGAGAGATGCCTATTTAATTCGGGCGGGTTATACCCATGGAATGACATTGTACTGCTAATTTAAAAACCTATTTAGAGGCTAAAAATTTTTACCCATGCCGGGATTCGAACCCGCAACCTCTGGCTATGCGTACCAGTACTTATTGTACTGCTATTGTAGGCTACCGAATTGAGGTAAATAAAAACCATTCTCGTGCTTATATCATTCTATTGAAAAGCTATGTAAGTTTAAAAACCTATTTAGAGGCTAAAAATTTCACCCATGCCGGGATTCGAACCCGCAACCTCTGGCTATCCGTGCCAGCGCTCTACCAATTGAGCCAATGGGCGACTCACGGCATCAGTGAAATTTTGAACCTCCTTACACTATTCTCTGTATTATGTATGTATTTTTAGCCTCTAAATAGGTTTCTAAATTTGTTCCTTAGCACGGGTTAGTGCATTAAAAATAAAAATAGTATAGCTATGTAAGTATTAAGACTCTTGGGCCTGGTCTCTACCTACCCCACAGGGGTACAGGAGCTGTGTTTCTGTCACATCGTGTTGCGCTTGTACCTTATTTATGTCGCGGGTCGGGTTTTTAATCTGCCTCTAATTACTTTGACGATTAATCTTTCTATTTATTTCCCTTTTTTCCTCCGCTCTCTTTCTCCGTCTCTAATTGTGAGCGTTTAATAACGAATTTGTAATTAAGTTTGTTTTTTTGCGGGTGAAAAGTTGCTTTCTTTTCTTTGTTTACTGACCTGTCGTGGTTTTGGGCAGAGGTAATGAGGGGCGCTTTTTGGTAGCAGGGGCATATTTTGTACTATCTTTCATGGTAATTCTATGACAATTAGATCTACATTGTAAAGTTGACTGACCCACAGTTTACCAAGTAGATGATGCCTCGAATTGTCATAACCGGAATAACCTGTATAAAACTACAAATCGTAGTTAATTATGACAATTTAAGTGTCATAATAAACTACAATTTGTAGTTTTATGTGCCTCGGTCCAAGTGATCTGATCTGAGAAAAGTTTCCTTTCTAGATTTCTATGAGACGTTGCGAAGGCTGTTCTATTTTTTCTAGATTTGTATCGTTTGAAATAACTACTTTATTTAGAAAAAAGGAGATCAAAAAAAAAATTTTTTTATGATACTAAGAAAACTAGTGAAAATTAGAAACTATTATTATGCACCTCTATATTTGATGCGACTCTATATTTCCATTTTTATGTACAATAAAGTGTTCTCTATCTATCTTATTATAATGGGCATGATTGAGGGATATTGCGTAGGAATGCATTTACAGCCTTCCTTTAATATTGCCCTTGGGCAATACACAAGACACTGCTCCCTAGCAGAGTCTTGAATATTTGTAAAAGATCGTCCCCTGCTAAAAAACATTACATCATCCAGTTTTTTGATCGAATTTGAGATTGAGTTTTACTCGAAAAATTATGCGTGTTTTAACATATTTTAACACATAGTTAGAATATTTTCGGGGCTTAATCACGTAGTAATTTATTTCTATTTTACCTCGACGTTTCGACGACGTTGCAGCCATCGTGGTCACGAGAAGACTGATGGCTGGCAAAATAGCAATAAATTACTACGCGATTAAGCCCCGAAAATATTCTAACTATATGCGTGTTTTATTTCCAGATAGATCAAACAGTCATTTATTTACATTTAAGTACTGTATATGACCAATAAACCAACTGGGTGGTCCCGGTCAAGATAGAAATTTGGTAAAATGGTGCCTTACGACTAAAAGGTTAAGAACCACTGGTCTAGACTGATGTCCACGTGACACATCTAAAAAAAGCTCCCAGTACCCACTACTTTAATAAACTGACGATAACCACCGAGCCCCAGCTACTTACACCTTCTCTATATATAAATCATCCCGATAGGTACTCTAAGTAGTATAGTTTAAGATCACCCGTGTAATTGAACGCGGTCGTGACTGTGCAAAAGGAGCGTAAAGCTCTAAAATTAGTTCAGGGACCCGTCGTCTGCAGACGTATCATATTCACAACTTTGATGAAAATTTCCAAGTAGCTGCTGGAGAGTTTGGGGGCAAAAAGCATACCTACCTCGCCAGTTGAAAAATGTTATTGGACAGGTTTCTGAAAACTGACACAGATGATTTTTTTGTTGGTAATAAGTGCTCAGAAAGTCAATTTCTTGGTGTATTTTTTTTCTACAATAAAGCAAATAAACATTTATTTTTAATGTAAGCCGCCCAGACGCTTTTCAGCAATATGGAATTAGTGACGTCACTGGTCAGTACACAAACAAATTTCCAATCAACTCTCAGGTTCTCGGATCGCGATATTTACTGAGCTGTGACGTCATTATAGATTTGACCAATCCTGGCCGTTTTCGATAAAATTGCTACAGATATAAAATTATCCAGTTTTATTCTGTTTTTTTTGCAGAAATTATCCTTTTTTAAGCTTAAACGCCTTGTTGTTTTTAAAACACATCATTGATACAAATTATAATTAAATAGTCAGTATATTGCGCTCGTGGCCTATCCAAACCGAGTGATTGGAATCAATCACATCAGTTAAGCAACAACAGGCGCGGTCAGGTGCAGGATGGGTGACCGTCCTGTGACTACCGCTAGTCGCTTCCGTGCTGGCAGTCGTTAAGCCATGTCAGAGGCCTCATGGGCGGCTCGATAACTTCTTGTCAGAAGGCTCGCCACTGTCTTACAATCTTCCACCAACCCGGACTTGGCCCCTGTGGACTATGCCTAACCTTCCTGCGATGCAGGAAGAGACCTATGCCTTAGCAGTGGGGAAGTAAAGGGGTTGATATCGAGTCAGTATATAATGAATACTTTTTTTTCACCCGGTCAAATAGCCTATTGGCAAAACTCCACGACTCATTATGGCCTCTGAGTACTGAAACAAAGAGCGTAAGCGCTTTCTTCAGCTTCTGTCACGAGTTTGACGTTAAGAGTTGGGTGACTTGCAATATACGACAATCGACTGTCTCATTGGCCTAGCGGTATCACGTCTGATTACCATGCCGGAGGTCGTCGGTTCGATGACCACTGAGGGCCGCCGTACATTTGTACAAATGGCCTCTGTCTGGGTGTATTTTTATGTTTGTGATGTCCTTGCCTGGTATCATAGTTTGGGACCAGAATAAGCCACAGTGCTGTGTAGAAGTTACTATCTATTTTCTCTTTAATATAAAAATGAATCGCTGAATGTGTTGGTAAGCGCAAATCTCGAGAGCAGCTGAACCGATTTGGCTAATTCTTTTTTCAAAATATTCCTTGAAGTACGAGGATGGTTCTTGAGGGGAGAAAATTAAAAAAAAAATAGATGGTAGGCGGTATGAAGTTCGCTGGGGCAGCTAGTTATTAACGATAATAATATTACCACTGACCGAGGGCGGAAGGAATATTCTGAACTACTATGATACCATAGCACAGAGTATCATAGTTTGGGACCGGATTAATCGACAGTTTTGTGTGGAAGTTACTGTTATTAATAATAATAATATTATATACCATTGACCGTTGGAAGGAATATACTGAACTATACAAAGAACGAGTGGAACTTCTGGAAGCTAAACGCTTTCGGCACGTAAATTGAAGCTCGTGCTAGAGCTACTTTCGGGAAAGATGGTCGACTGTTGTAAAATAGTCTAGCCCAGCCCCATAAGTCACTCGTACCCCTTGTAACTTGTACCTATAAGATTTGCTAGGTCTCGTATCGCATACGACTTACGAGTGTGTGCATAAATAAGTAACTGGATCGTTCGTAATAACTTCTAGTCCTCGGAATCCCAACAGTCGGAATCCTAAAGTCCGTTTCACTGGATTCCTCCACACAGGGTGTCCTAGCGACGGGACCAGGGTTGCACCTACTGATAACGGGTTGAACTTAGTAGGCCACTAACTCGAGGAGTCTCCTTCTTGTATTTCCAGTTTTTTTAACCTTAATTGGTAACCCTGTATATACTAAAATAAATAATAAAATCATTACGGAATGACCGAAGCAACGCCAACTCCGTCTGTACGCACCACGATTAAGCCGAAGAGCGAGACATGGCCGGACTCTTCCGACAAAAATTCAAGTAAGTGAATCTGGAATTAGTTAATAATAAATATCTATTTTTTATTACATGTCATATAGGTCTATCATCAATCACCATAACCAGCCATTTGACGCCCACTGTAGGACATAGGCCTCCCTCATGGTCACATATAGCTTGATATGCTGATGGGTACCTTCCAATGGTCGAATTTTACAAACGAATTCAACTACTTGTTGCACGCGTTAATTTATTAATGATGCTAAATTATGTTACATGGCGAAATGCCTGTAGGCTTTTTATACTATACTTTTTTTGTAACCTATGTAACTGTAACCATTGAATTTGATTCAATGCTGTTACTAAAGGGGACAAGCTATCGCTTGGAGAGAGATAGAGAATGGGCTTAATTATCAAGCATGCCCACCGTGGATTGGCATTTTAAGCGCTGAGGTGTGACACCTACTCAGAATTCCTCACAATGTTCTACTTCACCGTTAGCGAGTGCTTATGCTACACTTCACACATGTACATAACTTAGAAAACTAAGTCATTGGTGCGTGCCGGGATTCAAACCCACGACCTCCTGATTAAGAAACCGGTCTTCTACCACTCCGCTACCATCGGATGAAAAAATATCATGCATGTAATAAAACTTATCCTCTCTATAAACTCTCTCTGTAGCTCAGCGAGCTATGGAGAGAGCTATGCTCGGAGTTTCTCAGAAGGATGGGATTCGTAACGAATGCATCCGACAGAGAACGAAAGTTATCGACATGGCTCAGAGAATCAGCAAACTGAATGGCAGTGGGCTGGCCATATCTCGCGAAGAACCGACAATCGTTGGAGTAAACGTGTCCTTGAGTGGAGACCGCGACTCGGCAAACGTAGTGCAGGACGCCCTCCGACCAGGTGGGATGACGATCTGCAGGCTGAAGACAAGGCGCTATGGCGCTCATTAGGGGAGGGCTATGTCCAGCAGTGGACTACATAATATAGCCTGAAGAAGAAGACGAATAAAACTTACTACATCTCCAAAAATACCCTGTAGAACTCCGAATGTAAATTAGTGTAAAATACCAAATGCAGAGTTGCGCACAATCAAGGTAATGTTGCCAGGTGCGTTCGCGGCGGCGAGCCACGAATTTATAAGCGGCTACGCTAGCGACACCGACAACTTGATTTATACCACAAAACGAGGAGCTCAGGGTCAATGTATTATTGTTTGCAATGGAAGATTAAACGGGTACTTTTCATTATTACTGATCCTGAATATAAAGCTAAATTAATATTGTGGAGTGCTTAGGTAAGTTTTAGTTTTAAAAAGTCTGAGTAATCTTAAGATTTCCTGAGCGATATTGAATATTGGTAATATCCATACAAATCAACCGTATGAAATGTAAACAATAGTGCGTTCATATCACAGACGATACGGGTAGTAATATTGCCCGTACCGGGCAATTTAAGAGTTTTCTTTAAGAGGTTTGAGTATCTTTCTCGAGGATATTACTTTATTTAACTTTAGATATGGTGTGTAAAACGTTTAAAACACAATCGATAACAACGCAGAATAGGCTTAATGGTGTAGATCGAGAATGTCGCTTAAACCATACACACGCTTAAGATCATGATGATGTAAACAAGCTTACAAAACAAAAGGTTCAGTTCATGACCCATATTAAGGAAATACATTATTAACGCGCCACGCGACCCGACGAAACGCGACGCGTGTTGAGTCGAATCAAATTGTACTATTTTCTATGACTAGAATCATACTATGAGCATCCGACGCGTACCATGTGCACGGTAATTCGGGATGCAAAAAAAAAGTGAACTGCCTGAATCGAAAACCATTTCGAGTTTAGCATTTAAAACAGTATCTTTAATGTAAGAGATTTATATCATAAAAGATGAGCCTCATTTTGACTAAATAATAATATTTAAATGCTCTTCATATGACCTCTGAGGACCTCTATGATGACGTCACTTGTTAAATCGTCTGTGGCAGTAGTTATTCTGTGGAAAAACTTCCAATGGCCTGTCAACTTCATCTGTCAAACACATCGATGTCATTCACATGTCACACTAAACCACAGACAAACCCAATCGCGAGCTCTACCTACACACAGAGTATGTAACATATGACGTCACGCCGAATAATACTCATTTTAATTAAATAACAATGATAAACTCGATTAATCACGAAAAAAAATAAAATTAGTTTCTTAAAATTACGTCTACTATGAGAATATAAAATAAAATCCGATCATAAACATTGCATCCCTAATTGCACGGTGTACATCGGGTGTCGACACGTCGCGTCGGGTCACGTTTTATTAATGTGTTTCCGTCTTAATTGAGATACCGCTCAGGTAAAATCTTTTTTTAGATATTATTTTATGTTTTACCTTCAAAGGCAAGAAACGATAGTTGTCAGAATTCTGCGGAATAAAAAATCAGAGCGTAGTATATCCAATTCCACCAGACTGGAGACGCGTGGCGGAATCGGAATCAATGGAAAGAGCTGGAGGAGGCCTTTGTAGACAGACATTCCAAAAGTAGGGACATTTTGTAAAAAAATATGAAAAATAAACATTTATTCAATGTAAGAAACACGTGTAATATTAAAGTAATTAATATATTGTATTTAAAATTTAAATTTAACATTTACATACAGGCACATACATTGCTTCTGGCCCCACACTAGGATACCCTAGTGTGGGGCCAGTCCCTGTGTCGTGGGAACCAGAAACAACGATATCACAAACATGTAAACATCCAAGACCTGGGGTTTTTTTTGATTCCAGCCGGGATTCGAACCCGGGACCTCTTGCATGGTAGGTAGATGCGCTACCGCTACGCCACAGAGGCTTAATTAATAATTTTATTAATAATGTATTATGCATGAAATTTAAATGAACTAATTATACTTATAAAAAATCGATACGTAGTTACAAGAAACAATATAATTTATGATGATCTCGATATAATTTTGTGAATAAACGGCTAAAAGTCTACAATGTGTTGTGCTTACGAAATTTTAGTTCAAAAAAAATAAAAGGCTATTTTATTTATATCCAATTCAGGGACCCGCACTATCCACAACGCAGGCCTTTACCTCGATTGTATTTTCGCTCCCCGATTGGGTTTCGTCCGCGACGCTAGTACATACGTATGTCAGTGACATGTACGAGGCGTGTTGTACACGTTTCATTCGAACTGTGTGCCTCGTCGATAGTTCTGCGTGTTCTATTGGATTTTTTGCCGCTTCCTTCGCGGCGCGATTGGAATTCCTTTCGCGTTGCTCTGTAATGGGAAAAATGAAATATCGCCGCCGTTTGCATTTGTTTTGTTGCGTTTATATCGACGCGCCGCTGTTTGCATGCATAGTCTGCTAAACAGATGTGTGGCGAATTCGATTTTCATCGACAGTTGGTTCTTTTCGCTGTCCTTGTTAGGGTTCCGTATCCAAAGGATAAGGGACCCTATTAACGAACGAGTGCTGCTCATGTGTCTGGCCGCAGCATTTATGTTTTCCCTGTGAGACATTTAACCTCAGAACACATTGACTAATGCTTTGGCATTTAGAGTTGTTAATGGCAATCATGAAATCTTCTTAGGTATACGCAACTGTGCTATCATAGGGGGCAATGCCCATAATCCCCACGCTGGGCATGCGGGTTGGGGATCGCAGTTCGGTGGAATTGTACTGCACATAGTAATATATAATAGCTATTATATATCACTATGATATATGATAGCACAACGTGGCGTTCTTTAGGGGAGGGCTACGTCCAGCAGTGGACTAGTATAGCCTGATGACAAATGACGCAACTGCCAGAGTGGAGTTTTTTCCGCTGCCTTTTTCTCCACTTAAAAAAGGGCCCGAAGGCAGCGGCTTACATTTTACAAAAATACAAAATACAAAAAATACAAAATACAAAAATATTTATTTCTTTATCAACTTAACATTAATTTTACACAGTGGTGGGGACTTCCTATTAAGTGTATAGACACCTGTGCCAGGAAGCCCCGCTCTTCCTATACTAGATGAAAACAGTTAAGTTCGGTACAAACATGCCTATACTATCAATTATTAATAATTTTACATTGTACAGCATTTTACTTTGTATCAGCAAACTGAATGTAATTTCTTTCTTTACGTTGAAATAAATTGATTTGATTAATTGATTGATTACTGAGACGCCATTGTCCATCTGTACGTCTGTCAGTAACTTGTCTGTTATAACCAGGATACAGGAACCCAGGACTTGGATGTTTACATGTTTGTGATGTCACTGTTTCTGGTTCGCACGTCACAGGGTATCCTAGTGTGGGGCCAAGAGCAATGTATGTGCCTGTATGTAAATGTTATGTTTTATGTTATGGTACACTGAGTGGTTTCGTAATCAACCCTTGTATGTCCCCACTGCTGGGGCACGGGTCTCTTCCTGCATCGCAGGAAGGTTAGGCCATACTCCACCATGGGGGCCAAGGCCGGGTTGGTGGAGGATTGTAAGACAGTGGCGGGCCTTACTGTCAGAAGTTATCAAGCCGCCCATAAGGCCTGTGACATGGCTTAACGACTGCCATTATATGACAGCCGGCACCAACGGCTTAACGTGCCTTGCGAAGCACGGAAGCGCTCGGAAAAATGCCACTAGCGGTAGTCACGGGACGCTCACCCATCCCATACCTGACCGCGCCTGTTGTTGCTTAACCAAGTGATTGTTTCCAATCACTCGGTTCGTCTAGGCCACGAGCGCTTCTGCACACTGAGTGGTTGACACGTTATTATTCTAACATTTCCGTGGTCATCCCACGTCTATAAACGACCCACTGCAGGGGGCAGGCCTTCTCTCAGGAGGTTATGGGTTTAATTACCACGTGTGCCCACCTTGCATTGGCAATTTCAAGCGCTGAGGTATTTTAACACCTCTGACACTCACCCTCAGTTTCTCGTACCTACACTAACAATTTTTTAATCTGTTAGGAGCTGCCAAAACGTTTTTTTATGCATTTGGCTAATTAACGGCTTGTTAGTACGGGGCTCAGATTTTCTCACGATGTTTTACTTCACTGTTAGCGAGTGGTATTGCAACTATAACTTCGCATATGCACATAACTTAGAAAACAAAGCCAAAGCACTTGCCCGCTCTGAGAATCGAATCTGTTTACGATTTCATTTTATAACATATTTTAAACTTTTGCGACTTGAAAACATAATTAGAATATTTTCGGGGCTCGGACCACAATGACTGTAACGTCGTCGAAACGTCGAGGTAAAATAGCAATAAATTACTAGGCCTCAACCCCGAAAATATTCTAACAATGATTTCACTTTAATCTAAGAGCTACCTTAAAGAACCAGTAGGTACTACTGTATATTGTTACCAACCCTGTATCGGTTTAGAAATAATTTCTCCGAAATGAAACAATCCATCACAGTTATTAAGCACTCGTTTGGCAATTCATCAATGGGTGGGTGACCGGCGGTGCTACAGAATAAGAATTAATTAACTCTGCCCAGACTTTACTACGCAATAAAGGTAGATAGAAGGACAGTTTGGTTTTAGCCAATTACCTGGTGAATAAAGATTGATTATCACTTATACTATTTTAATTTTTAATGCACTAACCCGTGCTAAGGACAGTTTTAAAAACCTATTTTAGAGGCTAAAAATTCCACCCATGCCGGGATTCGAACCCGCAACCTCTGGCTATCCGTGCCAGCGCTCTTTCCAACTGAGCTAATGGGCGACTCACCGGCATGAGTGAAATTTCAAACCTCTTTACACTATTCTCTATATTACGTACACTTATCACTTACTTACTGATTATCACTTACTAAGTTTCGAGTTTTTTTGTCCATTTTTTCTACAAAATGATCTAGATTTTGAAATAGACACCTAGTTTGAACTCTAACCTTAATTAAGCCGCAGTTTCTGCGCTACTTTGAACAAAATCATTTCATTTCATTACTCATCAATGCGTTCACTTATACTGACGAGAAACTTCTAAAAACTATCAGCTGATTCATACTAATAACTTGTAGTATCAAAATGGTCGATTTTGTATCAAAACGGCTATTTTTTTTGTCACACTATGGCGCAGTGTTTTTTGTGGTAGCGTCGCGGCATGTGCGCTACGCAATCCTTGATTTCTGTGCAATCGCGGCAAGTTCGCTGGAAAAAATTCTCGCAAATCGCTATTGAGATAGTACTGTAAGTTACGTAAATTGTAACCAGCAATGATAACACTCACCACGACGGCCTCGGTGGCGCAGCGGTTCAGGACGCTGACTGTAAAAGAGTGTTGGGTGTTATCTACGTATTTATTGTATTAAATCTATAGTCGAGTTAGCATCTATAATACAAGTCATTTAGTTGTACTTAGTATAGGGCTAACGAGATCTGTGTAATATGTTCATAAATATTTATTAAATGCATACAGAAATTCTGGTGATGGACGATAAACAATACCAATATCGCTCAATCGATATCGATATTAACCCTAGTATGTCCCGGGTCTCTTCCTGCATCGCAGGAAGGTTAGGCCATACTCCACCACGGGGGCCAAGTCCGGGTTGGTGGAGGATTGTAAGACAGTGGCAGATCTTACTGTCAGAAGTTATCAAGCCGCCCCTAAGGCCTCTGACATGGCTTAACGACTGCCATTGCTTCACAGCCGGCACCAACGGCTTAACGTGCCCTACGAAGCACGGAAGCGCTCGGAAAAAATGCCACTAACGGAGGTTACGGGACGGTTACCCATCCTGCACCCGACCGCACCTTTTGTTGCTTAACTCAAGTGATTTATTCTAATCACTCGGTTTACCTAGGCCACGAGCGCTTCGCAATGTCGCTCGCTAACTATGAATGGCAACATCGTGACAAAAACCTGAGTGTCTCAGGTGTTCAAATGACTCAGCGCTTGAAATCTTGAAATTGCCAATCCGCAGCGGGTACGCGTGTTAATTAAGTCCATACTCTCTCTCTCTCTCTCTCTGTGTGAGTCTGTGCCCTGTAGTGGGACTTATATAGGTAACATTAAAAAAACTTAACTTTATAGTTTTCCCCGTAGTTAAAAGTTGTTCGCAATGTACGAATGAAACCAACCCAATTGAGTTCAAGCAACTCTCTGAAGACAGGGCGCTGTGGCGCTCATTGGGAGAGGGTTATGTCCAGCAGTGGACTAATATAGCCTGAAGAAGAAGAAAAACACTCTGTCATCGCTCGTCGTCAGGCTATACTAGTCCACTGCTGGACATAGCCCTCCCCTAATGAGCGCCAAAACGCCCTGTCTTCAGCTTGCCGCATCCAGCATCTGCCTGCAGTTTTTCGCAGATCGTCATCCCACCTAGTCGGAGGGCGTCCTATACTACGTTTGCCGAGTCGCGATCTCTACTCACGGACACGTTTACTCCAACGGTTGTCGGTTCTTCACTTCAGCTTGCTGATTCTCAGAGATATGAACTTTGGTTCTTTGTCGGAACACCCTGTCCTGTTATATAATATGTAAGAGATACATTACCTACCATAATATTATCCACAGATTTTAGTAGCCATATTCATAGCTACTGAAATCTCTAGATAAAATTATGTATCCGTAATTTATTGATCATAAAAATATTTTAAATAAAAAAAATATGTTTGCTACGTGCTCTACCTAAATAGGCATACAAAACATGTCACATTACAATAAAAATTAATTAAAAAATGTCAATGTTGAGCGTCAGAAGGATTGACCATATCCGCAACACTGGAACTGGGCAGGCCATATCAGCAGAATGCACCCGGATAGGTGGGCGAGACTTGCCACCGAGTGGGTGCCACAACGCGGTCGTCGCAGGAGAGGTAGGCCAAGAAAACGTTGGCGAGACGATCTCGACCGACACATGCCGGAGTGGTCTGAGGTGGCACAAGACAGAAACATCTAGTCTGAGTTGGGGGAGGCCTTTGCCCAGCAGTGGGACTCAAACGAGGCTACGTAAATAAAATGTCAATAAAAACTAAAGTACCTAATAATCCGCTACAATTTAAAACAAAATAAACTTAAAAACTTAAGCTACAAAATTAAATAGTATTTCCTAGTAACAATCCCGTGCTAACGATGACCTGTCGTTACAGACTGGATTTCTGTTCTACTGTTTATTTTGGTGACGTGCGGAGCCCGTGCGACGATCAATCTTCTAGCGCGATGGCGACTAACAAAAACAATTTGACGTGACTGAGCTACATCGATGTTCTAACGGCGTCCTATGATTAAACGATTTATAAACCTGACACCTTCGATACACGCAACGAATCTGCTGAGTATTACCTGACTAATACGGTTCTAATCAAATTATTTTTAACTAGCTGACCCAGCGAACTTCGTACCGACTAACAGTCGGTTCTTTCGTAATCAACCCTTTTATGTCCCCACTGTTGGGGCACGGGTCTCTTCCTGCAGGAAGGTTAGGCCATACTCCACCACGGGGGCCAAGTCCGGGTTGGTAGAGGATTGTAAGACAGTGGCGGGCCTTACTGTCAGAAGTTATCAAGCCGCCCATAAGGCCTCTGACATGGCTTAAAGACTGCCATCTAACGACTCCTAACTTAACGACTGACGGTTCTTTATTTTTGTTTTTTTTTTCCTCTGTGAGAACCATCCTCGTACTTCAAGGAATATCAAAAAAAAAGAATTGGCGAAATGGCACTCGAGATTTGCGCTTACCAACACATTCAGCGATTATTTTTTTTTATATTATAGAAGAAGATTAAAAAAAGACCTATATACATAATGAACGTCAAAGTTGTTAGTTTCACAATTAATAGATTGGATATGTGGATATGAGACGTGTTCTTGGTACTCATATTATCTGGTGAGTAATCGAGATCAACTCAATGTCCCCACTGCTGGGGCACGGATCTTTTCTTGCGTTGCAGGAAGGTTAGGCCATATTCCACCACGGGAGCTAAATCCGGGTTGGTGGAGAATAAAGACAGTGGCTTACTGTCGGAAGTTATCAAGCCGCCCATAAGGCCTGTGACATGGTTTACGTTACATGACAGCCAGCACCAATTGGTTAACGTGCCTTGCAAAGCACGGAAACGCTTGAAAAAATGTCAAGCGTAGTCACGGTACGGTCACACACCTTGCATCTGATGGCGCCTGTTGTTGGTTAACTCAATTGATTGATTCCAATCAATTGGTTCGACTGGGCCTCGAGCGCTTCGAGCCTCGATTCTGGTGAGTAATTAATATACATAATCTAATATAAATTACTCTTTGTAATGTGGTTTCATTGGAGTAATAAATCAGTCATTATTGTAATAAATAATCATACATTGTATACAATCTAGTCCAAGGAAAAACATCTGATCGAATATCCCAATAAAGTATTTCTCAATAACTCGCGATGTTTACACATAATACCATATTAAACGGATCTATCGTGATTATTTATTAGGTAAAACATTGCAGTTGCCGTGGTCACGGTTAGACAGAAGTGCTTAGTAAAGTCAATTATTGTAGTAAGGGTGGATGGTCTATCCTCATGCTACCTAGTTATGGTTGCCTGGAAGAAATTTCTTTTGGTAATAAGGCCACCAACTGTACTATATTTTTTTATATAATTTCTGTGTCCAATAAAGAATATTCTATCTATCTATCTACTTTGGCAATTAGCTGAATTGATAGCTGTACCAGTGAAGCCCTCGAAGCTTGCAATACACTCCCTGTCTGTTGTTTTTATGAGGAGAAATAAACTTTAGTTTACTTTACTATGGTGTTTCGGGGCAGGGCGACACTCTACCACCATTACCATACGCATGGCGCAAGATTTTGAAATCCCCTTCCATAATGCGCGGACACATTTTTTTATTTACAAAAGTACCTATATTTCAGTAATAAACTAATGGTTAAAAAAGGTTTGTTTGTTACAGTTTATTGCACAATAAAAACGTTATTAAAAATAAAACTTAAATAACAGGTTTGTGATAAAAATTGCGTGCAAAGGCGGACTTATTTCAAAAGAAATTTCTTCCAGCCAGCCTAGAAATTTTGAGTGTTACAAAGAGAGAGAATGGGGTAGAGCAGATAAAGCAGAAACAAACTCATTCCAACCTAAGTACATTTCAATATATATATTGAATATATATTGAAAAGAACTAACATTATGACATTAAAATTATCATAAGAATAGTGTTTGGGTCGCATTTGAAAAATATAACAGCCCGACAATATTGATATGTGACAGTCGCGGTATAATAACGTAACGTAGCAAAACTAAATCAGTGTTTTAAATCCTCTTAATAGGTACTTTTCCCTAATATCGTTAAATCTTTGATTATTTGATACTGTCGTCACCTTATTGTATTTTTTTTAATCATTACTTCTGTCACTAAACCATCAACCATCTAATATTACCTGTGCCACGACCGAAACATGAACTGTCGTAGACAAGACGTAGCAGTCGTAGCCCGCCGTCTCTCCCGTGCAATTTGCTACCGCAACCGTAGCACCCGCGTAGTAATTCGTAGCAGCTCGTACCGTCTAGCAACATTATAAAAGTCTTTATGTTGGTTGTATTTTTGCTTCATTTGTCAGTTCGTGTTTTGCAGTTCGATAAATTTTAAAGTTACGTTATTTTTTCTTTGTGCTCACTTTCTTTGTGTGTATTTCATTTTGTAAGGAACTGTAGAAATACTGCTTGAATTTTAGTTGGTCGCGTGTCGACAGCCAGACGATGGACGACGTTCCTCTGCTGATTTCGATTTAGGGGGAGAATACTAACTCGGAAACGCAGTGTAAGACGATAGGACAACTCCTGTTCGTTCGACTGGTGAACTAAGGCAGATACCTAGAATTCATGGCATAGTGTGCGTGGCCAAGTTTTGGTATGTTATCCACCCTTGTATGTCCCCACTGCTGGGGCACGGGTCTCTTCCTGCATCGCAGGAAGGTTAGGCCATACTCCACCACGGGGGCCAAGTCCGGGTTCGTGGAGAATTGTAAGACAGTGGCGGGCCTTACTGTCAGAAGTTATCAAGCAGCCCATTGGGCCTCTCACATGGCTGAACGACTGCCATTACACGAGCGCTTCCGATAGTTTGGTACAATACAATCTAATTGGTTTCGTTATTGACACAGTAAGACGAAAATAGTATTTCTTAATGATTCGCGGTGCGCATATAAAAGTTATATATTTTTAACGGGTCACTGTACTTGCCACTTCAGTCTACCCTTACTATACCCGTACCCGAATTTCAACTGAGAAAATGACTTCAAACTTTCAAGTGCATGGAATCCAGTGCTAAGTAAATAGAAATCACGCGTCTTATCTCCGAAAGTCTCTAGAACGCAGTGTTGTGTGTCAGCCCGCTGCGAAAAACTAAAAGTGACTTGAGTATAGACCACCAGTTGGCTTAGCGTGGCACGCTCGAGAAAGGCCCTTCTCTACGTAAAAATGTGAACTTCTCTAGCGAGCCCGGAATGTCACGACGCTCACTCGCGGAATGTCACGACGCTCACTCATCTCAGTCGCGCTCGCCATCCGCGACTGAGATGGAGTCGACCGAGTCTTGTTTACAACTGGGTAACATGGCGTCATTGCCAAGATGATTTTGGCCGTGACGAGACCAAGACAAAGGTATCTCTGGTACCCACGGAGTTGTAGACAAAGTCTCGAGAACATGTATTTGACAGGAAAAATACAATTTTTATCAATCTTCTTTTGTATTTTTGCTGTGTTATCAATTATCATTCTTTCTTTATTTCCGTTTTTTCATTTTACCATGCTTAGTGCATAGTACTATTTATCAGCAACAATTTTTAACAGTGTTGTCAAATAAAAATACAACACTTTTATTCAATATCGATCGTCGTCGTCGTCAGGCTATATTAGTCCACTGCTGGACATAGCCCTCCCCTAATGAGCGCCATAGCGCTCTGTTTTTAGCTTGCCGGATCTAGCATCTGCCTGCAGTTTTTCGCAGATCGTCATCCCACCAATATCGATCGGTCAATATCAACCCTTGTGTGTCCCCACTGCTGGGGCACAGGTCTCTTCCTGCATCGCAGGAAGGTTAGGCTATACTCCACCACGGGGGCAAAGTCCGAGTTGGTATAGGATTGTAAGACAGTGGCGCGCCTTACTGTCAGAAGTTCTCAAGCCGAATTCTCAAGAAGTTATTCAATATGGCAATAACTAATTTTAGGTAGTATATGACAAGTAATCCTAAGTTTCTCACTCGATGTCGACAGAGAGTCAAAACATGCATACTAAGAATATTGCCCTCATAACAATAATTGACTGTACTTGCCAATTCAGTCTACCCGTGACCACGGAAACTGCAACTTCGACGAAGCGTCGGGAATCTAGGTAATTACGTTTTATCTAATAATAATCGCCATCAGACCCGTTTAATATATATCTAAAAAAAAAATATTTATATTATAAACCAGGGTCTGGTAACTAATCAAAACTTCCCGGAGATTGGGGTAAAAATGAGATGGATTTTCACTCTTTTAGTTGGTGGAGCAGCTAATGACAGATTCGCTTCCATAATTTCCGGCTTCGGCGCCGGATCTGAGATTTCACATTTTAAATTAAGGAACCTATCAAAGCTCATGTAGGTAGCTGAGGCATGGATAAAGTTAAATTTGAGTTTTAAATTACACGTATGATAAAATTTATTCGTCCCGCTATACTTATGGGTTATTTTGGCGTGACGTGGAAACGCGGCAAGAGTGTAGAAGTGTGTTATTGTTTATATGGGATGTAGCGAAATCCAAACATACATCCCAGCTTGTGAGTTCTTCTAGTCACTATGGACAACGTTTACTATTGGGAAAACTTTAAAATTGCTAAAATGTACATTCCATACATTTGATGTCGGGGTTGGTAACTTTAGTTTGGAGCAGCTCGGCTTTAAACTTTTCCAAATACGGCAAGTTTTTCAAGATGACCATACGACGCTATGACAAGTAGAATCCATTTCTATATTTATGTCTTGCTACACCCTATGTATCTATGATACAATGCGGGGCACATGCACGCGTTTGCCATTCACCATGTGAATGGCCAACGTGTAGGTGGCTGAAGGGCAGCCTCTATAGGCCTACGACTTCGGGCCAACGTTTACTTTTCGATCCATGAGTCTACAGGTAGACTTGTGATTCGCAAGCGATATCGATCGAAAGCAACCCTTGTCCCCACTGCTGGGGCACGGGTTTCTTCCTGCAATTCGTGATTCACAATACAGTGCCATTTTTGTTTCCTACTTCTATTCAAATCCAGTATAAATACAGTGCTGGGTACGAAAGCCTAAGCTCTTAGGAGAGCTTTAGAGGAATCGTGTTTTTATATGTAAGACCGAAAGAGTTCAATCTTAAACTAAAAGAGATCCAGGCGTACGTGTTAAAAATACCGAAAGGGACGAAGAGCTCTGAATGCTTGCAAGACAAAGTCAATGACTGGTCACAGCTGGTAATACCAATCTCCATGCAAGATTGTTTTTGGATTGAACACCTCCTTTGTGAACGTCACTTTAACAGCTGATTTCAGCGCTTTATAGCTCCCACGATGTAAAACACCTTATGTTTTATGATACGCTTATAGTATTTAGTAAAAACATAAACTGAAATTATATTAAATAAATAAATATAAACTAATAGGCCGCCGTTTGTACTCTTAGGTTAAGAAATATCTGTGTAATTTCCATTTTTATGTACAATAAAGTGTTCTCTATCTATCTATCTAATGCTAAATTAACGAATAAATTAATAAGTAAATTTAAAACTAATTAATATAAACGAATGCATCCGACAGAGAACCAAAGTTATCGACATAGTTGAGAAAATCAGCAAGCTGAAGTGGCTGTGGGCCATATCTCGCGAAGAACCGACAACCGTTGGAGTAAACGTGTTCTTGAGTGGAGACCGCGACTCGGCAAACGTAGTGAGGCAATAAAATTATTTTTATTCTTCTTCTTTTTTAGTGTAGGACGCCCTCCGACCAGGTGGGAGGACGATCTGCGGAAAACTGCCGGCAGATGCTGGATGCGGCAAGCTGAAGACAGGGCGCTATGGTGCTCATTAGGGCAGGGCTATGTCCAGCAGTGGACTACATAATATAGCCTGAAGAAGAAGAAGAATATAAACTAATACAAATAAATACCTATAATTTTATATTTTTAAATAAAAAACTCGCCCCAGGTCGGTTTCCCGCGGCAGGGAGCCCTCTTTGGATGACCAGACGTATCCTCTGGCCGAGGTATGCGCCTGTTTAAAATGTAAATATGTACTAATAATTATCTGAAATAAATAAATTTTATTGAATTTAATTTAATTGTATTGAATTAAATTATCTTTCTTGTTGTTTAAAGCGACTTCATTCTGAGGATTAATAAAGATTCTGAATCAACTCTATGGCATCTAAAATATGTCTCAGAAACTACAAGCGGGTTATAAACTATCTAGCATAGATGTAACATGTTTTCGACGGACAGAAAGAAGCGCTCAAAAGCGGTAACAGTGATACAATCCCCTCGTTGAACTTTGATCCGTACCGCGATTTTACAAGTGGTTTATTTGAATACTCTTGGAGAAAGGTTAGAAGCTGGAGCGAGTTTAAGAACTTCGCAAAACCACTTTGATGCAATCTTGGGGAAAATTCGTTTAGAAACTACACTGAGAGGAACTATGATTTTGCATTTCAATGGTTATTAAAGGTTTGATCAGTTTGTACAGTCAACAGCAGATGAGCCTTCACACGCGTGCACTCACGTTATGTGTGACTACGAGTTACATTACTAGTTGTTGTTTGTTTTCTACTTTGTCTTTGCTCTTTTAAGCAGGTAACCACAGCACAGGTTCATCCTCTAATCAATCAATCAAATCAATTTATTTCAACGTAAATTTTACCCTGTACATTGACATTCAGCAAACAGAATGTAGATTATTCTGTTTGCTAAATGTCAATGTAGAGTCGAACCCGCGACCTCTGGCTAACCGTACCTGGTCGCGGGTTCGAGTCCCGGCATGGGCAGAATTTTTAGGCTCTAAATAGGTTTTTAAAATTGTCCTCAGCACGGGTTAGTGGAACAAAAAAAATGATATTTATTATAACAACGAGACACATCACAGGAACAAAATAAAATAATAATAACTTTTATTTATTTGGTCCACTTTTCCATTTCATTTTGTTCATATGGAAAAATTAACAAAACAAATTGTTGTTGTAAAATGGCAAACTCTATCCGACGTGTTTAGAATTAAACTATGCAGTCTTAAAAAGAGGTTCCTTAGGACATTTGTCTCATTATTATTGTGAAGTGTTTGGTACAAAGGCGCCTACTTTATGCTAAGTAGCCTTTTTACCAGTCAACCTTTTGAATATGGATAATGAGTAAGTGGGTAGTGCAAAATACTAGAATAACGCGAAAACGGAGCAATATTCATATGAATAGTCGATAACAGTCGTTTTAAAGATTATTGTTAATAAACACAAAGATATTTACCTATTTGTCAAGAACAAAGTACATTGATACGATAGGATGGAAAAACATTTAAATGACCTATTTAGAGGCTAAAAATGTTACCCATGCCGGGATTCGAACCCGCAACCTCTGGCTATCCGTGCAGAGGTTGCGGGTTCGAATCCCGGCATGGGTGAAATTTTTTGCCTCTAAAAGGTTTTTAAATTTGTCCTTAGCACGGGTTAGTGCATTAAAAATAGTATAAACATTTAAATGAATTCTAATCTTTATACTTTATTAAATAAAGAATGTAACTAGCTGTCCTTTTAAAAATAGTCAAGTATTAATCGCACTCCACACAGCTGTGTCCTCATATTCAATTATATTGTATCTAATAAAAGGCAATCCCCAGACCGATGAATTTAAAGGCGTCTGAAACGTTTTTTAATGCGATACTACTTTCGGGAGGGTTGTGGAGTATTAGTGTAATGCCCGGCAGATAACTTGATCAAAAGTTCGCGTAGTTGGAATGAGTTTGCACCAGACACATATGTAAAAGACTTTAATTTGGCTGAACTAACGCGTGTCCCAGCCAGTGAGGCCAGAAAGACATCCATGGTAAGTCAAAATCATTTATAGTTAGATATTGAACAGGTATAATCGCAATTATTTATTAGGTAAAACGTAATTACTTTAATTCCCGACGTTTCGGCAGCGTAGCAGTTCCCGTGTTCATGGGTAGACTGAAGTGGCGTGTGCAGTCAAATGATTGTAGTGAGGATTTAGTATATTTATACCTATCTATGTATGAGCATCGTGAGTAAACATTATTTGTGTTACTTGCTGAGCATTGACAATCAAGGGTCAACATTGGGTCCAACCGAGTACTTGTTATACGTTAACGACATGTGTAGAATATTCCAGCAAGCCTCTGTGTACCAATTTGCTGACGGCACCTGTCTAATCTCAGCTGATAGGGACAAAAAATTCAAAATTCAAATTCAAATAATTTTATTTCAACGTAAAGAATTTACATTCTGTTTGCTGAATGTCAATGTACAATGTAAAATGTAAGCCGCCGCCTTCGGGCCGTATTGTAGTGGAGAAAAAGGCAGCGGAAAAAAAATCTCCACTCTGACCATCTTTTCTCAAATCTTCTTAAAACCAAATACATCAGTTGCCATTATGTAAACCTAATAAGATTTCATGATTGCCATTAACAACCCTAAATGCCAAAGCATTAGTCAAATGTCTCACAATAATAGGGGAAAACATAAGTGCTGCGGCCAGACACTCGAACAGCACTCGTTCACGAGCATAACGCAGTGCTCAGCCATCACCAGTCTCAACCATTTTGGAGGGAGATAGATGACCCGAACACCACGCTACCATTCGAATGACCTTCAGCAAACTTGCAGTTAAGTTTTTGTCAGTTATATAATGTATCATATAGTTATTAATATGCAATCACGTCGTCTGTACACACTTGTATGATAAAATATGTTATACTTAGTTATACTTAACAATAAAATCGCGGTGGAATTGGTTTACTACCACGGACTAGGATCGTTTATATAGTCGTCTATTCTATAATATGCCTTTTTACATAGCGATTTTTTAATGAAAGTTTTAAATTTATTTTCAGACAAGGATAGAACACGTTCTGGAATTTTGTTGTAAAAACGAACGCAGTAACCTACAAATGATGTGCCTATCTTGGCTAATCGGGATTTAGTACAAGCAACCTTGTTTCTATTCCTTGTGTTTACTTTATGAACGTTCCTATTTAATTTAAACATTGTTATATTTTTTCGGACATACATTATATTATCGAATATATATTGGCAAGCCAGTGTAAGAATGCCTATTTCTTTAAAACGCTCCCTTAGCGATTCTCTACTGTTTAAGTTGTAAATAGCTCTTATTGCTCTTTTTTGCAAGACAAATATGGTTTCTATATCTGCTGCCCGTCCCCATAATAACAAACCATACGACATGACACTGTGAAAATAACTAAAATAGACCAGCCTCGCCGTCGACACGTCTGTAAGTTGTCTAATTTTTCTGACTGCAAACGCTGCTGAACTCAACCGACCCGACAGTTTTCCAATATGCTGACCCCATTGCAGTTTTGAGTCTATCGTTATGCCTAAAAAAAGCGTGGACTCTACCAACTCTAGCCTTTCACCAGATATTTTTAAACTCGTGTCAACATTTTTAACATTGGGTAGTGAGAATTTGATGCATTTTGTCTTTTTTGCATTTAGCATCAGATTATTGATAGTGAACCAGTTTAGAATTGTAGATAAAGCATTGTTTACATCGTCTACATTACTTATACCTCTCTTTACTTTAAAAATTAAGGAAGTATCATCTGCAAACAACACTATCTGCGAAAGCTTTTCTACTAGGTAGGGCAAATCATTTATATATACCAAAAAAAGGAACGGACCCAGTATAGAACGGGGGACTGAGGGACTCCTACTTTTACATCAGAACCTGAGGATTTAACTCTATTAATATCAACCTTTACAGTTCTGTCTGTTAAGTAAGATCGAAGAAGACTTAGTGATTTATTACTGAAACCATATCGGTGCAATTTTATGAGAAGTGTTTCGTGGTCAACGCAGTCAAACGCCTTAGACAGGTCACAGAAAACCCCAATGGCATCCTGCGACTCCTCCCACGCCTCAAAGATATGCTTTACTAACGCTATGCCTGCATCCGTCGTTGAGCGGCCTTTTGTAAACCCGAACTGTTTCTTATGGAAAAACTTATTTATACTAAAATGAGTTTGCAATTGATGTAATATTACTTTCTCAAAAACTTTACTTAGAACCGGCAGTATTGCTATCGGTCTGAAATTATTTGGATCTTCACTATCACCAGATTTAAACAAGGGTACGATTTTACTTAACTTTAATAGATTAGGAAAGGTTCCCTGGTCAACACATTTATTAAAAATCAAAGCAAGGTAAGGTGCTAGAATATTGATTACAGTGGATATTAGTTTAACCGATAACCCCCACAAATCTTCAGTCTTTTTTAAGTTCAACTCTTTAAATGCTTTGACAATAGTTAAGGTAGTTATATGGGAGAATTGGAAGTCAACTTTACATGGATTTATACTTTCCAAAAGTAAGGTTTCGGCTAATTGGGAGGAAGAATTTAAGCTAGCCGTTATATGCAGTGGCATGTTTTTAAAAAAAGTTTGAAATATTTCTGCTATGTCCTTCTTCGAATTAACTAACTTAACTTCGATCTTCAACGCATATCCCTGGTCCTTAGGTCTCGTTTTACCTGTTTCTTTGTTAATTACTTGCCAGACTGTTTTTATTTTATTAGTAGACGCCATAATCTTTTTACTTATACTAATCGATTTGGCTGATAAACATGTTTGTTTTAAAGGTTTTTGAATATTTTTTTACGTACTCTTTGAACGTCGGATCGTGATTGAATTGTTTTTCTTCATACAATTCATAAAGCCTTTTCCTACTTCTATATATACCTGGCGTTGCCCATTCTGAAAACCCGCTTTTTAACTCGTAAATTTTTTAACTTTAAAAACATGTTCAAATTCTTTTAAAATGGTTGAAAACAATACTTGATATAACATATTCGGATTATTGCTATCGAAATTCAACGAATTTAACTTTATGTTTATATTTCTTTTAAATAATTCAATTTTTTTCTCTGTTATTGGCCTACAATTTAATTCATTGCATTTTTTTGCTTCCAGTACTGACGGTAGGACTACCCATAGCCCGCTATGGTCCGACTGTAATTTATGTATGACTTCTTTCTCTAAATATTCACAATTGCAAAAGACATTATCTATGCAGGTAGCGCTAGTAGCAGTTGTCCTAGTGGGGTCTGTAAATAAATTATCTAAATTATATGACCTGAAAAGGCTTGCGAGTTTAGTTTTAAGTGGACCTTGAACTAAGAAATCTATATTGAAGTCCCCACACACCACTATGCTCTTCGTAGTACTGATTAGGCGTTTTAAGGCATCCTCCATAACTAATTCAAATTCATTATAATTTGATTGTGGCGGCCTATAAACACACATAACTATGTACCTATCCAATTCCACACACGATATCTCAATGAAACATTCAACAGATAGACTGACAATATCTTTTCTTTCTTTCATTTTCAAACTACTTTTGACAAAGATCATTGAACCTTCTCTTATTGAGTGTTGTCGGTTAAAAGTGCTTGCTGCTAAATAGTCTTTTAAAGTAAATGACATTTCAGAATGTTTCAGCCAATGTTCTGTTAAACACAAAATATCTACATTGAAATCTGCTAAAAATAGTTACAATTAAATTGTCTTTGCCGTAAAAACCCTGTATATTTTGTGCAACTAAATTGATACCTAACTTAGGGTTTTCCTTTGTCTGCGATGGCAGTTTAAAGCCATTGACTGTGTTTGAGCCCGCTGTTAAGTTATTACTAATACTAGTAACACGGTTGTCATTCCTATCTGGTTGTGTTATAATTCCTATAACCACAGAGTCAAAAATATTGTAAGCTAACAAACTAGCTAACTTACGTCGACTATTTTTCGTGAGGTACACAGTATCTCGCGTCAAAAAGTAATTCTTAACAAATTTGTTAAGATCAAAAAATGATATGTCACTATGACGACATGTCAAATGGTGAATGTGTACGTTCAAGCTATGGATGTCATTATTTTCTTTTGCTGACAGGGACTGTGAATATGGGAAAGCGCAAAACACTAAATTTCCCATCCACGGTTGGACATCTTTAGCTTGACCATATAGTACCTTGAAGTAGCGCAAAGCATAATTCAAAATGAGTTCAATCAGCTCTGTAAGTGGGCACACGACGTTGGACTATCAATAAATTATCAAAAAACTAAGCTAATGCATATTCTCCTTACATAAGGACTACTCTAATCCCCCAAGTCGTGGCCCACGACCATCAGTGCATGCATCGGAAAAACTCATTGTGTTGTTGTAAGCCCCTAGACACAGTAAAACATCACACTTACCTGGTTAGTGCATTAAAAATAAAAATAGTATAACATGAGAAATCTTAACAGCTGTGATAACTATTTTTAGAACATACAGTCTAGAAACTTGAATCAACCACCAAGGGCTTTAATCACTTTCCACCAAAAACAGCCGGTTTAACGAAAATCGATTAAAGTTCTAATCTATTGATCATATGTTCTAGACTGTAAGTTTTAAAAATAGTTATCACAGTTGTTAAGATTTCTCATGTTCACTTTTAGATAAAACCGTTTTTAAAAAATGTTATGATTTATATTCTTTTTTTTTAATGCACCAACCCATGCTAAGGACAATTTTAAAAACCTTTTTAGAGGCTAAAAATCCTGCAAGTGATGCAAATTACTTCAGTCAGATGTCGCTGCCTGTACGTAATACAGAGCGTACTGTAAAGAGATGCGAAATTTCACTGATGCCGGTGAGTCGCCCATTAGCTCAGTTGGAAAGAGCGCTGGCACGGATAGCCAGAGGTCGCGGGTTCGAATCCCGGCGTGGGTGGAATTTTTAGCCTCTATATAGGTTTTGATATGATATTTCATTGTGAGTGCGAGTGAGACGGCAAATTTCCTACATTAGATATTTGAAGACAATATATTATTTTACGAGGGTAACGGTTGTGTATTTCCATAACTCTAAAACTACTACTATAAAAAACACTAATAAATGCAACAAATACATAATTCGCCACTATTCGGGAATATTTCCCGAAAAAAAACTGGTATCACTGCTGCTTGACATCCCGATTTGTAAGAAAATAAAGAAATGTAAACAAAACCTAATAAGGAAAAAATATCACGAATCAGTAACTTAAAACATTACTTACGGATGGTAGGTACTCCCTTAAGACCTATTGCATTTTTTCGAGAAGTTTTTACACCACCGTACCACACAAGACGGCGTTTCTTAAAATTTTCATTTAAGTATGTAAAATAAGACTTACTGGCACTGCTGCCCGGAGCGTAATGGCGGGAGATTGTCCGACTTGGTGTATCTGTGTGAGTTACGCTCGTGTATGTACACGAAAGTGTAGGACTAGCGGTGCTTCACATCCTATCAATGCAAGAAGGCATCCGTCTTTCTTTCACATCCGTGGTTTTAACCAAAACATTTTTTATTTCATCCCATTAAAATGGCACTACGGAGGGCAGTGTAAGAAGGACCAAGGACTTGGAGAAAAGAAACTCAATGTTTTCGATTCCAAGAAAAATTTTTTAAGCGAACTTTTTAGTATAAACTCCGTATTACATCTCAGGCCATCCAAAGAGCATAGTGAAAAACGATTCTAGCAGACAACGTCAGAATAACGTCAGCATGTATGACAAAAATAAATAATCTCATAAAATACAAATTAATCTAAGGTCTAACCAAACACAGATTTAAAATAGTAATTTAAGTCTGTGCATCCAAAAGGACTTCTAGAAACATTTCATGAGAGCTTACTAGAAGATGGTGCGTGATATTATGATATCTATTACCGTTAGCGATGGCGTAGATAGAGAACACGTTATAATACAATAAAAAGGAAATCACCCAGATATTTCTTAATCTAAGAAGCGTAGAGGCATAGTGACTCCTACCATAATAAAAAAACAGGGTGGGGAACTGTAGAATATGGAACCGCTAAATTACATCCTCAAAATAATATACTTAACCAAATTGAGATCAATAGAAGTCTATACGGAGCACCATGTTAGTATTACAGATCTGTCCGGTCTGGTCCGGTTGGACTCTGTTGGGGGGGGGTCTCTCGCTAGTTAACCTTAGCGGGTTGAACTCCCATCAATCCCATACTTGGCCACAGTGGTGGAGTATGGCCTAAAACCATCCAGTCAAATGTATCTATTGCTGGATATAATCAAGTCACGCCAATTTCTTCACCACGGCCATCCTCATCCACTGTTGCAGCGGCAGCCGGCAATCTGCCTCAGTACGCCGGTCTAGCGCTAGGCGCCCTGCCGATTGCCATTTTACCATTTTGTTATCAACTTCGGCAAATGTGACCAGCCGGGCCAGCACGGCTCTAAGAATCACCTTAGTTCTCTGACGAATAGTGTCATTTCGGATAAGGCAATTGACAATACGATAAAGAATATTTGATTCTACTCACAGATCTCAAAATTTTTGGCATAAAGAGTTGATCAATCAATTCTTATTCCTGTAATAGTAGTTTTCCTGTTTTTGTGTTGTTACCTGCTCTAGGTATATTGTTCTATGAAATGGCGTTTTGTTTTAGTGTATTTACCCACATAACAAACTTTGTTTCATCATCATTAAGACTCTAGAGGACAGCTCGTAAAAGGTAGGCCTTTTACAATGTTGCAAAATTTTGGATTTAGCAAGCAAAATAGGTTCATACGTGTTGTTCTCAAACTAAATGATCATGATTCCCATCCGTGTAACTTAACAAATATTTCAACATAATCCCACTTTGTTTTAGAATTCCAACTCAAAAAACGCATTACCAGATTAGAAGAGCATTTAAAAACAAAACGATGTAACACAGGATAAGAACTCAATAAACCAACATAAGCATCGCCAATTCAATTCTGATAAAGCCAGGCGCCATGGGCCAACTATTCTCAAGCGGGAATCGATCCCGCGCAAACTCGATCATAAGTACCCCGTACACGCGCAGTTCACTAGTGCCCACTCTGCCAACCCCGCAACCACAAAGCGATACAACAATAATAATACCACTGCACGGTAAGAGCTTAGAAACTGCTCTGGAAAAACAACAGTCTCAAGAATCCAACCAGGAATATGCTATAAGCAATTTGGGAAGGATCTATAAAGACGAGCTACCCGCTTTCGATGTATCCGATAGCAACGAAGACATAGAAGACCCTGTGCCAGATACTCTCGATAAAGTGGAGGAAGTTTCAGAGGCACCAGTAACTTTAGACGAACCCGGTAGTCAGCAGCAAATTCCATCCGATCAAATGGAAAACAATATAACATTTCCAGATGGTCTCATAGTTTCTGGTGTCAAAATTAACCTTTCAAATGTTAAAACGGGAAGTGTTTCAAACATCGATCGGGCAAAGTCGAAAATGGACATCCAGGTTAAAGATCTCATCACTGACGTGCCAGACAGTATATTGCCATACGTTGGGAACAAATCAGTGTTTGACGTCGTGAAAGACTTAGCGCCGGATGTCCTTTCGAAGAAAAGTATCGTAGCTATAACGAATAGCGTGCACGTCTCTCATGATAAAATATCGAAACATACAATATTATCTAAGATTAGTACGATTGGTATGGATATTGAAACACCAGACCCGAGTGAGGACGAGGATATCGACGTGAAGGAGTGGGTTGAAGAGATGATTGTAGATACAATAAAAGGCCATGAGCAAGATCCGGACAATCAATTTTAGATTAGATACAACATTTATTGCGAACCTTACTGTATTCATTGAACCCAATAAATTAAGTTTTTTGATGAGAATATTGTTTGTGCTTTAGAAACAACGGCAAATTAAGTACCAAAACAGTGGATGGATCCAAAAAATCCGAAAGGTTGCACGTCTTAAACGCGGCAGTAGGTAGTCAACAACGCACAACCGGCCTTATTAAACAAACATGATTCCTGAATTAAATACGCCTCATTCTCATTTAACAATATTAAACTGCCTCTGGGGGAGTATTTTACTGAATGTTCTATGCTCTATCATGTTAAGACAGCGTTTTTTAGAAAAGCGACGTTACATTACATCTAGTGTTGCCATTCGTCCAGATAAAGCCGGATGGCAGCATTAGGATCTTTCATCTCTTGTCCGGCCAAATACTGCGTCCTGCCCGTCCGGTTTTCGTTAGCGGGCGAGCGAGACGAGATTTCTGACTCGGAACTAAACGGAATTTCATAAAAGTCCGGTTTCTATAGTCCGCCATTGCTGTCAAAAATCCTTACCTAATTTTTCTTCATGTCCGCCTTTGGGACCTAAAAGTTCGGCCTTTTGTCAGTCCGGAAATTTTGATGGTTAAGTCCGGCTTTTTGATGGGTAAGTCCGCCTTTTTGATTTTTGGGATGGTAACGATTAAAAATGTCGAGACCTTTACATTTACGTCGTAAAGTAACGTTACTATACGTGAGGTCCGCGTAGGTATTGTGCGCAACACGCATTAGTAACCGAGTAAAAAAAGATAACACTTTTTTACTAATATAACCTTACTTTGATATATTAGTAAAAAAGTGTTAACTTTTTTACAATGATCTTACGTTTTATATAGGTACCTACCTTTAACTTTCTAATTTGTGATTTACTTTCGTTTGAATTCGGAGAAGCATATCAACGAATTAGTGAACAAAACGTAGCTGATTTAAAAAAATGTGTAGAAACGGAACGCAAGTGTGATCAAGTGCCTCCCCAGCCAGCAAAGTGAAGTCGGCATCCGTCTTTTACTGAACGTTTACGTTCAACAAACGACGGATAGAAGGTTTAAGACGACTACTAGCGAAATAATGTCGCATGAACGTCGCTAAACCATGGTTATGCAACGTTATAGCGACGTTTTAAATTGGCTTCATTCCAACCTTTTAAAACGTTAAGCAAACGTTATATTCCGACTTATTATTGGACGTTTTATTATGACTTAAAATCGCCTTTTATTGGATGAAATAGTCGCAAATTTGACTTAGTAATATGTAATAACAACGTTAATGTGATTGTCACCGGGCAAGTTAAAATGGCGGCCGCGTATAAATTAAATAAGTCGTTCAAGACGTCGCACTATAACCAAAACAAACATGGCGGGCAACTACTACAAAAATACTTAACAGTTTTGAATTATATGAAAAGAAATACAACGAATTAGGATAGCCCTTCAAAATTTTGATAGCAAAACCATATGTAGTTAACGATAAATCTAGCTTACCGTCTAGCAGAACACTACTAGACGGCAATTCTAGTGTGTAATAATTGTTATTACACACTAGAACTTGAGTTTATAAATAAATATTAAACGATGATGGTGGATAATAAGTTGACAACAAAATGAATGAACAAAAGATACGCGTTGCGTATTGCCAGGCACAAAATTCATAATTCATTCATTTCATTCATTCAGTACTTACGCCGAGCTCGTCAGATAAAAGTCATGGCACTACTTTTATCGAACGTTTTGTTCCGTCCGTTGTACGATCTTTAAGTGCCTAAATAGTTCTTTAAGAGGGGCCTAAACTATGTCCAGCAAACGTTCACTGGACGTCTAGCCGTCTACCCTAAAAACGTTTACTGGACCTAAATTTGTTGGCTGGGTCTGTCCTGCCTGTCATGTCAAAAGTCAAAACTGACATTTCACTAATTTGACATTTCAAGAATCGAATCACCGCCGCCTGTCTAATTTGTGACCGCCGCGTCGGCGGAACTGTAATAATATCAGAAATTCATTCGAAATCTTCGCTAAAGTCTCAGTTCCAGGCACCTTAGAATATTTTTGCTATAGCAAAACTATGTAAACACGTGCCTAATACTGCCTTAAGTCTCAAAACGCATAAGCACTAAGATGACATCGATCATCAAGTTACATTGCCTCTCCGGAGCTGGTGATGAGTCGCCACCTTGCTACGTGCTCCAAGTGGATGAGTTCAAGTTCCTTCTTGACTGCGGATGGAACGAGCACTTCGACATGGAGTTTATAAAGGAGCTGAAAAGGTACGTGTGGGAGGTTATGTTTACCAATTTCATTGTGTATGTTTTATTGTCCCCTCGGTGGGGACATAGAGATAGATAGATAGAGAACAATTTATTGCACTACCAGAAAAATATTACAACCATGATTCTTAAATCTAAGTAATGTTATACAATTGGCGGTCTTATCGCTAAGAGCGATAATGGGTTGATGATGGTTGTGTATGTGAAATGTTTTTTGCCAGCGGCCACACAGAAGCGACTTGACGAGGGCGTGGTAAAAGACGCGTCCTCCAATTCATGTTCATAGGAAATGTAACAAAGGGACCGGACAAAGCTCATACAGATGAGATGAGGCGAGGCCGTTAATTCTATGCAACCTGTAGCGTCTTACCCTCGCCCCGCCCCACGTCCCTTCTGTGTGCTTAAAAACATAACCGAAACCCTCTGACAAACAGCTCCAATTGCTTCAAAATCCTGTGAGTTTTCACATGTTTATGTGAGAATTGAATTGCTTCAAGATGGTTCTCGCTGGCTCAATTTACTATAATGTTGGAAGAAAAGCTGTTATGTGATGAACTGCCTTTAGGACAGCTCTCCTTTAATATTTCTACAAAGTCAAGTGATCACACCAAGACAAAATCTAACATTGGAAAATGAAATGGGTTTATTTGAATTTAATTTAATTTTAGAAGCTTTAGAGACTTTCCTGTAGTCTAATTATTATATAAGCAAACCAGACTTGTGATTTAACAATGCAGAGTGTTTCAATATCAACCCTTTATATGTCCCTACTGTTGGGGCATGGGTCTCTTCCTGTATTGCAGGAAGCTTAGGCCATACTCCACCACGGGGGCCAAGTCCAGGTTGGTGGAGGATTGTAAGACAGTGGCGGGCCTTACTGTCAGAAGTTATCAAGCCGCCCATAAGGCCTCTGACATGGCTTAATGACTGCCATTACATGACAGCTGGCACCAACAGCTTAACGTGCCTTGTGAAGCACAGTGCTTGGAAAATATGCCACTATCGGTAGTCAAGAGATGGTCACCCATCCGATACCTGACCGCGCCTGTTGTTGCTTAACCCAAGCTGTTTGCAGCTCTACAATTGTGAAACAATGTTTTATAGACAGGAGAAGTTAGGGTGACAACTCTATTCACTCTCCCTAAACCCCCTACAATACAGTGCTTAGAGGTTTACCAACATTGGTACCAAATAGTTAAAATACAAATCTTCTAGTGTGGGAAGGAACTTGTTGTCAAATGGGTTTTCTTGATGAAATAAAATGCACAATAAACTTGGACAAAAGTAGGAGGCCTTAATCCAGCAGTGGGACTTGAATATAGAGGATAGGTAAAATTAACAAAAGATTTGGAAGAACTGAGCCGACTATCAAAAACTGGCAATACAAATCACTTTTGCAAAAACTGTGTAAATATGACTTAATATCAACCCTTGGTATGTACCCACTGTTGGGGCACGGTTCTCTTTAGGTTAGGTCATACTCCACGACGAGGGCCAAGTCCGGGTTGGTGGAGAACTGTAAGAGAGCACCGGTGGGCCTTATTGACAGCAGTTATGAAGCCACCCTTAATGCCACATGCCTTAACAACTACCATTACCTGACAGCTGGAACCAAAAGCTTATTGAAGCACAGAATCACTCGGAAAAAACGCCACTAGTGGTAGTCAAATGTAACTTAAAACATGGTTATTGATTTCCATTTTGCAGACACGTCAATAGCATAGATGCAGTCCTGCTATCCCATTCAGATCCTCTGCACCTTGGTGCCCTACCATATGCCATCGGCAAGCTCGGACTCAACTGCCCAGTATATGCTACACTACCAGTTTATAAAATGGGCCAGATGTTCATGTATGATCTCTATCAAGCACATAGGAATGTATCGGAATTTGACCTGTTTACATTGGATGATGTGGATGCGGCGTTCGATAGGATCATACAACTCAAGTATAATCAGAGTGTGGATATGAAAGGTGAGTCACATTAACTTTATTAATTCTTTTTGTTGCACTAACCTGTTTAAAAACCTATTTAGAGGCTAAAAATTTCACCCATGCCGGGATTCGAACCCGCAACCTCTGGCTATCCGCGCCAGAGGTTGCGGGTTCGAATCCCGGCATGGGTGAAATTTTTAGCCTCTAAATAGGTTTTTAAATTTGTCCTTAGCAAGGGTTAGTGCATTAAAAATAAAAATAGTATAAGCACTAACCTGTGCTAAGGAGAATTTTTTTAAAACCTATTTAGAGGCTAAAAATTCCACTCATACCGGGACTCAAACCTGCGACCTCTGGCTAACCGTGCCAGCGCTCTCCCAACTGAGATAATGGGCAAGTACCGCAAATGGGCATGGGTGGAATTTTTAGCCTCTAAATAGGTTTTTAAAAAACACATTAACTTTGTTTTGCCTCGGATTTCTACACTTAGCCTTATCATAATTGCGTATAGCACAGAGTGCTGAGATATATGTAAACATAAAAATTAGCAATTCTAAAACTCCTTTGAAGTATGGGCTTGTCCAGCTGATAGCCTCTGCAAGCATGTCATGCAGACTCAAACTTATCTGTTCTTCTGATCCCAGGTCTTTACTATCCTAAGTACAGAAAACTGACATTCTACAGCATCTTTTGACACACAAAAATTCGTTTTAATTATTCGAGCACTGAAAAAAATTGTTATGTGCTCAGCCCACTGCACTTGATATATTTTACATACACAGGCAAAGGCCTAGGGCTGCGCATAACGCCGCTTCCAGCTGGGCACACGCTCGGCGGGACTGTCTGGCGCATCGTGGCCGCCGGCGAGGAAGACATCATCTACGCACCTGATTTTAACCACAAGAAGGAGCGGCACCTGAACGGGTGCGAGATCGAAAAGCTTCTGCGGCCATCACTGCTGTTGCTCGGCGCTATGAACGCCGACTACGTTCAGCCACGGAGGCGGTTGAGGGATGAGAAGCTTATGAGTAAGTTGTAGCGTATGCATCTACGTAATGAAATGATTTATGCGGCGTCCAGTGGCACTTTCAAACACACACACAAGTTGGATGAAAGAATCACTCAGACATTGTACCTGGGACACTAACGCACTGCAGCTCTAATGGGAAGGAAACATCATGAGGAAACCAGAGGTTGGCTCCGCACATAATATTGACTGTCTTGTGGGCTAGGCCGACTAAGCTGTAAGGATGGAATAGGTGCTGTGCAAGGCTCCATTTAAAAAACAATGTCCCAGGCACTGCAGTGTCTGAATAGAGTAGGTTACATCCCTATAAATCGACTAGAAGGTCGGACTGGAGCCGATCATACCCGATTCAATTCAGATCATTTTTTCGATTGAGTTTTTTTAAGGACAAAACGCCAGAACTATTTCTGAGACCAATCAGGAACTATAGAACTCTGCTGCATGCGACAAGAACTCTCATTTTTTCTTGATCTGCTGGACAATGATCTGCTAAGTTCACTGACATAATAGTCTGATTCCCTTTAACCCTTTGCGAGGCGGTGGCTTATGTGCTTGTGCGCACTGACATGACGGGCAGAGTTCAAAGTTGGCCCATATGTTGGACAAAGTCTGGCGAATTAAAAACTCCGACCTTGTAGCTTACTCTCTACTGCTACTTTCCAGTTGACGGTTCTGTTACGACCACCTGTTTGAGAAAAGTCAACCTAAAGAAGCTTTCACTTCAAAAACTAACCTTTATTAGAGCGGCCATACTATCTGAGCGAAGGAGCCGTTTTCAGCACAAATTCACAAAGAAATTCATAAATGGCGCTTACAGGCGTGGCCATAGAAGAACCAGAATACGGCTGTCAAAATTAATCTGCGCTGAGCAAAATTTGACAAACTTATCCCTGTTGTTGTATGTGCACGCGTATAGGCCCCATATATGAAGTGCTTTGCGAATTTGCTCTGAAAATGGCTCATTGTTTAATTCCACTTAATCCTTTGCTCGTCTCTGCAGCAACGATCCTCAGCATTGTACTGACACATCTGGCAGGGTGACGGAGCTGGCCCACATGCTGGACCAACTCTGGCGCATCTAGGTCTTCGGCCTCACAAGGTGTTGGAAAGTGGCAGCACAGAGTAGGCCACTGCCTACTCTGTGCTGCCACTTTCCAACATCTCAGTTGAAGGACGCTTCAGTTACGCCTACCTGTTTGAAAAAAGTCGACCTAAAGACTTGGAAAACTATTTTTTACTAGAGCGGCCATACTTTTAATTCCACTTAACCCACATCCTCATATCCATCTTATGTCCACATCCTCTCACTTCTTTATTCAGTACTGTTCAACCGCGCCTCCTCTCCTTAAAGAGCGCTTTGTGTACCTCAGCGATTCCCATAGCCGGGCACTGCGGTCTGACCTGACTCTGATGCTGAAGACGCCAAATCACTCGGCGAGGTTCTTAGGCAACTCATCTGCGGTGAGGGCCGCTCGGCTGTGGCATGAACTGCCGGTTTCAATAAGGAGCACTCCTTTAAAAGCAGACTCCGTGATCTGTATTTATTAGTCTAATTATTAAAATATTTGTCCTCTTGTGTATAGGCGTCATTACTTTCCTTGTCATTGTGTAGAATTTTATTATAAGATATATGTATGTTTGTAATTAATTAAAAGTTTATACATATAAGTAAAGGTATGTAAGCATAAGTATGTATCAGTATTCAAATTTGCACTGGCTACCCGTTGTTCTAATTTCCTTCAGCAACTTTCCATCGTAAGGTTGTCTGGAAGAAATTGCTTTCAGCAATAAGGCAGCCAATTGTACTTATAGTATCGTACTATAAGACACATTCGTGATTATTTTGTATTTGTTGTTTTTCCAGTGTACAATAAAGAATGTTCTTATCTTATCTTAACCCTTTGCTCGTCTCTGCAGCAACGATCCTCAGCAGCCTGCGTGGTGGACGCTCTGTCCTTGTGCGCACTGACACGGCTGGCAGGGTGCTTGAGTTGGCCCACATGCTGGACCAACTCTGGCACAACAAGGACTCCGGCCTGGTGGCTTACTCCCTGCTGCTATTTTCCAACGTCTCAGTTGACGGAGGGTTCAGTTACGCCCACCTGTTTGAAAAAAGTCGACCTAAAGACTTCAAAAACTAACCTTTAGAGCGGCCATACTATTAATTCCACTTAACCCTTTGCTCGTCTCTGTAGCAACGATCCTCAGCAGCCTGCGTGGTGGAGGCTCTGTCCTTGTGTGCACTGACACGGCTGGCAGAGTGCTGGAGTTGGCCCACATGCTGGACCAACTCTGGCGCAACAAGGACTCCGGCCTGGTGGCCTACTCTCTGCTGCTACTTTCCAACGTCAGCTATAACGTGCTGGAGTTCGCCAAGTCACAGGTGAGTCTCTTGTTTAATTGACCAATACTAGCAGTGGCCACGACTCTGTGTGGTCGAAGGGCTACTAGGTGCAAACCCGGTGCAAACTAGCGTCACCAATGGAAATAATCATATCTTCTTGTAGAAGAGTCTTTGAAAAGAGTTAACATAATAAATCTCTCTTTTTAGAATTGACAAGAAGCTAGGTCCGACAATGTAGGTCTTTATAGTATTTTTGCCAAAGACTGCCGTTTTTAGCAGAAATCGATTAAAGTCCTTGGTTTTTCATCCCAGGTTTTAGACTGTAAGTTCAAGAAATAGTTATCATACTTGTTAAGGAAGGAAGGAAGGAAGGAAGGAAGGAAGGAAGGAAGGAAGGAAGGAAGGAAGGAAGGAAGGAAGGAAGGAAGGAAGGAAGGAAGGAAGGAAGGAAGGAAGGAAGGAAGGAAGGAAGGAAGGAAGGAAGGAAGGAAGGAAGGAAGGAAGGAAGGAAGGAAGGAAGGAAGGAAGGAAGGAAGGAAGGAATTTATAGGGTACATTCCGATCCGTGAAGTATAAAATTGTAATATTGTCTTTTACTACAAATACAGAGAAAAATCTGAAACTATAACTAACATTTGTAATGAAATAGTAAAAAAAGTCTTTGAAGTTCCACTTAAATTCTGAAACTGCGAGACTCGATTTCTGAACTTATTGTAATTTGTAAGTACCTATTACTTATAATATTTGTATGGTTCCATTCTCCACAGATAGAATGGATGAGCGACAAGCTGACGCGAGCATTCGAAGGCGCCCGCAGCAACCCGTTCGCGCTACGTCACCTGCAACTGTGCCATTCGGTCGCAGAGGTACAATAATCATAGCAAATTCCACACAACACAATCACTGTCCTGCGCCTTGATTACGTAACTTTTCACGAATACATCTGCGTGCAAAAATGGAATATCTACTGGGCTTTACAATGATGTGGCTCAAAATCACTGACACGTATCATATATCCACTGAAATCCACTATGTGTGACATATACTACGCTTCACATCTATACGGCAGAGCTAAGTAAACCTTCCGCTTTTGCACACATATGTATATGTGAAAAGTTACATAATGAAGGCGCTGGACGCATGCGTGATTTTATGTTATATATTTTTTTATTATAGGAAAAGGTCATTAGTCAGTCATCCTTGTGTAAACGCACTCAGCGGCATTTAATAGTAGATTGTTAACCGAGGATAGAAAAAATCTATTCCCGAGGTATTTAGACTATGTAGGAATTGATTCTTTTACCCGTGTTAAACACTCTACTTTTCATTTCAAATATGAGGACAATAAGAACTCATTTTCAATATTAAATTCTTAGCATAAAAGATTATTACGTATTTTTTTGAATTCCGTCACAAATACATATAACTGATTAGTATCCCGCCAATTTATGACGACTTTTTAAATTTTAAATATCGAACTCACGGCGTAATGGGCGTTTTTCCTCACAGATAAATTCTGTAGCAATAACTGTCAAATTCGGTCTATTATCTGTGGTTTCCTTATAAACTATAGAGCAGTGCACGGAGTTTGACAGTGGTTCCAACTATATTTGACATAAACAAAAATACCCATTGTTGCGGCTTAAGAAGTTTGCACTAAGTTCACACTGGCTGTTTAGGAACTCACATGGCCGCAGCATTTTTTTTAATTAGTTTTTTTTACGATGATCGTTGGAGCAGACGGGTTCTCGAATGGAGACCACGACTCGGCAAGCGTAGTGTAGGACGCCCTCCGGCCAGATGGACCGACGACCTGAAAAAGGTGGCTGGTGGTGACTGGATGGTAAAAACGGGAGATCGGGTCTTGTGGCGCACCCTGGGGGAGGCTTATGTCCAGCAGTGGACTGCAATAGGCTGAAATGGACATAAGACTTCACAGCAGACAGTAGTTCTATTTTTAAAGTTCATTCCGGCCCTTAGGTGGGATGTAATTTTGAATGAGTTTTTCCCTCTCTAGGGAGGGAAGCAACATTTTCCACCCAATAATCAGATCAAAACAACACTACTTTCCGAGTATGAGAAATGAAAAATTATTTTTCAGGTAACTCGGACTCCAGGGCCTAAGGTGGTGCTAGCGTCGTTTCCGGACTTGGAGGTCGGATACGCGAGAGACCTGTTCCTTCTCTGGGCGCAGTCGCCACAAAATTCCATCGTCTTGACAGCTAGGTTAAATTAGTATTTAGTATGTCTTATTTCTAATAAAGTCTAGTAATTACGTCACTCGTAGCCCCGGTTGCCTGAGTGGTTTTTTTTATACTATTTTTATTTTTAATGCACTAACCCGTGCTAAGGACAATTTTAAAAAACCTATAATAGGTATGGGTGGAATTTTTAGCCTCTAAATTTAGAGGCTAAAGAGACTCACCGGCATCAGTGAAATTTCGAACGCCGGTGAGTCGCCCATTAGCTCAGTTGGAAAGAGCGCTGGCACGGATAGCCAGAGGTCGCGGGTTCGAATCCCGGCATGGGTGGAACTTTTAGCCTCTAAAGAGGTTTTTTTTAAATTGTCCTTAGCACGGGTTAGTGCATTAAAAATAAAAATAGTATAATCATGTGGGTACAGTGATATCATTCCGATGTAAAAACCTAACTGCAAAAGTAGGTAGTCGGGGCTGTAAGTGATGCAATTTACTTAAACCAGATGTCGCTGCCTGTACGTAATACAGAGAACAGTGTAAAGAGGTTCGAAATTTCACTGATGCCGGTGAGAAAAAAATATTATCTCGCGAAAATACTTCCCTACCCAAACCAGATTTTTTTTTCTCAAGCACCTTCATACATTTTCCGTATCTCACTGAGTTCCTCAGAAAAAAAAATAGCACGGTGAATAATTGTAAGTCTAAATGTTTCTAAAGGTCTCGGGTTCGATCCTCGGCCGGGTCAAACTAGGAAACGAACTTTTCTCGGGTCTTGGACGTTATCTATGTATTTACTGTATTAAATCTATCGTCGAGTTAGCCACGTATAACACAAGTCATTTAGTTGTACTTAGTATAAAGCTAACGAGATCTGTGTAATATGTCCATGAATATTTATTTATTATTGTCATTTTTCTTTGTAAAGTGGTATTATCGTCGTCATCCAGGACCTCACCCGGTACGCTGGCCCGAGATCTAGTAGAGAAGGGCGGCGACCGGACCATAGAGCTGACGGTGCGCAAGCGCATCCGACTGGAGGGTACCGAGCTCGAGGACTTCTTGCAGCAGCAGCGCGCCAAGCAGTCCAATGCTGTCAAGTGAGTCACTGAGTCAATCAATCAATGAGTCGATAGATCAATCAATGTACTTCACAAATAGCTACTAACTACACATAGATACTGCAACAAAGATGGCAACGACGTCTAGAAATAAAGTGAACGCGATGTGATACTAATAAAATCCCTGAAGATATGTTAAGCTTACCTAAAACGCTGTTCAAAAAAGTATTAAGTACACCTTGTGCCAAAAGGGCTACTATAACATAAAGGATTATTTATATGACAATGATGTGTGTGGAATGAGTTCTATGTTTTGTAATATCCATGTAAACTTTGTTAATTAAGAACTTTGAAAATACTGAGTTTTTTTCCATTTTTTCTCCAAATTGTCTAGATTTTGAAATGGAAGCCTAATTTGACTTGTAACGTTCATAAAGTCGCAGTTTCTGCAATACTTCAAATAAAACCATTTCATTTTATTAGAATATGAACTCAGTTTGGAATATTAGTATTCGTTACTTCTCCAAAATGATCTAGATATTGAAATGGATGTTTAGTTTCACTTGTCACATTACTAAAGTCACAATTATTATATCTTTTTTAAACAACATAGTATCAAAAATTAATCAATATCTTTTCATGCTAAGCCATACACAACATTGTAATTGTAATATGACTTTTATTTTTGTCTTAATATTATCAATAAATTATGTCTATGTCTATTTTTTCAAGTAACCATAGGTTTATCCTAGTTTTAAAAACCAATTTTTAGAGGCTAAAAAAAAAATTTAATTGTCCTTAGCACGGGTTAGTGCAATAAAAATAATCTAATTATCCTATTTTGGAACTTTTATCATCATTTGTACAAATGGCCTCAGTGTCGGTATATTTCCATGTTTGTGATGTATTTGTCTATTTACCTTCACGGGGTGTGCTACTTTGGGACCAAGCCAAGTGACTATGTTGTGTGAAAGTTATTTGTCTGTGTTGTGTGAAAGTTATTTGTCTATGTTGTGTGAAAGTTATTTGTCTATCTTGTGTATACTTTGTCAAAAATATACACAAGATCGTGTAGAAATTAAGATAATGTTGAAATTAAGTACACTTAGTGTAGAAATTAAAGAGTAAGGTTTTGCTCAGACTTTTTGTTTGTGTTAATTAATTTCTTACACTTTCTTGCATTATAAAAATATAAACTACACGTATTTCATTAAAAAGATGTATTGTGCTTAACCAAAGGTATTAATGGTCTTAATTTACGATAATACCACAAATAAAGTTTCACTTCCTGTTTCTTAACTTTTTGGGTAAACTGTACATTCATCGTTATCAACCCTTGCATGTCCCCACTGCTGGGGCACGGGTCTCTTCCTGCATCGCAGGAAGGTTAGGCCATACTCCACCACGGGGACCTAGTCCGGGTTGGTGGATGTTTGTAAGACAGTGGCGAGCCTCACTGTCAGAAGTTATCAAGCCGCCCATGAGGCCTCTGACTTGGCTTAACGACTGCCATCACATGACAGCCGGCACCAATGGCTACATGTTCATTTATATTATTACAGATATTGGTTACTATTGTGTTACACCGAAGCTTCATTGCTATCTTCTTCGCAGAGAAGAGACGGCGGGTATAAGCTCGGACTCGGACTCGGAGGGCGAACTCGAGATGTGGGTGGTGACCGGCCGACACGACATTCCAGTGAGACACGACTACCGCCCAGGTGGGTACCGCGAAGCATCCCAGTTAAGGGATAAAAGTGTAAGGGCCCAAACTAGACAGGTAGGACAGTCGATATCGACCCTTGTACATAGGCTGCTACTTATGTATGCGGAATCTGGGATTCCAATAATTTTAAACGCTATGTCTGACCTCCATGGACAAATTTGTTCTGTTTTCAATACTGGCCGCTAATATTTTTCTCTTATATACGTAAGTGTTTTGTTTTTGTTGGATTTAAAATGTCATATCGCTGAAAAAATGGAACTCACTCGTGAAAATATTCGTGCTATGATTTATTACTATTTTCGACGTGGTTTAACGCAACAACAGTGCGTAGATCAATCAACTTCGACTTTTGGTGGTGAAGCTCCATCAAAAACGACTGTGTATCACTGGTTTAGTGAGTTTAATCGCGGGCGTAGTAAGCTCACGGACGAAGTTAAAGAAGGTCGCCCGAAATCGGTGTTTGTGCCACAAAATATTGAAGCTGTGCGAAAACTATCTCGAGATAGAGGCTATTCTGGGCATATGTGTGACGAGCATTCATAGGATATTACATGAACATTTGTCTGTAAAAAAAATTTGTTCGCGTTGGATCTCGCACAACTTATCTCAGGATCAAAAAGATGCTCGTGTTGAATGGTGCAAGAAAACCTTTAAAAAATTCAACGGAGGCGACTCAAAATCTGTTTATAATGTCTACTACACAGGTGACGAATCCTGGATCTACGCGTACGATCCCGAAATTAAACAACAACAGTTTGGGTGTTTCAAAATGAGCCGAACCCTACGAAAGTGGCTCGTGCAAAAAGCACTGTAAAGCAAATGGTGGCCTGCTTTTTTGGTATTAATGGCCATGTGGCTACAATACCACTGGAGAATCGCAGAACGGTTAATTCGGAGTGGTATACGACCATTTGTATGCCGGAAGTATTTGAAGAAATACGCCAAAACAACCAGCGACGCAGAATCATACTTCACCATGACAATGCCAGCTGTCATACATCTCAGGAAACAACTACATTTTTGGATGGTCAAAAAATAGAATTGATGGGTCATCCACCGTACAGCCCTGATTTGGATCCCAATGATTTCTATTTATTCTCAAATGTAAAGAATAAATTACGTGGTCAACGATTTTCGACCCGTGAAGATGCCGTAGATGCGTTCAAACAGCACGTTTTGGAGATACCTCAATCAGAATGAAAAAAGTGTTTTACAAATTGGTTTCATCGAATGCAAAAGTGCATCGATCATAGTGGAGAATACTTTGAAAAACAATAAAAGCATATTTAGCCATATACATTTGTTTATTTTTTCTATTCCGCATACATAAGTAGCAGCCCTCGTATGTCCCCACTGCTGGGGCACGGGTCTCTTCCTGCGATGCAGAAAGAGACCCGTGCCCCAGGTTTAGGTCCCCAAGGTTAGGTCCACCACGGGGGCAGATACAGAGAGTATTGTAAAGAGGTTCGAAATTTCACTGATGCCGGTGAGTCGCCCATTAGCTCAGTTGGAAAGAGCGCTGGCACGGATAGCCAGAGGTCGCGGGTTCGAGGAATTTTTAGCCTCTAAATGGGTTTCTTAAAATTTAACGCAATTCAGTGAAGTTTTTAACTGAGGACGACGCCACTATCTCCTAATAACACGCAGAGCGTGGTGTTCCTACTAATATTGTTATTCACATATATTCCTAAGTTATGTGTTGTTCTTTCGAGAAAAACATTAGCAACAAATCACGAGCGATTCGCGTGTTCCCAGGTGGCTGCTTCAAGAGTAACAAGCGACACCACGCAATGTACCCCGCGCCCGAGGAGCGGGCCAGAGCGGACGACTTCGGAGAGATCATCAAGGTACTGCGTCACAGTGTTGAGTAAACATTTTTCCAATCGTGAGATTGAAACAAGCGCTCGTGGCTTAGTCGAACCGAGTGATTGGAATCAACCACTCGATTTAAGCAACAACAGACGTGGTCAGGTGCTAGATAGGTGACCGTCCCGTTACTACCGCTAGTGGCATTTTTCCGAGCGCTTCCGTGCTTCGCAAGGCACGCTAAGCCATGTCTAGAGGGATTATGGGCGTCTTGATAACTTCTGACAGTAAGGCTCGCCACTGTCTTACAAACATCCACCAACCCGGACTTGGCCTCCGTGGTGGAGTATGGCCTAACCCTCCTGCAATGCAGAAAGAGACCCGTGCCCCAGCAGTGGGGACATCCAGGGTTGCAATCGAGATTAGAACCAGACCATAAGTTCTATGTATTCCATTTCCTTTTCTTAATTAAGTTTTTGATCTCAGCTATTCGTGAGGTTTTATAGCACGATTTTTTATAACAGGGTCTTGTCTCAGAAATAGACAGTGACTATAGGCTTAGTCGGCACGCATAAGGAGAAGAAAACAAAATGCTAAATTTTAAAACCCCGACAGTTAGCTAAGATCAAAAAAGAAAAACTATGGAAAGGAATTGGGTTTAATAACTGATTCCAATCACTTAATTAGAATTTTTAATTTTAATGCCTTCGACGGCTTAAGTTTGATGTCTGGAAATGCACTACTCATCTTTCCGTGTTTGTGATGTGACCTTACCTGATTACCATAGCACAAAGTATCCTAGTTTGGGGCCAGGACGATTGTGATGTATGGAATTTACTTTTCTATCTACTCCAATGTTGACGTTCATATTGTCTGCAGCCAGAAGACTATCGGCTGGCTGAAATAATGGACATGGATATAGACGCGAAAGATCTTCCGCCCGCGCCGGTCCTTAAACAGGAGATTCCAGGTATAAATAGACTTAGTTTTCATGGACCTTTCAGAAATGGAAAACTTTACTATATGTGTTACAAAAGACAAGCCTACTCCGGCTAAAAAACAGGTTCCCAGGCACTTAAACGTCCAAGTGATCCCTTCACCTATGTAGTGTGAGTGAAAGAGCTACTGGACGCTGTATAAATCATCTCATTACGTTGATGCGAAGCCCGAGTTATTAAATACATTTTTATTTTGTGTTTGTTTTTTCCAGTGTACTAATAAAGATTATTCTTATAGATAGATAGAGAACACTTTGTTGTACATAAAGGAAATTACACAGAAATTTCTTAACCTAAGAGTTCTTGACTAAACTAAAATGGCCGTTTTACTGCTCCGTCATCTTCACTTTTTGCTCCTTATATAAGGCCCTATAAGGGCCAAAGTAAGCATGTACTCGAACAACTAGATTCTGAAATGGAAATCTAGTAACCATTCTAACTTTCATTGAGTTCGCAGTTTCTGTTTTACTTTGAATATAAGCGTTTCGATTGATTCAATTTGAATAAACGCTGTTCTTTTTGATCTAAGAAAAACAAAAAATCACACCTTACTGACCCACAGAGGACATAACGGAGATCCCGAGCAAGTGCGTGGTGACCACGCGCCAGATCCAAGTACGGGCCAACATACAGTACGTGGAGTTGGAGGGGCGCTGCGACGGCGAGTCGCTACTCCGGATCGTGTCGCAGCTCAAACCGCGGGCGCTGCTAGCACTGCGGGCCCGGCCGGAGGCCAGGCGGGCCGTACTGTGAGTGCATTACACACAGTTACAGCGTTGAACATATTACTTGGGGCTGCGGCGGCGGTTCGTGTCGCAGCACAAGCCATGGGCGCTGCTTGCGCTGTGGGCCCGGCTGGAGGCCAGGTGGGCCGTACTGTGAGTGCATTACAGTAATCTCCGGCGGCAGTAGAGTAAGTAGGACTGCTGCGGATAGTGTCGCAGCTCAGCCGCGGGCGCTGCTTGCACTGCGGGCCCGGCTAGAGGCCAGGCGGGCCGTACTGTGAGTGAAATACACTACTCTACTGCTGCAGTAAGTTTGCTGAGTAGGTTTAGTAGTAGTTTTGCTGCGGACCGTATCGCAGTTTGTGACGCGGGCGCTGCTTGCACTGCCGGCCAGAGGACAGACGGGCTGTATTGTTAGTTCATTACACAACTACTGCGGCCAACGCAGTACATGGGCTGCTGAGGATCGTGTCGCAGCTCAAGCCATAGGCGCTGCGGGCGCGGCCAGAGGCTAAGTGGGCCGTGCTGTAAGCGCATTACACAGCTACTGCGGCAGTAGAGTAGGTAGGACTGCTGCGGATCATGTCGCGGCTCGGCCGGAGACCAGGCGGGCTGTATTGTGAGTGCACTAAGCTACTACGGCCGTAGAGTAGGTAGGACTGCTGCGGACCGTGTCGCAGCTCAAGCCACAAGCGCTGCGGGCTCGGCCAGAGGCTAAGTGGGCCGTGCTGTGAGCGCATTACACAGCTACTGCGGCAGTAGAGTAGGTAGGACTGCTGTGGATCGTGTCGCAGCTCAAGCCGCGGGCGCTGCGGGCCGTACTATGAGTGCATTACACACAACTTCTGCAGCCGACCCAGTTCGTGGAGTTATGATAAACTTTTTAACAAAGTTGAAGACAACAAATTTGGCGTGATAAAAAAACAAAATAAGACTGAGACTGAAACAAAATAAGACTGACTGTTGTGGTATCATAAAATAAGGCAAAATTACGTTTTGCCTTATTTTATAATGGCTGACCCGGGTCCGGGTGCTGAGCCCTGGACAGCGCTAGTTATCAGTGAGTCAAGTAGCTTATTATTTCTTCTACGAATATGTAGCCCCTAAAAATTGCACATTGAAGATCGTTGACCTATTGCTGTTCAAGAATCATAGAATATTATTATTATTATTTTTCATACCTTTAATATATTATTATAATTTTTGGGTGTGTACAATAAAGTATATTCTTATCTTATATTCACTAGTCAGTGTTTCTTCCAGGAAACACTGCCAAAGCGAAGGCATAGAAAGAGCGTTTGCGCCTGAACGCGGAGAGACGGTCGACGCGACAACCGAATCTCATATCTACCAAGTAAGTTTCATTCTACCTAAGTCTTACTAACATTCCGATGCAGGAAGTACCACCATCAAAGATTGCGGGGGATCACCTTAAGATTGGTATTTCCTTGCAACGCCCAGATTCACTCGAACAATATTCGCTCATAAAACAAATGGTTTTTGGAGGTCGACAATAAATAAATAAAGCTCAGGGGGCGGGACCAGCTAAGATCACATGCAAGCTGCAAGCCAAAGTTTCATGATGCACCACGGGGGCCAAGTTGGGATTGGTGAAGAATTGTAAGACAGTAGACCCTACTGTCAGAAGTTATCAAGCCGCCCATTAGGCCTCTGACATGGCTTAAGGACTGCCATTACTTGTCAGCCGGCACCAACGGCTTAGCGGCCCTCGGAAAGTATACCACTACAGGTAGTCACGGGGGTAGTATCATTTTATTTTAAAGACGAAAATTATAACTGCGAGCGAAACAGCGTGGTCGACGTAACAGCAGGCTTAACAACTCCATTCCCCCGACAGGTGAAACTGACAGATGCTCTGATGTCGACTCTGGTGTGGCGACACGCCGGCGATGCCGAGTTAGCGTGGCTCTCCGGCGTCATAGCTCCGCCAAGACACACGAGAGAGAACGCCGACGCCATGCCAGGTGAGTTATTCGTTATCAACCCTTGTATGTCCCCACTGCTGGGGCACGGCTCTCTTCCTGCATCGCAGGAATGTTAGGCCCCATGCTCCACCACGGGGGCCAAGTCCGGGTTGGTGGAGGATTGTAAGACAGTGTCGGGCCTTACTGTCAGAAGTTATCAAGCCGCCCATAAGGCCTCTGACATGGCTTAACGACTGCCATTATATGACAGCCGGCACCAACGGCTTAACGTGCCTTGCGAAGCACGGAAGCCAGGTGAGTTAATAAACTAAATTATAGACATCCAGTGGTCTCGGCGAACTTCGTACCACCACAGAATCCGTTTATACGATTCTTGTTACGATGGCAACATCCGGTAGTGTTAAAACCCTATTTAGAGGCTAAAAATTCCACCCATGCCGGGACTTGAACCCGCGGCCTCTGGCTAACCGTGCCAGCGCCCACCCAACAGCTAATGGGCGACTACCGGCATCAGTGAAATTTCGAACCTCTTTACAACACAGGCAGGTATTGCGTACAGGCAATACTATTTATTTACAATACAATTTTCTTTTAATTTTTGGTCAAAATTAAGAATTCTAAATTTCATTTGCATTACTATGCTTTGTCCAAAAAGTGTAGAAATTAAAGAGTAGGGTTTTGATCAGACTTTTTGTCTGTGTTCGTTTATTTCTTGCCCTGAAAAGCATTATAAAAATAAAAACTACAATCATTTCTTTAAAAAGATGTATTGTATATGGTCTTAATTTTCGATAATAGCACTAATAAAGTTACACTTCCGGTTTCTTGAATTTTTAGCCAAACTACTTGCCACTTAATCTTTGAGGAACCAATATGATGAATAAGCGCTTACCGCCTTATGTCGGCAAATCACAGGTCACCTTTCACTTTGTTTTATATCACAATACTCTTTACTAAGTAATTTATCTGCACAGTATTCCCACACACAGACTGACACATTACATCACACTACACTTTTACATGCCATGTTTTTAGGCACACACTTTTCAAACCGTTCAATATTTTTTATCATTTTATTATTCACAAACACGCGACTAACCCGCATTATGGTCTCGACAGAATATCAGCGTTGTAGGCAGATACCTCGGTGGCTACTACAACACATGCTGAGTCGGGAACCATTTTAGGGGCTCAATACTTTAAACAAAACATAGGTTATTATTATTATTCTGTTGCAAATCCGTATTTATTTAATCCATGTTTATATTTGTATGCCTTCTTTTATTTAATTTTAAAATGTCTTTTCGCCCACTTTTTTTCAACTATTTGTTTATAATGTAGTGTAAACTGTGTACCTATATATATATATCTTGTTGTGTTTTGTAAATTTGTTACTGTTTTGTTATGTTTTTAGTATTGTGCCGTTAAATAAATTATTTCTCTCTCTCTCTCTCTCTCTCTCAATACTGACAATATTTTTATTTTTACCCAGCATATTATCTCTGGCTCCGTTTTATTCTTTATGAGTCAGTTTTCTTTTTTTATATAAACACTGTGTTTCGAGGTGACAGTAATAGCGACGTTTTACCTGGAATTAAAACGTTTATTAAACATACTTACCTTGTTCGAAGCCTAATAAAAAACATGAGAGTAGCATCATCTTTTTCCAGTCTGAACTTAGGTGCACTTCCGCCCGCGTCCTAGCTTCCGGCTATGTTCATAGCGGTATCCCCACCACCGGCAGTTGAGTTTGCGAACTCAAATTTCGTGTCATTGAGTCTCTTATGTATGCCACCAGGCAGGATTTAAAGTATTAGGCTTCGAACAAGGTAAGTATGTTTAATAAACGTTTTAATTCCAGGTAAAACGTCGCTATTAAACAAGACTGTACCTTGTTCGAAGCCTAATAAAAAACATGAGAGACGTGTTTGTTATCGCCTGGTGGTGGTAGTAAAGTAATGTAGGTACTACTAAAAACTTATTATTGTAGTACCCGACGCCAATGTGATATGAAATATAAAAGAATAAGTATCAGATGTTTTCTGTATTTAGCTAACGGGAAAGAAGTACCTGGGTAGTAAATAAATGGCAGTATATTACAATGTAAATGTACTGTATAATACTCTTCAAATATTATGAGCTAGGACAAATCTTCGTGTAATCGCTTTCGCTTAATGTATATAATTACAATTAAGCTTTTTAATTATTTAAGTGATAATAACGAACATATTGATTATACTATGGTCACAGCAAAAGTTACGATTATTTGATGATTGACATTAGCACAATAAACGCACAAATCAAATGATAAATTAATTATTCAACCGATGGAACAAATTGAGAAGATAATGTAGGCCTATTTTGTACTGTCGATATTATCTCTTTACAATAGTATTTTTGGAATGTGTTAGCAGATTTCCAGTTGCCTTTAGCAAGAATCTCATCAAGAGGGAGATTTTCAATCCAATTCTTTGATGCTACAGCAGATCTAAAGCTACCTGGGGTGGCTTCAATACCAGCTTCCTGCAGCAAACTTTTCACCCATCCACCAATTACTGTTCGTGAGGCTGGTTTGGGTTCTCCTATGGTATTCAGGAATAAGCTATCAGATTTGGCTAGCAATCTCCTTGGCTGGGACAATTTAATTAACTGATTAATCCAGTGAACAGGGTCAAGTGCTTTGTTAGTATTTACCAGTAGTTTCCAACCAGACTGTCGACGTGTCGCGGTGTCTGTCTTAGAGCCAAATGCCGGCCAAAGGGTAATGCTGTCGTCGGAAATTGTACAGTGTTTGGGTGATATTTTCAGCAACGTGAGGTCATGTACGCGTCGACCCGAACAAAGCAGTAGTAAAGCAGCTGTATGTTGGGACGCCCTGTAAAGGCTTGAGGTATTGGGATTATTTTTGCTCATGTGCCCAGCAACGATATTAATATCCCAAATTGGTGACTTTGCTTTGGATTTAGGCTTAGTGAGAGCTATTGACTTAAGGACTTGTTTAACGAGGGTATGTGAACTTAGCTTTTGATTCGCATTTGGATCACTAAAGGTTGACACCACGGACTTGTGTACCAGTATGGTGCTAAGGGATAATCCTTCTTTTTGATGTATATCAGCTAAGAACCTCGCCAGTTGGGAACCATTCGGGTTGTATACACCAACGTTATTAGTCTCGGCCCATTTCTTCCACCTATTCCAGGCCGGTTTGTATGTATTTAGTGTGGATTTGCGCCAACTGGAAGACAACAGGTTCCTTTGCTCAGGAGTCCAGTCACTTAAGTGCCTATTCCATCCCCACATCATTTCATCGTCATTACCGAGCCCGTCGGCGTTAGATGGCCTGTCAACATGTTCACTATAATGCACGGGAGATCTTTGAGCGTTCAATATGTTGCTAGGACTTTGAACTTCTAATCTGACATCTCGCAAACTTCTCTCCTTGGTACTAGGTACAGCGGGTTCATCCTTGGAACCCTGTTCAGGTATAATAGGATCAGAGAGGTAGGTCGACACATTCGAACCAGAGGATGCCTCTACACACTCCTTAGCGCGTCGTGGCAGTTGGCCTGCAAGTACGTTTAGTTGCGTTTGATGTGCACAATATGAGTCTTGCGGGACGCAAACATGTCGGCTTGTGGAGTCACTTGCCATATCACGTGCCACTTTGGCAGGGTTTGCTTGCGTGAATATAGAAGCTTGTTCAGCGCACTCGGCGGCAGTATTGAGGCTTTCACTATTTTGATACATAAGAGTGGTTCTGCTTGTGCTTGCAGAGCACGGTAATGACGTGGTTCTCTTTAGACATCGAGACAGGTTTTTCACGGGGTGATAAATTGACCATGACTGGGCGATAGTGCCAAATGTAAGTAGTCCTGCTGGAGTTTGGTTGGAGCTGCTAACAACTGTCTTACCCGGTGGGTATTTATAAAATAAAAGTGGGTATTTTCGAAAAATTAAGTTGTTCATAGACTGACTTTGTAACTCAGGGGTGTCTTTAAAATGAAAATGGGGAATTAGTTTCTCCCGAAGGGAATGCGAGACCTTTTTGTGGGCTTGAGAATGTAGGGCGGTGCCCTTGGGGGTTCTCATTGTTTCTGGTAGTTGCTGGCACGAAAAACTATTGGCATAGTCAGTACTTGCGCTTAGATGTTGCTCTCCTATCCCGGCGGGATGAGGGAGAGTATGTTCTGCCCCCCCTTTTTGAGTGCCCACCTCGGTCACTAATGTACTTACCACCGCGTCCCCGAAAATTCCCGGTGGGTATTTTCGGGCGTGAGTTACTTACGTGCCCTTGAGTATAGCCATGAGAAAAGCCTTGCTTTGTGGGGAGCCTCAAGTTCGGTGTCAAGCTTTGAGTCGGAGCTTTAGGATCGTTCTGCGAAGCAGCAAGCGAACTCTGATCCTTGTCTTTGGGCCAAAAAATGTCTTTAACGCCTCCGGCCTTTTCTAGAACTGCACTAAATCTCTCCGCGTTAAATAAATTTGCACACGTCGGCGGAATTTTACGCAATGCGCTTCTGTAATACGGGTCTTTAACTGAGGCCAGGATAGCTTCACGTCTGTGTTGTACCATTTCCGCTCTGTGTCCACAAACCAGCTGAAATAGGTCACTGGACGCTTTCACATAAGCACCACTTGAGAAAATATCTGAAATCTTACTATAAATATCGTCATACGATAAATTATCAGCTTGACTAGCCCACAGCAAAAAACCGCGCATTTCATTTTGAAGCATATCTTGCTGATTTAGTAACGCATAAGTGATCCCTGCAAAAGCTTTTTCGGTATTGCAGGTAGTTTTAGAATTGTCGTATCGCCTGACCTCATCGTTCGCCTCGAGACAAGTAAAGCCAGGGGTACGAACATATGATTTTTGGATCTCTGCATAACGTACATTATTCCAGTCTTCACTATCAAAACGTTGGAGGTTTGATAGTTTTTGCAGCATTTCTACTGAGGCACGAGGCACAGCTGGTTCTTTAGTAACGGTGGAAACCGATACGTTCAGTTCTGCTTCACGATGTAGACAAGGACTATCCTGAACTTCAATCCCGAGGGATTGCCTCTCTTCGTGAGAGACATCCAAACTAAGCGTGTCTACATTTTGATCAGAATCCTTAGGAATGATTGGGATGGTTGTGACATAATTCTTTAAATTTTTTATTTCGTTCACCAATTTATCAATTTTACTGTTATCGTACCTTTTGTGCTTTTTAATTTTGCGCCTTTTTCGGCGCTGGTCACTCGAGGACGAGCTCGAAGAAGTAGAAAACGAGGTGGTGCTCCCGGAGTCCGAACTCGTTGACGGCGCTCGTCTTTTTCTCTTTCTCTTCTTCTTTTCCTTGCTACCTCCGTTATACACCATTGCGGGCGGATTATCGCTCATATTTAAATAAACTGCAACCGAACGGTAAAACCGTTAATTTAAAATAACTAACGTTAGATTTCCTCAAATAAAGATATCTGCAGGGTAGTTGTGACAACCATGTGATTCTAACAAGAATCTGCTTCAAATGTGATGTGAATTTCAAAATGTTTGAACGCAAACGAAAATAATTTGAACGAAGAGCGGTTAATTTTCAAAATTTTCGTGGTTTTTACAAATAATCCACGTACAGCACGAAATTGAGCGCAACGAATTAAGTGTTAATACTCACCTGGTTTTATACTTGGTAATACAAACCAACCAATTAACTGCAGATAATAAATTTAAAAAATGGACACTAGTGCACACGAATGTAACAGACAAATGGCGGTCGAACGCTTGTGATAAATAGCTAGGCCGACCGTCACTAACGGGAAACAAGACGCCAATGACACGAAATTTGAGTTCGCAAACTCAACTGCCGGTGGTGGGGATACCGCTATGAACATAGCCGGAAGCTAGGACGCGGGCGGAAGTGCACCTAAGTTCAGACTGGAAAAAGATGATGCTACTCTCATGTTTTTTATTAGGCTTCGAACAAGGTACAGTCTTGTTTAATATCATTTCCGACAAACTGGAGCCGCCCTTTCGCCATTTAAAAAAATTTTATATTGCTTATTGCACTACCTGCTAGTCTTGTCCCCAAAACTTAGGTTAGCTAGGAGATAATGCTAAGTAGCATTAAGCTCGCCTATGTGCAAAGTTTTTATGCAACAAAGAATTTCAATAATAATAATAATAATTTGCAGAGGAATCGGCCGACGAGGCGGTGCCGTCGCTGGAGCCAAGTCAAGGCACCGCTCACGGCGCATCATTCATCAATGAACTCAAGCTGTCGGAGCTTAGACAAGTGTTGGCCAAACATAACATACCTGCGGAGTTCAATTCTGGGGCGCTGGCTTGCTGCAACGGAACACTGGCCATCAGACGGGTGAGACCTTGTCTCTTTCTTACTCTTTCTCCTTCCCTCCTTTTCTCCCCTCTCTCTCTTCAGCAATGAATTCAATCTGAGACAAGTGTTAACCGACCGCAAGATTACTGCCGAGTTCAATTCAGGGGCTCTGGCTTGCTGCAACGGGACACTGGCCATAAGACGTATGAGTCATTTGTCACTTTCTAAGTCTTTCTCCTTCCCTCCCTTCCACTCCTCTCTCTCAACAGCAATGAACGCAATCTGAAACAAGGTTTAATCAAACGCATCATCACTGCGGAGTTCAATTCAGGGGTTCTGGCTTGCTGCAACAGGACCCTGGCCATAAGACTAGTAAGTAAAGTTCTTACTCTTTCTCTTTCCTTCTCTTCCTCCCCTCTGTCTCGTCAGCAATGGACGAAATCTGAAACAAGGGTTAACCAAACGCAATGTCACTGCGGAGTTCAATTCAGAGGCTCTGGCTTGCGGCAACGGGACTCTGGCTATAAGACGTGTGAGTCATTTGTCTCTTGGTAAGTCTTTCTCCTTTCCTCCCTTCCTCCCCTCTGTCTCGTCAGCAATAGGCGAAATCTGAAACAAGGGTTAACCAAACGCAACGTCACTGCGGAGTTCAATTCAGAGGCTCTGGCTTGCTGCAACGGGACAGTGGCCATAAGACAAGTGAGTCATTTGTAAATTACTAAGTCTTTTTCCTTTCCTCCCTTTCTCCCCTCTCTCTCATCGGCAAAGAACGCAATCAGAAACATGGATTAACCAAACGCAACATCACTGCGGAGTTCAATTCAGGGGCTCTGGCTTGCTGCAACGGGATCTGGGATATGAGACAAGTGTTTATCGAACATTCCTGTGGAGTTTAATTCCGGAGCGCTGAGTTCCTGCATTGGGACGCTATGGGCTTAAGACGGATGCGTTTTTGTCTCTTTCTTTATTTTAGAAAAGGGAGTTGCTCCTCTGTCTATCTCTTGGTAGTTCTGTTCATCACCGAACTCAAATTCCTGAAGTGTTGGCCACCACAACATAAACATTCTTGCGGAGTTCAATTCCGGATCGCTGGCTTTTTGCAGACATAAAGTCCGTCGCTAATAGGAAATTGATTCGTATATTCTGTGTATAAGGACCGATTTACTTTGCTCTTGTTTCAGTTGGACAGCGGCCGCGTGGCGCTAGAGGGTGTGCTTTCGGAAGAGTATTACAAAGTGCGGGAGCTACTTTACGAACAGTTCGCTATAGTTTAGACCTATGATTTTGCCCTAATTAAGGGGCGACCGGTGCTAATTAGCACCACAAAAGGGGAAAAAAACTCATTTTTAAGTAACTAGTTTTTGTTAACCACCACTCGCTAACAGCGAAGGAACATCATACTGGAAGCCCTATAATCTTATATGAAAGTATTGGGTTCCAGAGCTAGAATAATTTGTACTAATTTTAAGTTAAAAATTCAATTGTTTTAGCTATTTTTAGACCAATAGACTTAGGGCGAGATAAATAGTCGCTTCTAAGAACGAGTCTTAGCGAAAGCACTTGCTTAAGAATCATAGACAGTACTTTGGCACTCTCTAAGTTAGCCTGAAGAAATTCTTAGGGAAGCATGAGTACGGACTTGGGCTAAGCAACGACTATTTATCTCGCCCTTAAGCATTTTTTGGCAAAATGGCCACTTTTCTCGTAAATAGATTAAAATCCTAGATTATTGACCCTATGGTCTGGGCTAAATTCTAAACAAAGCTGTGAACATTGGCAGATTTTAGAAGTATTTTTTTTGCAAAAACCTTGTGAAAGAGAGTCAATGACTATTTTTTCCATTTATGGCGCTAATTAGCTCTGTCTGAGCCCTTAAGTGTTTTTATTTTTCACTTGTAAATAGTAATTATTAAGTAATAAAGTGATACGACTGAAATTAAATGTTTTTAAGTACAGAAGCCTTAAAAAAATTACCTGAGTTCGGTGGTTTGTCACGGATTTGGATCCCATCCCAACTTTATGTCTGCATAAGACCAGAAGTGAGTCACAGTCGTCGCTACTTAAAATAATAAAAAACGCGCCAAGTTTTAATCATTTTCATATAATTTGCTTTCACATTTCATGGGGGTCGGGTTCACATAATTATGTATAATTTGATAAATAATAACATTTATGTACAAGACAATAAGGAACCAATTCAATTAAATACAGAATAAGACACGGCTGTGTGCGGTTCAATGGAAGCTTTAGTTGCAGAACATAGAAGTCTGAAACTGCTTCCATTGAAATTGCCAATAAGCTTCCATTTTGTACTTTATAATGAATAAAAAAAACGCTAAATTACTATTGGTGCCCATTAGTGTGAATCTGTAAAAATCACAAAATATAATGGAGGTATCCAATCTTTACGTTATTAATTTACTATCAAAACTTTATAAACAAAATTCACGTAAAAAAATCGAGCTGAAGCGTGATTCAAACTCGCGCCTCTAGCATCGCCTGCCAGCGTCAACGCCAGTTACCAGCGGCTAGAGAGAGACATTCAGCTATGTCGGAACGGCTTAGTTGGTAAAATCTCTGGCACAGTACAAAGGGCTGGGTACCGACCAATCTTACGAGGTGTAATATATCATGTTACACAGCGAGCACTCATGCTGTCAGTACGTACGCTACGAGAAAACCAGCGAGTGAGCAGCAGTATGAGTAGTTCACTCGGTTGGCGAATGTTTCATTACACCTCGTAACGTTGGTCAGTACCCAGCTAAAGCCGGCTATTCACTATGGGATGTAATGTATAATATAAAAAAGAATCGCTGAATGTGTTGGTAAGCGCAAATCTCGTGAGCAGCTGAACCGATTTTGCTAATTCTTTTTTTAGAATATTCCTCGAAGTACGAGGATTGTTCTAGGGAGAAAAATAAAAAAAAATCGACTGTTACTAAGAATCGGCGGTACGAAGTTCGCTGGGTCAGGTAGTATAATATATATTTCACCTTGAGATATAATATTTTATCGCTCGTCATGTAGTTTATTTAGTTTTATAGCTATAATAATATTATTATGGCGACCTCGCTGGCGCAGCGGTTTGGCACACTGTCTGTAAAACCGAAGGTCTCGGGTTCGATCCCCGGCCGGTTCAAACTAGGAAACGAACTTTTCTAGTTTGTCTCGGGTCTTGGATGTTATCTATGTATTTATTGTATTAAATCTATCGTCGAGTTAGCACCTGTAACACAAATAATTTAGTTGTACTTAGTATAAGGCTAACGAGATCTGTGTCATGTCGATGAATTTTATTTTTTAATTGTTTTTTATTGTAGCCCAGTTTAACCGGTCTCGTACAAAATGTATGACAAAATATATTACATCCCATAGTCAAAAGCCGGTTTTAGGCTTCTTTTATATAGAACAAGCGTGGCCAGGACGTGCGACGGTGGCGGATAGTAAAAGTAAAACAAAATAAATCCTAATAGTACGCGGCATAGAGTCGTTTTTGTAATGAGAAGTGCGCCCGTGCCTCGTGGCGACTTCCAGCTACTAAAGCCGCGTTTTCACGGTTTTAGTGGACTCGTCCGTGTAAACTAATGCTTCTGATTGGCTATTTTGGTGTTGTCACGAAAAACCGTCCAATCAGAGCATTCGTTTACTCGGATGGCGCACCGTGAAGACCGTGAAAACCTGGCCTAAGTCGCCTGGACGCACGTCCTTTCTGTGCAAACCCTGTCTTAGTCCGCGTCTCAGGTACTATGCCAGCGCTATCGAATACCGCTTCGAACCGGATTACTTTCTTTGTAAGTGAAGTTTGTTTTTCTGAGTTAATTTTCACCATAACCTAAATCTTTTATTGTATCAACCAGCTTTCGGTTTTACAAAAATAGTTCCATTGACGAGCTGGTACAAAATAATACGTAAATATCGATGATTTCTGGGCCGTTTACGTTTGCCGGTGAGTGTGGAACTGTGGAAGTAACATTCTTAACACCAATTTCTCTACCATACATTTATGTTAAATCTATAAGAGCTCTAAGTCGCTCAATAGTTAAAACTTATCTATATATTTTATTATTAGAATATAATAGACAAATTACATCTCTAACACGGAATCTCTACAGGATTATCAAGCTGCCGTATTTTTGGCCCAAAAATCATCGATAAATAACTCAATTCATCAGACCACGCTTAAATTATTAGTAAATAGGTACATACAGTTAATAACTAAACGATGCAACGTAATAATATTCTTAACATAAGAATAACTACATCCAACAACAGAAATGTAAAACAAATCACTGGAATTAAGTATTCTTTAAGGTATTTTATACTTGACAGGTCTTTATATATTCTTGAAGACTGGTAACAGGTTCTGAGGTAAGTATACATTTATTTCTCTACTGTCCCAATAAAATACTTAGCTTTATTATAACGTTTAATTTTACACATTAGACTATACAGCAGTATATTTATATAAATAGTAGGTACTGATCGAATTCACTCTCCATCCAATAAGGTACGAAAATTGTACAAAATATTCCTTAGACGGGAACAGTTTCAGGTAGACTCGTTAAAAATATGTATTGCTTCTTTAATGTCTTTGTTATTGAAATAAATATTTCCTATTAACATAACTGTGATTTCATTTGTGTGTTTCGTCAACTATACAAAGATTTGTTTTAAATTAACCTCACCCAAAAAGGTTTTATGAACGATTCTCGTTTTTGTACAAAAGGGAAAGAAACGACTATTCTCTGCACAAGAGAAAGAGTTCATTTGCACTAAGATAGAAATCATCTACGTAAACTTCTGTTAAGAGGCATAGAGTAAAACTAATCACCTTGGGAAAAAATCGAATCGTATTTGCAAAAAGTACAATCTTTCAAATCATGTTAATAGTAATTTGTTAGGACCCACAGCCGAGAGGTGGCATCGGAGCGGTAAAACGCCGGTTTCTTATATGGGAGTTCGTGTGTTCGAATCCCAGCATGCCATAACTATGTTATGTATAGTCTGTTAGCTTTTTAGAATATACCTCGGCTACTATCGGATAGAATCGGATATATTCGTGTAATAGAAATATCGGAACTAATACATACGACACTTAATTAAATAAACTTAATAAAAAAAAGTTTTATACAGAGCAGGAAGTAGTATTACACTCGTGTGCTTTCGGCGAAAACCGAAGCCTACTCTAGAGCCCGAGGTATATTTTTAAAGCTATACTATACAGACTATACAAATTCTCTCGCTAACGTTGAAGGAAAACATCTTTAGGAAACCCATGGTACGAAGTGTCAAATAAAATACCTCAGATCTTGCTACGTACAAGGGCAGCACTTAACCTCATAGTTAGGACTGTGGGAAGTGCAGAAAGATCAGGTCAAACTACAACTAGGACCCGTAGCCGTGAGCCTAAGTCAACTTAGGACTAGATAGCATTAACACCAAAAACGGCTGTTTTTGACATTATAAATGCTATGAAGTTCCAGGTCCGTGATCCTAGTTTCTCGGTCGCAGGTCCTAAGAATCACTATAGATGCGATTGATAGATTGTACACACACTAGGCAAATACGATCTGTAAAAAAGATACGATTTTTTGCCCTGGTCTTACTGATACTCTAATCTTAGCCCCATTCTTTCCATCTTGCTAGAGTCCACGCGCTTTATAGTTCTCTCTTCCCCAATCGTACAATATTGTCGAAAACATGACGCGCCTTAGAACTAGATAAAATTTAAAGTTTGTTTATACAAAAATAGTAACAAGTTTTGTACTAGATCCGTCCATTGTTTTGTACATTTACGGCGCGGGGACGCGTAAATTAAAAAAATCCATGCGAAATTTCAAGATGGCGGCCCAAAGCTCAGGTTATTAACTAACAAAAATTGTAAAAATATTAGTAAAGAAACTAAATTCGTAATTGTTAATTTACTTTTCATAGAACTAAGCCCCAAAGGTTTTTGCGATCGCAAAATATAGATTACAATTTCACAGCCGTCAACGCACAGGCCAGCAGGCCCGCCTAACTAAATTAAACGGGGAAAACAAAACTTACTCTTAACGTAATAAAGCATAATTTCCAATGACACCAAGTCCATACCCGAACCCATTCGTTAAATGCTGACTACATTTATATGGCAAAAGGATCTCACTCGAAATATTGTGATATGTTTTAATATAGATTCAAAACTGAACTTCTTGATCGTCTCCATTGTAGACCAACAAATATGGTCCGTACCTACGATTCTAAATCAAATTGGTTATTTCAAATAATGACAAAAACAACGACCCCGCGCCACCGCATTCACACTAAATACAAAATAAACAGCACATTCAAAGTACTAAACACGTTACCCCTGCTATGCAGTCGGGTAAAGTCATCCACGCGAGTGTTTAAAACACATTTATAGTTCACCACTACACTGAAAAGTAGCGAAAAGAAGCATTATTTGTCACACAAAAACACTTCCGCCAGTCTACACAGAGAACGCGCCACAGAAAACCTCTTAAATTCAAGATGGCCGCCAGCTGCTTACTTTTTTCTCCTTTCAGGCTGGGCCTGCCAATCCCTGCGGCCAGGTTTCCTACCAGAGGCGCGCTCGAGGATTTCTAAGAAGAGTCGTTTGATTCAAGATGGCCGCCAGCATTTTTCTTTTTTCCTCCTTTCAGGCTGGGCCTGTCGATTCCCGCGGCCAGGAAGCCTACCGGAGGCACGCCTCGAGCATTTCTACGAAGAGTTTGTTCATTGGGGCGCGCCGGTCTCTATTGACGCCCGACCAGAATCGCCGGACTGCGTAGTCGGCATGCCTCAGGGCGGGTAACACGAGTAGCAACTGCTGCAGGGCCGGCATTGCGTTGTAGGGCCTACGGGAGGAATTAATTACCATATTTATTGCCACAAGCAAATAAGACATGAAAATGACGCGTGCTATAGTGTCGATTTTGGGTTTTGCCTCAACCTAATCATTCCACCGCTACTCACTGCTGGGTACAGGTCTTTTCCCCCAAATGGCATCTCTCACGGTACCTTGCTATCCGCATCCACGGACATTCCCCCGGCTCAACTATATCGTCCGACCGTTGGGTTCTCGTCTGTATACTGATCGCACTGAGCATTCGTTTATCATGAAAAATTGGCCCTCTGAGAATTCTCCGCGAACGCATTGATCGCCGACTGAGTAATTACCTCGCTTTTGATTGATTCATTCTAATGCTCACTCTATGTTCGTATCTATTTTAAGATTTTTAGTATACATTGTTTGAATGAATTGTCAAGTTTTAATTGCCAGTAACCTTGGATTGTTATTAAGAAACGGAATTTATCGTTTGAATTATTGATTGACTCAGTGACTAAAGAGATTCACTCACCGAAGTGCTGACACAGCGTCGTTCAACGCCGTCAATATTGAGTCCCGGAATCGCCTCAGTGTCGCATGCTCATCAATCCTTGCCTCTGAATTTGACAGCGCCAGCGCTTTGAGTAGATAGCACTCTTCGCGGAGTGCCGAAGCCCTCTCCAGCCGTTTTGCTACTCCGGCGATCTATGGGCAGATAAATAAATATTTTAATAAATTATTTATGTACAGTACAACGGGACGAGAAGATGCGTTGAAGACTTTTAAAACGCTATGACAATGGGGACCCCTAAGATTGGAGTGCATTTAAACTATGGTATAAACTTAAAAATCTTGGGATGCTCCAGATGAGATGGTTCTTATCATATAAAGAACCATCTCATGTGGAGCAACTCCAGATTTATTGTCGTATTTAAAGTACATGATTCCTAAAAAAGCTGATTAACACAATCTGTGGTGGAGATTTTGCAAGAAAAAAACGTTGCGCCAGTTCGGCTCTGACTTAGCATGGGCTGTAGAGTGATACTCCAGCGCTGGGCTCCCGACAGTACCCACAAAGCGGCTTTTATTTTTTTCGTTATTTCGTCGTTGTTTCGTGCTTGTATATAAATGTTATGTTATGTTTTTCCACCAATCGAGTGACCCACTGACCCACCTGCAAAAACAGATCGTGCGCGCCGATCTCCCTCGCCCGCTGCACCTCGTGCGCTAGGTCGGCTCTGATTCACCACAAGTGTGATACTCCAGCGCTCCTGTCTTCCGTCAGTACTCACAAAGCTGCGTCTATTTTTTTGGTTATTTCGTCGTTTTTTTTCACCGGTCGACCGACCCACAGACCCACCTGCAGATACAGGTCGTGCACGCCAATCTCCGTCGCCTGCTGCTCGTCGAGCGCCAAGTCGGCTCTGACTCAGCATGAGCTGGATATTGACAATCCAGCACTGGTCTTCCCGTCAGTACCCACAAAGCGGCGTTCTTTTCTTTTTTTTCAGTTGTCGACCGACCCACTGACTCACCTGCAGATACAGGTCGTGCGCCCCGATCTCCCTCGCCTGCTGCTCGTCGAGCGCCGGGTCGGCTCTGACTCAGCATGAGCTGGAGAGTGACATTCCAACCCTAGCCTCCCGTCAGTACCCACAAAGCGGCGTTCTTTTCTTTTTTTTACACTGGTCGACCTACTGACCTTCCTGCAGATACAGGTCATGCGCCCCGATCTCCCTCGCCTGCTGCTCGTCAAGCCCCAGGTGGGCTCTGACCCAGAACGAGCTGTGGAGTGACACTCATACGCCAGTCTTCCCTCAGTACCCACGAAGCGGCGTTTACTTTTTTCGTCGTTCTTTTCCACTGGTCGACTGACCCACTGACTCTCCTGCAGATACAGGTCGTGCGCCCCGATCTCCCTCGCCTGCTGCTCGTCGAGCGCCGGGTCGGCTCTGACTCAGCATGAGGTGGAGAGTGACATTCCAACGCTAGCCTCCCGTCAGTACCCACAAAGCGGCGTTCTTTTCTTTTTTTTTACACTGGTCGACCTACTGAGCCTCCTACAGATACAGGTCATGCGCCCCGATCTCCCTCGCCTGCTGCTCGTCAAGCCCCAGGTGGGCTCTGACCCAGAACGAGCTGTGGAGTGACACTCATACGCCAGTCTTCCCTCAGTACCCACGAAGCGGCGTTTACTTTTTTCGTCGTTCTTTTCCACTGGTCGACTGACCCACTGACTCTCCTGCAGATACAGGTCGTGCGCCCCGATCTCCCTCGCCTGCTGCTCGTCGAGCGCCGGGTCGGCTCTGACTCAGCATGAGGTGGAGAGTGACATTCCAACGCTAGCCTCCCGTCAGTACCCACAAAGCGGCGTTCTTTTCTTTTTTTCCAGCGGTCGACCGACCCACTGACTCGCCTGCAGATACAGGTCGTGCGCGCCGATCTCCCTCGCCTGCTGCTCGTCAACCCTGAGCTCTGACCCAGAACGAGCTGAGGAGTGACACTGTTACGCCAGTCTTCCCTCAGTACTCACGAAGCGGCGTTTACTTTTTTCGTCGTTCTTTTCCACTGGTCGATTGACCCACTGACTCACCTGCAGATACAGGTCGTGCGCCCCGATCTCCCTCGCCTGCTGCTCATCGAGCGCCAGATCGGCGGCGAAACGCAGCCGCAGCGGTGCGGCGCCGGACATACTGCGGTAAGCCAGCATCAGACTCAGCATCTCGGCCCACGTGCTCTGTAGAAGGCGCATCTGGTGGGGAGATTAGATTAAAATTAGATGAGAACTCTTTACTGTACACACCAGAAAAAAAATATCAGTTCAAAGAGGGCAGTGAAGAAAAACTAGTATCTCGGATGCTATACGAACGAGGTTTCTTCGTAATTAATCCGTCGAGCTCGTTCCTGAACCTTTGACACAATGGGTAAGTTTGCCAAGTTTTTTACATGACATACCACAAAGGCCGTCTCCAGGCATACGATCCGCCCATACAATTTCCCTTTACAAGAGCACAATCACCCACTCTTCCCTCTACATTTAATCTCACCAGATCGTTCAGTTGCAGGTCAGTGAAGTCGGGTGCTTGGCCAACCTACTACGCCTGCGGATGCCAGCTACTTTGACAAAAGCTAACCTTTTTCTGAACATGTGTTCTCACATGATCGTTCAGCTGCAGCATATCAGTGAATCCAGGTATCTGCCTGACCCAGCCGACTGCGCCCGCAAGATCTATCATAGACCCCAGCTACCTTGACGAACACTGGAGTTCTTCTGAACATAATATATTTGCACCTAACCATTCAGTCTCAAGTCAGTGAATCCAACTTGGCCTTGCCAACGACGCCAACCAGCTGTGTGTCATAAATACCAGATACCTTCACAAACAATATTCTTCTTGGGAACACTTATGCTCACCTGATCGTTCAGCTTCAGGTCAGTAAATCTGGGCATATGTTTGGCTGAGCCAATGGCACCAATTAGCTCCCTGTCATAAATACCAGCTACCTTTACAAACACTATTCTTCTTGGAAACACTTATGCTCACCTAATCGTTTAACTGCAGGTCAGTGAATCTGGGCATATGCTTGGCTGATTTAATGGCACCATTTAGCCCCCTGTCATAAATACCAGCTACCTTCACAAACACTATGCTTCTTCTGGACGCGTATGCTCACCTGATCGTTCAGCTGCAAGTCAGTGAATCCGGGTATCTGCTTGGGCCAGCCAATGCCACCAACCAGCTCTCTGTCATAAATACCAGCTACCTTCACAAACACTACGCTTCTTCTGGACGCGTATGCTTACCTGATCGTTCAGCTGCAAGTCAGTGAATCCGGGTATCTGCTTAGCCCAGCCAATGGCACCAATCAGCTCCCTGTCAAAATACCAGCTACTTTCACAAACACTTATGCTCACCTGATCGTTCAGCTGCAGGTCAGTGAATCCGGGTATCTGCTTGGCCCAGCCAATGACGCCCACCAGTTCTCTGTCGTACAGGTCTGCTAACAGCGCCAGCGTGCGCGCCGTCGGCTCCGTCACTCCGGGGGGCGGAGCGCCGCACGTGAGAAGCTCGGGCTCGTACGAAGATAGGGCTTCCAGGACCTGAGGGCGAGAAGGCGGTAGTAGTTAGTATTTAGACCTGAGATTTCCGCACTTTGCTTTATAGTTGGGCCATTGTACGTAGCAAGCGCTGAGGTATTTTAAAACTTCAAACAGGTGTCGAGGTTGATGTTAAAGATAAAAAAAATAAGGACGGTCTCTATACACGAAACGTGACTTTTTAACGTTGTCTTTGTTCTGTAGTAGAAACGGTAAATGTTTACATGATGCCATACATGCTGTGAATATAGTGTACCTATTTATATTATACTACTTTGACATTAGGCCAACGTAATAAGATGATTTATACAGCGTCCAGCGGATGCACTTCATTCACTCACTCACACTAGATGCGTGAAGGGACCACTTGAAAGCTGCAGTGCCTAGGACATTGTTTTAAATGGAGTAGTCTATTATAACATTAAATAATAAAAACCAAGTATGAGCTGAGTACTCCCGCTAAAACTTTTTTGTGATGTTGTTTTTTTTTTTGTTTCGGATTTTTCCGACCAGTCGTGCAAAATAAATAGCCTATTGCCTGACTAACAAGGTGTTTAGAACACGTGTTTGAGACAAAAAGATAATGCCTGTGGCTGATTAGCCAAGGCCGCTAGTGGCCGACCTCGTGTCGGCTTACGCGCGTATCTTTCGAGGCTGCACTGGACAAGCATATTGGATGATTGATTTATCGATAAGTTCAACGGTCACAAAAGTAGTACCTTGAAATTCAAGGCCACAACAATACATAATCCTACCGTGGGGCTAGAAGCAATGTATGTGCCTGTATGTAAAATGTTATATGTTAAGGTTTATGTTATTCTTGTTTTGTGTGTCTTCACTATTGCATTAGGGCTATACCCTGTAAAAATAAGCTGTAGATATACTTAACTTGACGCTACTAAGATGGCTCCCCAACGAGCAATTCCCTTACAAAAATAGTTAAGTCTTTATTTACAAACAACATGCCTGATCGTAATGAAACTTTGCCAACGCGTTTAGAGGAAGTTTACCAACCATCACGCCTAGCGGAACGGTGCTTCGTTCTTCGACCCTATCACAGTTTTTGATGGAATCGCAGTCTGTTTCGCATCTAGGCGAAAAGGGTTTCGGGGAAGACATCTTGGTTTTCACTGCTTCCGGAGTGGCCATTACGGTTTTACTGTTTCCGGCGGCGCCATCTTGATGGTATTACTTTTTGCAAGCAAGCTCCCAAGTGCCCGAAGAGCCTTAGGCGCTTGCTATGTTACGTGCATGATATCGTGCCCTGAAGTCGTCGAGCTGCAAGCGCAACCGGTGCGCGCATGTTTTTACTTCTGGCGGCCATCCTGTTTTAAAAGCCGGAAGCATTTGAACCAAGATGACCGTCCGGGGCGTTCACAAAGTTTTGTCGGTTTTTCCACCAATATTTGAAGCGCTAGTCTTACTACCTAAGCAGGTATCTTGTCCTGCGCTATTTTGTTACTGGCGGCCATTTTGTTTTACGCCGCCATTGTCTTTCAAAAGCTTCAGGGGCGTCTTACCATGATGGAAAATTCAGTCTTACTCTCTAAACAGCCACAATAATTTGTTACCATCGAGCTGCGGCCTCCGCCGGTGTGGCGCGGCGTCGGCTACCCGACGGTACTTCCGACGGCCATCTTGTCTCAAATACCGGTTGCTTTGGAAAAAAGATGGCCGTCCGAGGCGTTCAAAGGATCTGCCGGTTCTTTGACCCAATCTTGCTACCAAAACAAGTACAATACCTTGATATCATCGAGCTGCGGCCTTGACTAGTGCGGCGCGGCAGTACTTCTGGGGGCCATTTGTTTCAAGTGCCGGAAGCTTTTGAAACAAGATAGCCGTCAGAGGCGTCCAAATCTGAACGATCTGGTGAGATTAAAATCTGTCGGTTCTTTCACCCAGGCTTGGTAACTAAATCGGTACAGTCCCTTGATATCATCGAGCAGCGGTCAATTCTTTCACAAATCTAGCTACCTAAACAGTTACAGTACCTTGATATCATCGAGCTGCGGCCTCGGCTGGTGTGGCGCGGCGTCGGCTATCCGCCGGTACTTCTGGCGGCCATCTTGTCTCAAATACCGGTAGCTTTTGATACAAGATGGCCGTGCGAGGCGTTCTTTAGCCGGGTCTTTAACCCAATGCTCAAAGCAGCGGTCAATTCTTTCACAAATCTAGTACCTTGATATATCGAGCTGCGGCCTCGGCTGGTGTGGCGCGGCGTCGGCTATCCGCCGGTACTTGTGGCGGCCATCTTGTCTCAAATACCTTTTGATACAAGATGGCCGTGCGAGGCGTTGTTCAGCCGGGTCTTTAACCCAATGTTGATAAAAGCAGCGGTCAATTCTTTCACAAATCTAGCTACCTAAACAGTTACAGTACCTTGATATCATCGAGCTGCGGCCTCGGCTGGTGTGGCGCGGCGTCGGCTACCCGCCGATACTTCTGGCGGCCTCCACGCACCCGGTCAAGGCGCACGCCCTCACGCAGCATGCCCGTACGCAAACACTTGCGGAAGCGGCACGCCTGGCACGCCTTGCGCCGCCGCTTGTTGATCTCGCACTCGTTGCTCGCCGGGCACGTGTACTCGATGTTGCCC